>JAWNOI010000009.1:0-484088 GCA_035046045.1 Zaprionus bogoriensis | reverse complement strand
AAGTAAGGTGCCTGTTAACATTACGAAGAATGTTTGATTTTCAACTTTTGGATGCCACGCCCACCGCCCCCAAACTATTGCATTTTAAGAAAAGTAGGGAAATAACAAAACATTTTTTTTACCACTCTTGTAGCTTACCATAGTACAGATCTACCCCATAAATTTCAATCCGATCGGACAATAAACAAAGAAGTTATAGGCGCGAGAAGTTTCCCTTACATCAGCAGAGGCCCGACGCCGACGCCGACGCCGACTGCGCAGGCACAGTCGTCGCGTAGTCAGCGTTCAGTCGGCATGTGCCATTTGCGTCCATGCATGTGTATTATTTGACTTAGAAAATATGCGATGCGTTGTTTTTAGTTCGACGAATAAAAGTAATTAATATTAAAATATATCTTACTGGATGTTGCAAAAAAAATAAAAAAAATCAGTTGTGTTTGGCATTCGAACCTGGGACTCAATGTCACGGAGCCGACAACTCTCACACCAAGCTACCGACGGCAATCAAATTGCCGGTTACAAATTTCGTTCTAATATCTCAGTTGAGGCGCATTGTCTGTTTCTAGTAAATACATACAATGTTTGTGTTTATGTATGCATGTTTTAAGCGCGAAAATTTTTTCATACAGTAGAAGCTCGGCGTCAATGCTTGCGCCGCGCACGCACAGTCGCCGTGCAGTCGGCATGTGCTATTAGCGTCAATGTGTATCTAATTTCGGAAATATGCGATGCGTTGTTAACTTACTTAACTTAACTTACTGTCGAGTGCACTCGACTGTAGTTTTCTTTAATTTTTATACCATTTACCCATTGAAAATGGGTAAAAAATGGTATATTAACTTTGTGAAAATGTATGTAACATGCAGAAGAAGGCGTGGCAGACCAGACAAAGTATATATTACAATCCGTTCGGACAATAAATAAAGAAGTTAAAGTTGTGGGCGCTTAGAATTTTCAACTAAAATGTTGAACTGACGCAGCAGAGGGCCGGCATCAATAAAAATCTCATTTGCCGATCGCACTGTGTAACTGTGTGTGGTCGTGATGGTTGGCTTGCAAGTTTCAAATGCAGGGGGTCGCGGGTTCGAATCCCGCGCTGGACGATTTTTTTTATTATTTTTAAATAATTTTGCACTGTACCGAAAAATATAGTATGATATTTTTAATCAAATTGACGAACATAGATGATGCAAAAAAAATAAGAAAAACCAATAATTTGTTCTTAGCAATACAGAAGGAAGCCTGTGTTGGGAATCGAAACTGAAAATTAAAGTTATGATGCAAAAAAAAAAAAAATAATTGTTTGTTCTTTAGCCCGCTGGGAATCGAACCGGGTACATAAAGTTACCAAGCCGACAACTATCACACCACACCACCGACGGCAATCAAAATGCCGGTTACAAATTTCGACCTAATATCTCAGTTGAGGCACATTGTTTGTTCCTAGTAAATACATATGAATGTATGTATTTATGTATAGTTATGTATGTATTTATGTATAATATATATGTATGTATGGGACGTGCAACCCAATGCGCACTAAGGAAACATATTGTTAATAAATGTATATTTATATTTAATTGCATTAATATACATTTATGGTATAATTCAATATTAAATTTTATTATCTTCGTGATTATATTTAAATGTCAACATATATCGATATCAGCGCATATCGATAAGTCGAACAACGTCTCTAAGGCTGCTCAATATAATCACTTTTTAGCTTGCGATTGGCGTGTGCGGTTGTGATTATTTCGTCGATACCGATTTTCGATTTTCATTAAATTAAATTATTTTTATTAATTTTCACTATTTAACTTTTAAATATTGTCTCTGAAAATAATTCGCGAATGTTGTCCGCTTTGATTTTATTAAAATTGTGAACAAAATTATATTATCGACAAAATTATTTACCGCGCATAATTTTGGCCGTGTGTGTGTGTGTGATAGTGTTAGTGCTTTTTAGGAACTTTGTGTATACGCATCTATACATACATGTATGTATGTGAAATTGCGCTCTTTTGCGTGCAGTTTTGTCAAAATACGTTACATGTGACGTATGAGTACATATGCACTTGCGCTTTGTATGTGAAATTAAATGACTGCAGTGTGTACGATTAAAGTGAATATCGGTATCGGTTCGTGCCGCGAAGCGAATAAGAATTAAAATAGATTAATAAATTATTATTCATTGGTGCTGCTGAAATCGCAAGTAACAAATTTATATTTATATATTATTATTTCATATTTAAATATATAAATAATATTGATGAATGTTAATAATACATTCAAAATTATATAATACTAATAGTGTTATTTATATATAATTATATAATATAATACTATATTATATTATTACTATATCTATATTTATATATATCATATATACATATAAATATATATATTTATACATATTTATTTATATATATATATTAATTAATTAATTTTTCTTTTTATTATTAATTCATACGTATATAAATAATGCCTAGGCTTAATAGAAGCACAGCTGACAGTAGGTCTCAAAGTCGAAGACTTAGAAATCAGTTTAATAGGTCCATTGTAGAATATGTTCAGCAAGAAAGGCAGCATAATGCAGAGTTTCAACGAGAACGTAGGGAAAATGTCGAGTTGAGCCAAGCTGATAGGGTAATCGATTCAATTCGGAGGACAATTCGTCGAACGAATTCCTCAGTTAGGGTAGTAGAACAGGTTGAGAATACTTCGCGTCGTTCGAGGCGCCGACAAGACCCGATTTATCGGGCAGACGAAAGAGGACAGGATTCTGTTCGTAGGACAATTCTGCGAACGAATCCTTCAGTAAGGGCACTAGAGCAGGCTGACAACACTTTGGGTCGATCGAGGCGCCGACAAGACCCGATTTATCGGGCAGACGAAAGAGGACAGGATTCTGTTCGTAGGACAGTTCGGCGAATGAATCCTTCAGTAAGGGCACTAGAGCAGGTTGAGAATACTTCGCGTCGTTCGAGGCGCCGACAAGACCCGATTTATCGGGCAGACGAAAGAGGACAGGATTCTGTTCGTAGGACAATTCGTCGAACGAATCCTTCAGTAAGGACAGTAGAGCAGGAAGACAACACTTTGCGTCGATCGAGGCGCCGACAAGACCCGATTTATCGGGCAGATGAAAGAGGACAGGATTCTGTTCGTAGGACAATTCGGCGAACGAATCCTTCAGTAAGAACACTAGAGCAGGCTGATAACACTTTGGGTCGATCGAGGCGCCGACAAGACCCGATTTATCGGGCAGACGAAAGAGGACAGGATTCTGTTCGTAGGACAGTTCGGCGAATGAATCCTTCAGTAAGGGCACTAGAGCAGGTTGAGAATACTTCGCGTCGTTCGAGGCGCCGACAAGACCCGATTTATCGGGCAGACGAAAGAGGACAGGATTCTGTTCGTAGGACAATTCGTCGAACGAATCCTTCAGTAAGGGCAGTAGAGCAGGAAGACAACACTTTGCGTCGATCGAGGCGCCGACAAGACCCGGTTTATCGGGCAATCGAAAGAGGTCAGGATTCCGTTCGTAGAACAGTTCGCCGAACCAATCCCGTAGTTAGAGCAAGGGAACAATTAGCAAATACATCGGGTCGATCGAGGCGCCGACAAAACCCTCTTTATCGAGCAGACGAGCGCGAACAAGATGCAATTAGACGAGCTAGCCAACGACAAGACTTAGAGAGGAGAATCTTGGAGAGAGCTTTAGATAGGAGTCAAAGGTCTCAAGTCAGAGATAATCCAATTCGTAGAATTCTTGAACAGGCACGCAATACAAGTGCAAGACGAAGTGCTCGAATTCGAGCAAGACAGGAGGCTTTTGATGCAAATAGGAGCTTATCGCAGAGAGTTAGTCAGTATAGAAGTAACTCTATAAATAGAATAGCAGAGAATAGGAGAAACTCGACCCGAAACAGGATAGAACGAGCGAATACCTTGCCAGAAGATAGAGTGTCTCGGAATAGAGTCGTTAGCTTAGATGCTCTAATAGCCACATTTAATATGACAGTAAAGCAGGGTCCTGATCAGGTTTGCATTTGCTGCAAAGGTTTGTGGTTTCCGCATCAAGTGGACAAAATCTCTCGTGAGTTTATAGAGGAAAAGTGCAGTGAGGCAGATAGTGTAGATATTTTATATCTTTCCTCTATATTCCCATCTCACAACGATAGGTATAGCTTTTGTAAAACTTGCAGCCACAGCATAAAATCAGGTAAAAAACCTAAGGCTTCCATAACGAATGGCTTAGATTTCCCAGAGCTTCCCGAATGTTTGAAAGGCTTAACGCCTTTAGAAGAAAGGCTTATTTCCCCACGCCTTCCTTTCATGATAATTAAGTCTTTAGGATATGGTCGTCAAAGCGCCATTAAAGGAGCAGTAGTCAATGTCCCGATTCCAGTTGCAAATGTTGTAACTTCCCTTCCCAGGGCATTTAACGAAGCCGATGTAGTTCAGATACACCTAAAGCGTAGGATGGAATATAACCATGATTTCATGGCTGAAACCATTAGGCCTTCAAAAATTGCTGATGCAATTAGGTATTTAGTCAATACAGAGCTCTATAGGAAACACCAAGTTACTATCAATGAACAGTGGTTGTCTTCCTATTCTTCTGAGACTGTACCATTTGTTGCATCGGCAGATGATAGGGATATTGTTTCCCAATTATTAGAAAGAGCTGCTCAAGGTAATGAGCAAAATAGAATTGATGAAGAGGAAGATTTAAATCCTGGAGGTCAAGAGACTTTCATGGAAAATGTTCCAGTTGCCCCCATTACCAGGATTGCTATAGCTCCTGGAGAAGGCCAGCGACCTCTGGATATGATTGAAGATTGTGATTCAGAGGAGTTGGCCTTTCCCACAATATTTGCGGGCATTAAAAGAAAATGTAAGGAGAGTTTTACAACCATTGTAAGGTCCGAGCTTAGGAATTTCGATAGAAGAGGTTGTAGAACTGATAAATTGTTTCATAACTTTAAAAAGTTAGAAATGATTAACATTAGGAATAACACGTCAATTTGCTTAAGAAAGCACTCCGCCACTCAAGGCATTTCGGCTGCAGACGTGCAAAATCAGGAAACATTAAGAAATTTAATTCTACACGACGATGGCTATAGGGTTTTAAGAGGTATTCGCTATTCTCCTGCTCATTGGGAAGAGGAGAAGAAGAAAGTTATGGCTATGATTAGGCAAATCGGTCTTCCGACTTTTTTTATAACATTTTCCGCAGCGGAAACTCGATGGACAGAGCTTTTAGTCTTATTGTCTAAAAATGTAGACAAGCAAGACATTTCTGAAGTAGCAGCTTCAGAATTAAGTTTTAATGAAAAAGCTCGTCTCATTAGAGCAGATCCTGTGACTTGTGCCAGATATTTCGATTACCGGTACAGACAAGTTCTCAAACTAATGAAGAAAGAAGGCGGTATTTTTGGTAGTCATAGGGTTATCAAGTTTTATTGGCGAGTAGAGTTTCAGCAAAGAGGCTCACCACATGTCCATGGCATGTTTTGGTTGAAAGATGCCCCTAAGCTCGATTTACAAGATGAGTCAACATTTGAGCCTGTCAAGAGCTTTATCGATCAGTTTATTACAACTGATGTCAGCTGCCCCGATGTTGCTCCATTTTTGGAATATCAACTTCACAATCATGGGCACTCTTGCAGGCGAGAAGTTAGGTCTAAGCAAATTTGTAGATTCGGTATTCCATACCCTCCCATGCCTCAAACAGAAATTCTATTTCCATTAGGAGAAGATGCTCCAAACTTAGCAGAGCATCGTAGGAACTTTGATAAAATTCAAAATCTGTTAAATTTTTCCTTCGATCGTGAGACCGTAGATAGCTTTAGTAATTTTAATAGTTTTTTGTCCCACGATCAACTTAACTTAAGCTATGAGTGCTACGTTAATGCTCTAAGATCGAGTTTAAAGAAACCTAAAGTGTTTTTAAAGCGATCTTTTGCAGCAATCAAACTTAACGGTTACAATAAGCACCTTCTTTTGCTGCAACGAGCGAATATAGATATTCAATACATTTTAGACCCTTACGCTTGCTGCAGCTATGTCGTTAATTATATTAACAAGTCTCAGCGAGGCATTTCGCTTCTAATGCGTGAAGCAGTAGAAGAAAGTAGGAGAGGCAATGTAACTATTAAACAGAAGTTACAACATTTAGGAAACAAATTTATCTTTGGCACTGAGATTTCAGCGCAGGAAGCCGTCTACTGCTGTTTAGGTTTGCATTTGTCTGCCAGCAGTAGTGCATGTGTTTATATAAACACAGAGGTTCCTGAAAAACGGGTCAGAATGCTGAAATCTAAACAGCAACTTCAAAATCTGCCCGATGACTCTAGAGACATATTTCTCGTAGGGCTTATAGAACACTATGTTCAGCGCCCAGACGCTTTAGAGAGCTTATGCTTAGCTGATTTTGCTGCTTTTTATAGCTATAGCAAATCGGAACGTGGAATTCGCCAGGAAAACTTGGATGACGTTGACGACGAAGTGTCCAGAGCTTCTGAATCAATAGTTTATGCTCTTCGCAATGGTAGTGGCTTTGTTAAAAAGAGGCTGACGCCATGTATAATAAGATATAGAAGATTTAATATTAATATTGATAGAAAAGACTATTTTAGGGAAGTTGTAATGCTATATGCTCCATGGAGAGATGAGCATTTAGATTTAATTACAAAAGACTGTGAATTGTTTTGTAGCCACAATCAGGAGTTAGTAGAGAACAATCGCAGGAAATATAATATATTAGACGACAGGGAACTCCAAGATGCTCTGAGCCATTTAGACAGAGAACAAAATCAGGATAGCGTGGAAAATCAGGAAGTTGAAGATGATGGTTTTAGAGTTTTAGGATTGCCAGAAATAGATCCCAATTTGAATGTTTTAAATGTGAATGGTAATAATGACAATAATGACTTAGAAGATAGTAATGTCCGTTTAATTAAGCTTCCCCCTTAGTTTCACAGGAAGACTTAGCAAACATTGTTAGATCTCTTAATTTAAAGCAGAAGTTGTATTTTACACATGTCTTGCACAATGCCAAAAACAATTCAATATATCATGAATTCGTGGGTGGTGGTGCGGGAGTCGGAAAGAGCCGACTAATTTCAGCAATCTTTCAGGCGTTGTCCGTTATGTATAATATGATGCCAGGAAGTGACCCCACGTGTATAAAAATCCTTCTTTGCGCCCCAACTGGAAAAGCAGCATTTGGAATTAGTGGTTCAACTCTGCATTCCATGTTTTCACTTCCTATTAACCAATCCCGTGCATCGCCCTTAAGGGCCTTAAGTCATGACTTAGTTAATACTTTGCATTCAAGGTTGATAAACCTTAAAGTTATTATTATTGATGAAATATCAATGGTTAGTTCTCTTATGTTTGCTTATCTAGACTCCCGATTAAAGCAGATTTTCAAAAATACTAATCCATTTGGTGGTGTTTCTGTCATCGTTTTCGGTGATCTAAGACAGTTACAGCCAGTAGGTGGTGGTTGGATCTTTGATCCAAACTTCAGCGATCCCTATCATGAAATATTTGGTAGTTATCTCTGGGATCTTTTTAAGTATTTTGAGCTCACAGAGATAATGCGTCAGCGGGATGACCAACTATTTGCATCTGCTTTAAATAATATGGCATCGGGTTGCATGACAGCCGATGATATTAGCCTTTTCCGATCAAGGGTTTGCGAACCATCAGAAGTGCCCGATGATGCAATTCATGTGTTCTGCAGCAACAAAGAGGTAGACGCTTTCAACACACTGAAACTTAACTCAATTTCTACGGAGCAATTTTTTTCCACCGCTCAGGATTTTATTAAAGCTGGCCATTTAGATTCGGCTAGAAAGCAAAGGATTTTAGAAGAAGTAAAGGGGTTTAAAACGTCTGCTACACAGGGACTTTGCATGTCCCTGATCCTTAAAACTACTGCCAAGTACATGATGACGGTTAATGTAGATACCGGAGATGGTTTAGTAAACGGAGCATCAGGTATACTTATGCAGATAGATTTCGATGCATCCAACAGTCCCAATGTTCTATGGATGCAATTTTCCGAAGAAAGTGTAGGAGTTCTTGCGCGTTCAAAATGTATGCATAGTACAGAAACTTCATGGACTCCAATTCAGAAAATTGTAAGAAATTTTCAATATAGTAATAACGCGCAAGTTAGCATTGACCGTAGGCAGTTTCCGATTGTACCTGCTGAAGGTATCACTATTCACAAAAGTCAGGGAGCAACTTACAGCAAGGTGGTAGTCCATGCTCATTCCAGAATGCAGAGAGCTGCATTATACGTCGCTTGTAGTAGAGCAACTAATGCGTTAGGTCTTTATATTATTGGAACTTTCGTTCCCCCTAGACCTCCACTAAGTAATGATAAGGTGAAAGCCCAATTGGAGAAATTGCGGACTGAAAAACTACTGGTAACTCATTACGATTATTTAGTCGACAGTTCCGCCTTAGACATTATTTTCCATAATACTCAGAGCCTGAATATGCATCTTGACGATGTTCAATCAGATAGGCTGATGCTTCAGTCATCGGTATTATGCTTTGTGGAGACATCCATATCGAGTGAAAATGTCGAAATTCCAGGGTTCACAATTGTTGTCCGACTTGAAGCAATAAGGCCTTTAACAGGCATACTAGTCTATGTTAGAAATGAGCTTGTAGGTAAAGTTTCGCAATGCTCAAGTGGTAGAAAAATGATTGGTTCAGTAGTTTTTGAGTTCGGCATATTTAGGTATAATGCCATAAGTTTTATTATAATTTATAAAAGTCCGAATTATTGTTCGACAACATTTAAAACAGAATTTGAGGATCTTCTTGGGCAATATGAATGTTTAGGGTCGAATTTAATTATTCTAGGAGATTTCAACTTATGCTTAAAAAGTTTTAATAGGTGTAGGGAGATATACAATTCCTTGATAAGCAAAGGATATAGAAGCTTGATAGATTTGAAAACGTCCACTACCAATATGGACACACATATTGATTGGGCGTTCTCAAATATAGATTTTAATAGAATTAGTGCTAAAACTTTTGAGCTAGTTCATAGCCATCATAATGGAATCTCTGTTAGTGTTGAGGAGAGCAGAGATTAGGCAGCCCTAGATAGGTTTTTCATTTAAGTAGGTTGTGTTGAGGTTAGTAAGATTAGGTCTTGATTAGCTTTTTGAGTAGGTGGATAGGTATTTATATGTATATATGTAAATATATATAAATATTTTAAGTAATTAAAAAATAATAAGTTATGAACAGTAAGCTAATTACCCGGCCATTGAAAATGAGCGAAAAGGGTATATTAATTTATAACTTTTAATTTTTTTTGCCATTGAAGGCAAGTTTTATTAAACCATTTTATTATTTATTATTTTCTTGGGGAACTATGGAACCGATATTGATCAGTTCTAGTCGACTCGTAGGTCACCAAATCTCTGTTTTGGAGAATTGACCCCATTAATATATTAATGGCCTCCCCGTGGTGTTCCCTGGGTACCGATCATCGGATCGGGAGCAAATTCGAGCGGCGTAAATTATTGCTGTATATATAAAATATTATTTATTATTATATATATATTGAGGCATACAGGGTATTTTACATTCAAAGCGCTTGATTATAAAGTTTTTAACTAGATTTAATTTGTATTATTTCTTCGAATAGGGTAAATGGTATCTTACAGTCGCGCGCGCTCGACTGTAGCTTTCCCTACTTGTTTTTTTTATTTTTGTATATATTTTCTCTTTAGATTTAACTTTCAGTTTCATTTCCAGCTCTGCCAGTTTCAGAGAAATCAACATGCTTCTGAAGTTAATCTAATCAATAGCAAAACTTGAAACAGAAGTCGGCATTAGTCAAAGTTTTGCATAAATTGGCAGCATTTGCATATGCCAATGTCACTCGATACACTTTCAACTTTGCAACTTTCTGGCTTGAGTTTCGATTCGTTCAATTTGGCACTCGAGTTTCCTATAGCCAATGCAACCTGTGCCCCTGCACCGCCCACTGCAGTTGCATGTCAATGCACTTGTCGCTCGTCCCATGTGGAAAGCATTTAAGTTTCGTGGGCTCTCTCTGCCGTCCATCCTTCACGCATTGCATGCAAATTATCCAATGTCGACGTCGTCACTTGCGTAATTAAACCCCCTGCCCCCTCGCTTCCGCAGCACTACACTGCCCCTGGTACTCCGCCTCTTCCTACAGACATGCGCTTCTCCCGCTTGACGGCGCGACAAGTGCATCGGGCGCATTACGCAAAGCAATTACCAAATCAATTGGTAGGCCCAACAACTCAACTTAAATAACGGGAAAATACCCTGTAATGCCGGAGTGAAGGGTATATTGACGGAAAATAGCAATTGACAAGATTGTAGACAATATGAAAAAATGCTTGACAATATACGAAATTATTATATAAAATGGAAAAGCAGAGATACATTCTTAGATACCCTGTAAAAATAATAAAGCTGTCAAATAACACATTTTTGATTTATTTTCAGACATAAACTATTCTCAAGACGTAGTCTATTGAAAACTGTAATATGATAACTTCCGATAATACCCTGTAATTTTACTAAACTGCTTGTTAGCTAGCATAAAAATATTGTTTACTATATAAAAATTCCCTCTGGTATGTGAAGTATGCAGCATACCCCACCACAGTCACTACTGCACACAGGGTATGCGCTTGGCCCATTTACTGGGCGTTGTCAAAAACAGCCTGCTGGCCAGGAGAAACTGGTTGAAGTCAATCAGTCACTATCGGCGCCAATCTATTAGTTGATCTCGCCCAACACGCAAATTTCCATTGTGAAAATATGCAATTTTTTTTCGCAAGGCAAGGCAAGGCAACGGCCGGGCGCAACCGCAACCACGACAACAACAAAGGCAACTGGTCCAGCTGTGTGGCAGGCAAGGCGTGAAACCTGAGCAGAAGCAGCAGCAGCGGCAGCGGCAGCATCATCATCACAATCAACCGCAGAGCAGCCAAAGCGAGCGCGCTATCAACTCGTCTGCAGGGAGCGCCACCATGAAACGTGATGTTTCGCGCTAGACGCTGTGCGCAGCCAGCCAAGTGGCATGTGGCATGCGGCATGCTACGAGTACTTGTCGCTGCGCATGGCAATGACCGTGCAGTGCCAGGGGCGCTCATTGATTTCGATATGACTGGTCGATAGCGTCCGCCCCTGTCTACAGGGAATGTCACTTAAGCCAGAGGAGGAACCCCAGGCCCCATAGCCCCCAGCCCAGCCTTACCCCGAGCAATTTAAATTGCAACAATGCACCGCCTTTTCATATAAAAAAGATCTCTTGAGCCGCTTACAAAGGCGGGGGCGAGGAAGCGGCATAGAAATCGCTTATTTCTCTCTGTTTCGCTTTGAAGTGAATTGGAAACCATTGAAGTGGTCGTCTGCCTGGTCCGCTCCAGCGCTCCCTCCTCCTCTGTTCGATTTGCATTATGAGTCTGTGGAAAAGTTTTGACTAAATTTAGCTCTTGCCCAATGCATAGTTGCGCTGTGTCGTTGCTGTGTCGGACGAACTTTTGACCCACACTAAAAACCAGCAAGAGCAAATGTTTTGGCTGCTTTTTGCGATAAGGCCGTAAAATGCCATCAAATAATTTTGTTTAGTTTTTATATCACTGCGAGGCCTTTCGATAGGTTCTGCTTCGATTGGTTTTCAGCTTTTCCATTTACGATTCACGATTTCCAATCGCCAAAGTGACCCACAATAAAACCACCAAGTGTTCTACAAAAATGTTTAAGAGCTTTTTTCTCTCAGTTTGATGAGTTTCCCATAGTTTTAATGGATTTCTCTGATGGATCGCGGCGTGTATTTTAGCTGAGTGACTGGCAATTTATGGGAAATCATTGACTTAGCAGTGCTGAGCGTTTAACAAAAGTATTGGTAGAGAGTTGAAGATCAGACGAAGCACTTTATAGTACACCCTAAAATACAATTGTGGCTTTTCTATGGTATATGCAAACTATATTTCTATTTTTTCTTTATATCATCACTGTAAAATTGAATTTTCAAAAAGAGTGCATTACTATTGAAGTCGAAACTTATATTGTATACTATAAACTTCACAAAAGATATAAATCAGATATAAAATAAAATAGCTTAAATAACAAATCTCATACTAAATAAAAGAACTTTAATCTTAAATTCTATAACTAAATACTATAAATGACAAGCAGCGGATAGCTGCAGTTTTAAAGTACTTATAATTTAAGTATATTTTATATATCATATCATATTTATATAATTAGATTTATAGTATATAATTATATTTTATATATCACATTTTAATTTATATATAAATAAAATTTACTATATATAATTATATTTTATTTATCACGCTTTGCTATATATAAGCAAGATTTATTATATATAATTTTATTTTATATATCACACTTTGATATATATGATAAAATTTACTATATAAATTAAAATATTCTTTTCATCACGCTTTGATATATATAAACAAAATCAATACTTTAAAAATTTATAATTTTATTTAATATATCACAATTAAATAAATATAATTTACAATAATATACTTTGATATATATAAAATTATTTATTCTTTATCACATTTCAGTTTTATACAATATCATATTGCATATATGGTATATCACTCATTAAAAGTAGAGTTTGAATTTTAAAGTCTTGAATTGCAATAACGCGTGAGTCACTGCCTGAAGCTGATTAGGAATATCCATGTACAGCCAGACGCACACACTCCCCCACCCCACACTCCCTGCAATAGCATAGTTCGCTCTTATCCGTTGCAAATTCCATAGAGTTATGCACGCGCCCGTCACGCCATTTCCTTTTGCCGTCTCATTTTTTGCATTTTTTTTTATTTTTATAATTTTCCATGTAGAAAATGTCGCCCCGCGCGACTTCAGAATTTGCATGTGAACTTGAGCCATAAAAAGGGCGCAGAATGTTGATAAAAAATACAGAAGAAGAAGCAGAAGAAGCACATACCATAGTGCACTGTCGTCGTCATCTTCTGGACATACTATATATGTTATTTCTGTGGCATTATAAAGTTTCGTTTCGTTTCGTTGCGTTGCGTTCGTTACGTTTTATCAGTTGTCGCAGGGCCGGTTTCCCAAGTGACGCAGCTGAAAAGGGACCCATCATTATCATCATCATCATCGCCGAGTTTTGGTTCAATGAACCCGCGGAACGCAGGGGGGCAACAAAACATTGGACAAAACACAAATGTGTTAACGTAACTGAAAACGTGTTAACTGGGCCGCAACTGGCGGCAGTTTCAAGTGCAGCACAGCGATGAATTTGACGACAAGTCAGCGCGATTTATGAGCTGAAACTGGAACTGGAACTGACCACTTGGAATACCAAATTCGATAGCCCGAATAAAGAGCGAAGCACGCAGATCTGACGCATTAGTTTTACAATAATAATAATCATCGACAGACTCGAACAATCGAGCGAACTTTCTAAGCTGCCCAACAATTCTTTTCAGCCAGACATTGGCAAAAAAAAATAAAGACAGAAAAATAAAATAAAATTTCACCTACTCTCGCAGCAAGTCCCGGGCTAATACAAATTGCTTTTACACAAATAAGGAAGTTTATCATTAGGCGTTCAATTCAGACCTCTGACATGTTCGACAGTTTAGTCGTCAGTCTGTGCATTCATAAGACCGAGTTTTTTGTTCGCCAGACGCGCTGCTGCTGTTGCTGCCGCTGCGAGTCGCTTAAATCATTTCAAATAATGCCAATAACCAAGGCATTATATGTGGTATACACACAGGCAGACAGGCGGACACACTTCGGTATTATAATGCATTAATCGCATCACATTGCATAAGTCTCAAAGTGGGTAAAAGTGCCGCAAGACTTTCATTCGATTGCGCAATGCGCTTAGCACCAAAGGCAAACATTATGCATGTAGTGCAGTGTATGTAAGTGTAACTGTAGTTGTGAACGTGATTCTTCAAAAACAAACCCAAAAATGAATTTATTATAGAAATTGTATTGCATATTTTGCAAAAGGGCATAAGATACAAAAGTATCCGTAGCTAATCAATTTCAGGCACGCAACCTGCTATGAGATATTATGAAGAGGGGGAAGTGAATACTATTTATGAATACCCTAATTAGGTGGCATTAGCTTATATAAATAACTCTTTTTATACGTCGAATTATTGTGCTAGATTTGGTAGATTTAATAAGATTTGAAACTGATATTATTTATATTATTTATATTTATATTATTTTATAATATTATATAATTTTTTAAAAATATAAAATTATTTTTGACCTATTTATTTTTATTTATAACTCAAAACTCATTGCTTTGAGTTCGAAATATTGAATAGGTTTCAATAGTTCATTTAATAAAATAAATAATTAATAATATATTGAAATAAAGTAAAGGCTCTGCAACTACCACTAATTTTAACGTATTATTTTCTTCAACTACAATTTCCAACATTCTCAAGAAGTCATATATCTTCTCATTCAATCCGTCTACTAATTGCCAGCAGACAGCAAAAGATACGCCAAGTATCAACAGTGAATTTGTCGCATGTTAATTAAAAACAAATTTGCTGAGATTTTTATCGCAGTGTAGCCGCTTAAAGATCAGCTCGAGGCACTTGAAGCGGCTTAAGGAGGTTCTTGAAACTTGTTTTCCAGCCATCGAAATGGCAGTTGCTCCGTGGCTTATGGGTGGGTGTGTTACTTCTGGCCTGTCGCTGCAAAAGTTCAAGCCGTGGACACAAGACAAGAGGTTTATTCAACTCTCTCGACTTCTTTCGGCAATTGAGCAATTAATGGCTGGACTAGACAGATAGAGAGAAAGAGAGAGAGGGAGAGAGACAGTTTACTTTTGGCCAGCTGCTTAATGAACGCTTCGAGAAAAGCGGCTTTTGGTCTCTTGGCCATAATTAGTCGGGCGACAGGCGCTGACAGGTTCTTGTCTCGGGCTTTTTACAATTGAAAGTGCTAAGTACATTTTTAGAAAGTAGCCAAAGCAAACTATTTGTGTAAACATGTGTACACACACACACTCACACACTCGCATAATTTTCCACTGCACTGGAACTGTCAACTTTCCCAAAGAGACGTCCATTTAATTGAAGATGGGAGCAATTACGAGCTTAGACCGCAGAGCGCAGCTCGAAGACAGCGGAAGAATTCTGGCAACAATGTTGTTTGCTTTTCTTTTACTTTCTTCTTGTAATTATTTCTGCTGCTTTTTTGCTCGACTTCTGCGAGAATTGGAAAACTATATCGGGCTATATTCAGTTGCTGTTGCTCTTGTTATAATTAGCTTTTGCTGCCTTGTCGCGTGGGAACTTTTTTGTCGTCCTCTTTCTTTGGCTTTATTGCACTTGCTTTTGCCGTTGGCTTTGAAGTTGTCCTCAAGGTTGACCCGACGCTTGTTTTTTCTATTCGTTTATCGCATTTGCTGTTGGTGTTGCCGTTTGGCCGGTCAGCAGCAAAAGCAGTTGAGCAACTGCCGCAGGGCAACAAGCCGAAGCAAGTAGCAAAAGCCGTTGAGGTGGGAAGTACTTGGTGAATACTTAAGGCTAAGTGGACCGACCACATGACCTTGAGAGTTTAGGTTTTGGGCTGTCGAACAACTAACTGCATTGTAGTGCGAGAGAAGGTCCAAATGTTAATTATATATTAACAGAGATTGTGATCTCGAAGGACAGACTTAACAAAGTGACAGAAATTGAGCATGTCTAATGTAAGCTTGAACAAAAATAAATCAATATATTATTTATATCTGTATCAAAAAACGATAGTGACAATTAAATTAAATTCAAGAAAATATTAAACCATATTAAATGTGTCTATATCTTAATTAAAATAGTTAAATTCTAAAAAGCGCTAAATCAGTCCGAAGTTTATTTCCCCGAATAAATTAAAATCTATGTATGTCTTTAAAACAAAATTAAAATAATTAAAATACACTTTAGAAATTATTGAATCAATCTGTAGTTTATATTCCTTGAGAAATATAAATGTATCTATATCTGTAGCTCGTTTCGCTAAAGAAATATATATTTATCTTTATATTAATCGAAACAATTAAATTTTTGAAAACGTTAAATCAACCTGAAGTTTATTTCCCCAAATAAATTACAATTTGCCTTTAAAACAGAATTGAAACTATTAAATTGCAGATTAATTAAGACATATTATAATTATGAAGAAAGCTAATAATAGTGCCACCTTAGAGCATACAAGAATTAATTTACTAATAATAGAATTTAAGATTGGGAGCATAAATTCTTAAATTCATACTTAAGTTGCAACTTTTAAGTTGTAAACTTTTACAGAGTTAATACATTTTTTTTAGTTTGTTGGCACTACAAGAAAGCGCACACAATATTTACTGTAGTTCTATTATTCACAGATTCTTATCTGCTTTCCCAGACTGCATATTATTAAGTAATACACATTTATCGCAATCTTATCTCAAGTACAAGTACAATCTGTGCCAGCCAGCCACGCCCACTAAAGCAATTTAGAAAACTATTTAGATGCCAACGCACTCAGCTATCTCCCATGCCCTCCCCCCTCTCTCTCGAGTGCTTCCCTCTGTCATCTCTTATATGCAATTCTCACACTTGAAGCAACTTTTGTTATTTACTTCGGCGTCTGCAACTTTTGTTGTTGACAATTGTTGTTGTCGATGTTGTTGTTGTTTACCGGCAACTGTCGACACAGACGTTGTTGTTCTGTTGTTGTTATTGTTGTTAAATTTGCACTTTGCTCTATTGCATAATAAACAAGCAAAAACTCCAGTCATGTGCACCCCTCCGGCAGCTTCCACTGCTTCACTTCACTTCAATTTAACTTTGTACGTTGTTTACGCTGTACTTCTCCTCTCCTCTCTCCTGCCCAGGCCCCTTTATGGACTGCACTTCTATCATATTGTAAAATGATGTGCATTGAAAAATGGTCGCATCGTAAAATTGAAATGCTGCTTTTACCCATAAAACATGCATTTCTCACAACACATTTTTGCCAATTGGCAATATTTGCGCAAATGTCATTCACTTCTGGCGCGTGGGCGGGGCTGCAGGCTGCAGAGGGGAGGCTGCTGCGAACTTGTTAGCACTTGCTATATAGATTTCTCTACACTCACACACTACACAGAAGCAGCAACAGATACACATACAATACAAATACAAATACTGCTGCAACTCGCAGTTGCTTGGCAAATATTCAGTGTGTCACATTAGAATTCGCTATCTCGTTCTATCAGTATTCGCCATCTCCCTTCCGCGTTGACACATTTACTAAAACCTTAACTCGCTTCCGTGCTGGAGAGACTCGAACACAATACGAGCTTTGTTTGAAGTTTGGATCTCTCGTTCTTTTCACTGGATTTCCACATTCGCAGTCAGCGCTTTTGTTTGTAGTTCTACGTTGTTTTGCTCTGTGTGTGTGTGTCTAAATGGGTAAAAAGGGTATGCAACATGTCGGCATGTCAGCGACCTTTACTTGTCTGATTTATCACACCACACACAGCATCGTCTCAAAAGGCAGAGGCCTGTAGAAAGTAGCCTCAACTGTGTCACACGGCGGACAAGAGGCACGCGAACGATGACTACACAAAATATTAAGGCGGGTTAAGATCACGTTATAGCCGAATGCTCTTTGAATTCAATTTTTAGGAGATCTGTATGTGAGATTGGTTTAAATGAAAATATATATAACACTCAGTTATACATATGTAGCTAGCTCATTTGATGCATGAATATTATGAAGTAAAGTTTTCAGTGAAAGATAAAAAATTTCATTGAAAATATTAATATTAAAAATAATATTTAAAATTAATTTAAAGACAACGACATTTAAAATTGTATTTAAAATATATTATGAATATTTTGAAGTAAAGTTTACATTAAAAGATATTCTGTTTAAAGTTCCTTGAAAAATATTAAAATTTTAAATACTATGTAAAATTAATTTGAAAGCAATGACATTCAAAATTTGATTTATAATATATTATGAAAATTTATTGAAAAATTATAAATACTATGTGAAATTCATTTAAAGATAATGAAATTGTTATTATTTAGAAGCCCCTAAGTAAAAAAAGCATTATAATTTTCATAAACTTCATTGAAAGACATTGACATAATAAAATCTATCAACAATTTATTGAGAGATATTAAAATTTAAAAAGCCTTCATAAAATCTTATTTAAAATAAAGCCATAAAAGGCGCTATGTAAAACCAATAATTATAATTATTATAAACTATATATTTTTATAGCTTCTATAAAAAAATGCATTAAAGCACATTGAAAGTAAAAATGGTGTCTAAAATCAATGAACTGCAGGCACTTAAAAACAATCATAATAATTTCCATTAGTCGCTTTTATGCTGAGCGAAACTAGCTTCAGCACAACTGAAAGGCCCTTTACAAGCTCAAATCAGCCAGACTCATCGTCGGCCTTTCAATATTCGCACCTTTCACCCGTACGATCGTCTTCGTAGATTTTGGAGTTTCTCTTACAGAGTTTTATGCATTTACAGCAGCTTTACAGCCAGACAGAAGAGAGTCGAGCATTATCAACGATCATTTGATGTGCTTTTCGCCACCTTTCGTAGTGTGATAAACACAATCTATCGCTGCATGTATCTCTCTACCATGTTTGTTTATTTGTTTATCCGATACGCATTCAATTCTCGTTTCTTTTTAGTTTTTTTTTTTTTGCACGCAATTTATCAGTGCAGAAAATCCAAGGCGAGCTCATAAATTAAGTTGCCATTAATTTGTATTTAGCCGGCAATCGGCGTTGAATTCACAGAAATGTTTTTATTATGGGTCAAGTGATGCCTCCAAATACAGAGCAGAGTGCCAAAGGCTATGGCTAGTCGACTTGTAGTTACCCCTGAAATACGCTCTATATGAATTGAATGAAATCTTTATAGAATTTCCCAGTGACGTCAAAGCTTATTTTTAGATAATTTTAAAATCACAATTTATTATATTGAGATATTTAGATGTCTTGAGCTTGTATACCACGTAAAGATAGAAAATGCTAGGAATCTTTCCTGTTGCTATTTTTTTTTTAAATAAGAAAATTAGAATAAGAAGCTTTTATTTGTATGTTTCTACCAATATTGGTAGCTACATAATGCCTATGAATATTATAATATGATATAATAATAATATTATTATACAACTAATTTTTGTTTGAGCATACCCCACAGAAACTTCTCTCTCTACAGGATATAAGATATATTGTTTATGTAGAATATCTCTTTGTGTGAAAATTGCAAACGAAAAATTCCCAAAATATACCCAGACAAATTCATGAGAATGCGTTTGTATGCGTGAGTGGGCGTGTGTGTGTTTTGGTGTGCGAAGAATTCGCGGCGCTTTGTGCGCACAATTTTTCGCTACACAAAAAAATCATAATAGAAAATTTCATTTGTTTGTTTTTTTTCGGCTTTTGGTTTGCCGCCTGCAACCGACAATTGTGTCAATTCCGGGCAAATTTCACAGCAAAAACAACTACAACAACAACTACAATAATGACAATAATAAACAATTTATTTTAATAGTCTCAATTGTGTGCAACAGTTTGTTGTTGTTGTTGCTGCTGCTACTGCCAAGGTCTTTCAGCCATGGCCCAAATAGAGCATGAAACATAAGCAGTTCCATTAGAAATCTGCCATAAACAATAAAACCGATTGCAATTGCACTTTTGCAGGTTTTCCCGTTCTGCACTCACTTTCGCCTTCCGGCAAGCAAGCAAATGTGGAAAAGCCAAAAACAAGTTCCAGTTTTTCCACTAGACACAATTTTCAATGTCAAACATTATCACGACAGTCGCAGGCGGGCGACAAAATAAATTTGAATGAAGATGCATCTTCCAGTCGGGGCACTGGCTATAGCTACAAGTATGCACAAGGAGTATGGAAAGTCGGCGCAAATGCATGGAAAGTCGCCGAGAGTTACGAGTTGACAGATTATCATCGGACGGTAAAATTAAATTGCCTGTTAAATACGCATGACATGAGCACATTAATCATAAATACCCCAACTCTAGTATTTTAAGTATATACTCGTATTTTTAACGCAAGGTCAAAGCGTGAGAATCAATAAAAGTGGCAAGGAAAATCAGGTCATGGCATGGTGAATGACAAGTTATGCGAGTGAGTTAGAAGTGCATGAGCAGAGGAGTTTATTTCGGGGCAATTGTTATACCAATTTGCTTTACCAAAATCGAGAGACTGCGCTGATAGCCGGCAGGGCAGTGTAGCTAGAATGACAGAGCAGAGTTAGAGCAGAAAGGCTTGGATAAGTACAAGCGGCAAGTGGGCTAAGTGTATATACACATAAGACATGTATGAAATATATATATATATATACTTATGATAGGAACACACACGACTCGAGCACGTATCAAATGGATAATGTACACATGTTTATGGTTACTTAGTTGTGCGTAGATGAGTCAGGTAAACAAATCGGCTAAATGTAGCGCTCATTAAAGCGCAAACACACACACACACCACTAGCTAGAATGAGAGCGATGCAGATACAGATACAGAGCGAGAGGGAAGCGAATCGGTCGAAAGTTCAGAGGCGAAACTTCCGCTGGGGTAGGCAACAACAAATGCCGAAACAAATGAAAAGCACGAAAGCGAACAATAAAGAATACTAGACAGCAATTGTACATGATTGAGTCCAAAAGATACCCTATAAAAAAATAAAATAAAACTATGCAGAGTTTTCCAAACAAATTAAAAGCAAAAAAAAAAGTAAAATTATTAATTTCCGTTCGCTAGCATAGCCAACCCATTCAGCCATAAAATATAGGGTATAGCAGCCAGACAGACCCCGTAACAGTTGAGCCGTGACAGCAGAGCTCAACACGTGAAGCGTCACTTTCGAAAACAATAAGGCAAAATGGATAATACGAGTCGCCGGTACGCATAGCACAATTAAATGGAGGAAGCACTAAAATAAATATACACAAATACTACAGGTAGCTACACATATATACAGACATAGGTACATACTATATATGCGCAAGTATAATCAGAGCTTGTCTAGACTGATGGCAATCAAATAAAAATAAAAGAAAGCTTTACATTATTTATAGTAAAGTGTAGATAAATATTTTGATATACACTATACGATATATAATACTATATATAAAGCTACTTAAATTTCGCATATTTTTACAATGATTCAAAATACTCATTTCAAGTGCCACGCGAAGCGCAGCTGCTCGCTTCGTTAATTTTTATTTATCTCCAGCCAAAGATTTTCGAACATGCTAATACCATAGTTGTTTTTGTTGTTGTTGTACATTTATGGAGCCGCCTATAATATGCATGTTTATCGTGCTCAACATAATTGCGAGATGAAGTCATGCCCAAAGGTGTGCAAATGAAACAAACAAACAGTCATTGAGAACAGATACTTTATCTGTCATAAATCAAAGCTGTTTCAGAAATTATGAGAGGCTTTTGGATGAATTGAATAGAGCATTCTCACTTCCTCTTGGCTTTAGATTTATTTTAAATTAAATTCTATGTAAATCTGCATCTACAGCGAGTCGTGCAGCTGCTTATATGGCATTACAATATATACTATAAATTATATTTCCCGTTTCTGGCTCAGACAAACTGACGGCTTTTGCTTTTTAGCCGTCTCATATTGCAGTTGTTGAGCTTGTCAAGCGCACACATGGCTGCAGTACTGCAGCTGTAAGCATTTTAATGAAAACCAGACGCGAGAACAGAACAGAAGTGCTGATATCAAATGAGAAAGATACTTGTGCGTCAGTTACTCTAGGTTATATCATATATATAAGTCTGGAAATAATTTTCTTCCACTTTTCCTGCCTTTATTTGCCAGATAACTACAGCGATCTCAAATATGTGCGTGTCTTATCTGAAATAGATGAACTTAACAGGGGTCACGGGGTACAAGTAAACCCCACCCTAAATACACAGTCGTAACCCCATGTATACAACTCTGCTCTAACGAGTTGTGCACATGTTTCTTAATGCATTCAATAAATAAACAGAGCGGCCTTTGGCGTACTTCAAAAACAAGACTGTGTGGCAACCCCTTTGGCCCCCCAACCACTTGTTAATCATCATTTGACATAGCTCCAAATATGTCTGGGCACTCGGGTGAGCCAATGAACCGATGTCTAACTACGCTGACCCCGAAATGACATAGACGAAAAATGCGCAGCGGGTGTCAACATATTTAATGAAGACGCTCAATTTGGCCGGCAGTGGGGGGTTAAGGCCGATAAGACGCGTCTCTCTCGATTTGCCAAATATTAAAAATGGGGCCAGACAAGTGAAATCTGTTTTGGCCAGAAAGTGACAGCGTAGCGCCGCATCATTTCCATATTCGGCTTTAACTATTACTATTATTATTATTATAATTACGTAGTATTTGTCGTTTTTATTATAGTCCGATTGACAGGCAGACGGTAACTACTATATATGGCTTTATAGCATGATATCTACGGGCACGTATCATACGTGCACTCACACACTCTCACTTAGCGCATTATTACGCACTAATTGAATTAGATGGAGAGTGGGCTTATAGATATAGAGAGAGAGAGTGGCTAGGTATAGCGGGGGGGAGGGTGTGCCTGCCCACCCACGTTATGGATCGTTTGAAGCACACTCTAATTGGCATTGAAGCGCATCTAATGTTGCCCCATAATTTGATTTTGTGTGTTGCGGGCCAAGTAATGTAATTAGTGGAACAGTTAGCAGTTACACGTGGAGAAAGAGAGAGAGGAGAATGCATGGAGGAATGCCTGAGTGGAGAGAGAATGCAGCATTCGACTCGATTTGTAATGAAGTCACGCCCCGGTCATAAGATACGCCACATATTTGTTTTTACTCTATGCACGACCTCAATCTATCGATGTTTGCGCATGGACAACAAGAAAACAACGTAAAGTACATTTATTATACCCTGTACCTGGCCTTAATGGCCAATAAAAGGGGTGAAATGAAAGTGATTTTTGCTATTTTGCGGATTTTACAAAATTAGAAAAGCTTTAAAGACTGTGAAAGTGGCGATTTCGATTTCTTAAAATTGAAAGAATTCTGCTTTCAAATTAAGTTAGATTTTTAAAAGAAAATAATAATTCAATTAGAATTTTGTTTGATTTATCCAATTTTTTAAATATGTAATTAATTTCATTTTAAAATAATGTCAAAAATTATGATTTTATAAAAAAAAATATATATAAAAATTAAAGAATAAAATATATAAAAAAAAATCGAAAAATATTTATTGAAACTTTTGATTCAAATAAACGAAAGCTTAAAATATATTTTTCTCTATCAATTTGAATTAATTTAAAATAAAAAATCAGATTTTGTAATTTTAATTGATTTCTGTTGGACAAAAAATGAAAAATTTGTTTAGCTAAAATTAATAATTAATCATTAAATTGATTTCTGTTATAAATTAATTGAAAAATTTGTATACTTAAAAATAATAATTAAGCTTTTAATGTATTTTTGTTGAAAATAAATTGATAAACTTGTATATTTAAAATTAATAATTATTCTGTTATTCATAAATTGAAAAACTTGTTTTAAAATTAATAATTAATAACTATGCATTAAAAGTACAAAGTCAATTAAATTGCATTAATTATTAAATAATTATATTAAATTAATTATTAAATTCTCACATACTCTACTGCTTCTTTTCCTAAAGCAACCTTCCCATTCGCCTCAGACAATTTCCCCATTATACCGTTTAAGGCAAACACGTCATTATCATTTGAAAACCGAATGTAAACAAAGGTGGAAGCTGCGGTATTTCGAATCTCACGGCCTTGGGAGCCGCTGGCCGCTGCGATTATCAGTAAAGCGCGTCGCGAGAACGAGAAGAGGCAGACGGACAGAGAGACAGACAGACAAGCAGGCAGCAACGACAACAAATGTAAAGAAACAAAAACAACTGAGCAAACCACGCGACGCGACAACCATAAGCAGAAGCGGACACAGAGTCAACGTGTGCTCAGCCTCCGCCCACGCCTACGTCCACGCCCATTAACATGTATGTTTCTTTGTTGTTGTTGTTGTTGTTTTAGTTGTTGCTTATGCAATGCTTGGATTCCACAAGCTAAACTAAAATTCGTGTGAGGTGCTAACAGATGTGTTTAGTTGCGAGAGAGAGAGGGAGAAAAAGAGAGAGGGAGAGAGAGAGAGCGCGCGAGAATATCATTATCATACGTGGAATCAAACATTTTGGATGCTTGCCAAAAAAAAAAAAAGAAAAGCGGAAAAACGGAATGAAATTAATGTTTTGCCTCGAGTGGATTGCAACACACACACACACATACAGAATGCGACGTGTGGATTATATGTGGAACAGCAAACTGTGATGACTTGCAGGGAATAATAAAACGAATAAGAAAATGAATTTCAATTACAGTTATTCCCACGTACAACAACACACAAGGCCGGGCAGCATGCAATAGGACACACCCAGCCCCAACAACAACAGCAAACGCAGTCAACGTCAAAAGCATTCAAAAGCAAATGCAATAACAGCAAACACACTGCATAAAACTCGCACAGAAGGAAGCGCAGCAAAGGCAAAAAAGCAAACGCAACAAAAACAAACACACAGCAACTTACCAAAACGGCGCTCTCACGCACCACCTGAGAGACGCTCTCTCTCAGCTGAGCGGCCATGCCCGGCTTATTCAAGCCACGCGTGAATTTACGTTCCATTCTCGAGTCTCCTTTGCACTCGCGTTGTAGTTGTAGTTGTGGATGTTGTTGTTGTTACGACCACGCAGGGGTTAAGCGATGCATGGAGAACAAGTTGTTGTTGTTCTTTTTGTTGCTGCTGCTGTCACTTTGTTTGTGTGCGAATACCGGCGACACACACACACGCATACAGGATGCGCCGACTGCGCTGCCAGCAGCGCTGCTGCGATGACTAATACGTTGTTATCCCTGCGCTCCACTGATGCTGCCCGCGAAGCACCTTCAAAGGACACAGCGAAATTCTTTATGTTATACACAAAACTGAACCGCACACAGGCACACGCACACGCACGCACACACACGCGTAAAAATTGCCTGCAACTGTTTGTAAACAGTAAATGTTTAAATTACTTCAACTTAATTGCAGCTGTTTTTGGTGCCTGCTTTGCGCGATTTCTGTTCACTTTTGCTGCCGACGCCGACGTCTGCGCGTGTTTAATATATTCAGCGATTGGCAAAACATTCAGTTGGCATCATCTTCCGCTCCCGTTCGCTTGCTCGTCCGACGCGCACAACCGAACCGCACGAAGTTCGAAGCAGAATATTTACACTTGACCCATGTTGGCTGTGTGCATGAATCGATTGTTTCGATAACAATCGGATTAGTCAGCAACAAGCGGCGCTTGGCAACATGCTGGCAGGTTGGCAGCCCTGCTAGTGCGATCTGTTAACAGTGCTGTTAGCAGCTGCTAACAGAATTTCTTATTGGCGCGCAAGTAAATGCAGCAATGCAAGCTAAATGTGCACATGTATTTGCAGCAAAATAATAATACAATTTAGTATATTTAAAAGTTTGTGCATTGAAAACAAAAGAGTTGTGCAGCTGGGCGGGCTATTTAAAATTCGCTGCTGTTAGCTCAACTGGCACTGCCAGCTGCACTCAAAATGGCACTGCTAAGTGCACAGCGCTAGTGCTGTAAGTCGTCGCAGCTCAACTCAAAATGGCACTGTTAACTAAGCAGTGCTGTTAAACGACCATAGCAGTTGGCGCGCACGAATTGCAATTTAAAATGAAAAACTTGATTTCCGTTTTTGTTTTGTATTTATTTAGTGCACGTACAATAAGAATGTTTTGAAGAGCTTACGAACTATGAAATAAGTACAGTTGTTTTCGTGATTTATTTAAATATTTACAATAAAATATGAATTGTACAAAGTTGTGGCTGGAGCGCGCACGCTCTCTCCCTCTCTCTTTCTTTCACTCCCTTTCTCGCTTCTATTGCCTACTTAAATCTGAGAAAATTATCGGCACCGCCCAACGGACCATGCCCGAAATGCAGAGCATCCGACGTTGCCTCCGAGCGCGTGCGCGCATCCAACACGGACGCCACGCGCTGCTGGCCACTGATGTAGCCCAGCGAGCCGGAGCCCAAGTAGACATTGCCATTGGGCAGCCGAATGTAGCCCAAGCCGCCGGAGCCCAAGGCGATGGCATCGCTCTGCGCCTGCCCGCCGCCGGCGCCGCCAAAGCGCGGCTGCACGCTGAGCGCCTGCTGCTCCAGCACCAGCGCATTGGCGCGCGAGTCCAGCTGCACGCCGCTGCCGCTGGCTCCAGTGCCGCTGGCGCCCAGATGCGCGCGGAAGCGATCGAAGAAGGGCGCGGAGCCGGCGCCGGCGGAGCTGAGGAAGGGCGCCGGCTGCTCGTCGATGTCGTTGTCGATCAGCTCGATGACCGCGTACTGCTTCAGCTGGCGCCCGTTGGCCACGTACGACTGGCCCGGCGCAATGAGCTGCGCCTGCTTGCCGTACGGCACGCGCAGCGGCTGCGGCGCTGCCGCCGGGCCGCTGGGCACGCGTATGGGCTGCCCGTGGAAGCTGATGGAGGCGATGGGCGCGCCGTAGGTGGGCGGCAGGAAGTTGCTCACTGCACTGGCGCCTACTGGCGGCGGCACGGCGCTGCTGGGCAGATAGCGGTTCAGTAGGCTGCCGCCAACTGCCGGGGACGTCGGCAGCAGCGGGCGACTGCGCGGCAGCGGCACGCGCGGCGTCGGCAGCGGCGGCAGCGCTGGCACTGGCGGCAGCGGCTGCACCGTCGGCAGCGGCGCAAAGTGATGACCGGTGTAGAGCGCGGCGGGCAGGCCGGACAGGCTGGTCAGGCCGCCGGGTCCGGAGGGGCCGGTGGGAGCGGACGGGCCGGACTGCGGGCGGGTGGGGCGGTCGTAGTGGTAGCCCGCGGGCTCGGCGTGCAGTGCAGGCGTTGCGATCAGCAGCAGCAGCAGCGGCAGCGGCAGCAGATGCGTTGTTAAGCGATGGGCAGACATCTGCAAGAAAGAGAGAGAGAGAGGGAGAGGGTTGAGTGAGAGAGCGACACACAGAGAAAGAGGCAGAAAAAAAATAATATTCAAGATTTTTATACCATTAACACATTGAAAATGGGTGAAAATGTATGTAACAGGCAGAAGAAGGCGTGGCAGACCATATAAAGTATATATATTCTTGATCAGCAACAATAGTCGTGTCGATTTGCTCAAGTTGGTCTGTCTGTCCGTTTGTCCGTCCGTCTCGAAAGAGGCTTTCTAAGCTTTATTGCAAAAAACTCTATTATTATAGGTGCCAAGAGCATCAAATTTGGCAGGAAGACACCTAGTAACATTTTGCAGAAGTTGGATTTTTAACTTTTGTACGGCACGCCCACCGCCCCCATAAAACGAATTTTTCGAATTATAAGAAAACGAAAACAGCTAGAACCACCAAATTTGGTAGGAAGGTCTCTAGTAATATTACGCAGAAGGCGTATTTTCAAATTTTAGATGCCACGCCCACCGCTCATATTAAACGCAATTTTCGAATTATAAGATCACCAGAAAAGCTAGAAGACTTAAATTTTTGGTAATAAGGTCTCTGGTAACATTAAGCAAAATGCGGAATTTTAACTTTTGGATGCCACGCCCACCGCCCGCAGAAATCGAGAGAACGAGAGAGAGAGAGAGACAACGAAGAAAAGATAAGAGAAAAGAAGAGAAATATCGAGAAAAAAACAAGAAAAATAGGAAAAGACTGCTTAAGTAAGAAAGAGAAAAATATATATATGTGACAATAATAGCATATATATATTTTTTAGGATCAAGAAACAGAGACACGCCTAGTGGCAGAGCGAGACAGACAACATATGCTGCTGGCAGACATTCGTGTGACATCATAATAATAGCCCCAATCAATCTTATAAATGTTTAATGAGACGCGAAGACGTAAAACATAATTGACGAAAATCACTTAGCGTTAACGGTTTGTCTACTTGCGGCAGCAGGTAGTGGGTTGACTGCGTGATACCCTGTAGTAGATGGGGGCATATGCTTGTTTCGCTATTGCGTTGTTCAATTGTAAAAATAAAAAAAGAAAGAGTATGATGAAACTGAGAGAAACAAACAGTGAGAGAAATTAAGGCAAAAGAAAGAGAATAAAGTGGCAGAAAGAACGTAAGAATTGTAAACACCGAAAGATAGAAAGATAATATTATAGCAAGGCAGTCATAAAGCAAGAAGAAGCAGGGGCAGGGTATTTGCAGGTCGTTCGGCTCAAATTCTAGTTCAAAAATTGATTAACTGCCGGCACTTAGGCTATGTTATCTTTTGTCAGTGTATTTGAGTGTTTGTCGAGCTCATGTGCAAATATGACTGTGTGTGTGTGTGTATGTGTCTGCATGTGTGAGTAAATTGACAAACGTGTATTTCTTTTTGTTATTTAATTGATTTAATTTGCGGCGCACGCTTGCAGCAGCCACTGTAGAGCGCACAGCGGACAGAGGACCGAACGGACAACGGACAGTTGCGACTCTGCACATACGAGCTCCAATCCCAGCCCGAGCGTTGCGTCTGGTCTGGCGGCCCGTAATTGGTGCGATATTTCTTGCATCGATGGTGACGCGACGTGTTGCCCAAGGCACAGCAGCAGCAACAACACTAAGCACAAGAGCAACAACAGCAACAGGATCAGCAGCAACAACAACAACTAGAGCTGCCGCTGGTCAAAATGGAACACAGCTAATTAGCCAAAACGACAACAACAGCAACAATGGGAGCATCCCGGACAAGATTTCTACACTGTTGTAGCGGGTATATTGGTTTTGTCGAGGTGTTGGTAATGTGCAGCAGTAAGTCTATCAGATCTTAGTGAAAATGTATATGCATGTGTATAATAAAATACATATAAATAATTACACATAAATAATATAAGTAATTTTTTAATGCACACTCGATGGAGTCAATGCAGCCATGACTGTCCGTATGGCCGTTTGTCCGTTTGTTACAACAAAAACGTATTTCAAAGTCTTAAAACTATATAGAAAAAAATTGTTGTGTTAATTCGGAATACGTTTAAACTAGCAGATATAAGATATGACTATATATATTGGAGTTAATGCAGCCATGTTTGTCCGCCTGTCCGTTTGTCCGTATAATACATCATAAACTTATTTCTTAATTTTCAAGATATTTCACGCTCACCCTCCACAGCATATTTTTACTTTACTGTCTATATTCTAAATTTTCTAAGAATCTAATTTGATCAAAATCAGATAACTATGATTTATAGCTGTCACAGGAATGAACGATCAAGCTATGAGTTTTTGTGTAAAAACTTGAATAATATCCCATGATATTACAATTAAAGCTATACCACGGCGTTTTGCAGAAAAATTTGTATATCGTGTTCAGATTACAATTAAATCGGTTGACTAGTATATAGTTTATATATAGTTTAGTATAGTTTACATCAATAGAATCAAGACAATGTTGAGATTTTTTTCTATAAATATATCATATGTATATATAAAAACATATCGAGTTGACTATATGCAATAGTTGGCATAGGTAGGATCAGAGCAGTGTTAAAATTGTTCTAATAATATTATATATGGTATATAAAAATACCGCAGGACTTTTTTGACAATAATAATAATAGTAAATAATATATAGAAGTTAGGAAGAGTTCCTCTAGAATAATTTAACTTGACATAATATAGTTTTTTTCTATAGAAACAATCCTCAGAATCTGCTGTAATTATTACTAGAGTGTGTAAACGTCGCTATGGCCTGCTGCAGTCTACACCTTGACCAATAACAATAACTCGTGCAGCCTGCTAAAGGGTGTAGTAGAGGGAGTTGTGCGGTCTAGTGGGCGTGTCGCGGGCGTCGACAGCTCCACCCGCCGCAGCACATTATCGCAATCGTCGCCTGATGATATTAATCAGCGCGCGCGGCGCCTGCTGCTGCTGCTGCCTGCCTGCCACCGCGTGTTGCACTTGCAACCGCAACTGCTTGTGGCGTGTGGCCACAATTGCTCTGCAATTGCTGCTGCTGTTGTTGTTATTGCTGTTGTGGCTGCGCGTGGGCGTCGCCTTGGCGCAGTTCATGGGAACCTTTTCGCGGTGTGTTTAACCAAAACTGTCGCTTAATTAAGTTATTAACAATGTTGCGAGCGATAACCGCACCGAAAGTGTCCGCAGTCGTGTGGCTGGGGTCAGTGGGTTCAGGTTTCAATTTATTTTGGAAATATGAGGTTTGCCTCATGCAAATGAATTTTACAGCATGCTTTTTAGTTGAAGTTCGTGCCGAGGTTGCTGAAGGTTTTGCTTTCGAAAATGGTTTTGATATTATTAAATAAATTGTTTTATATGTGTCAAGCAAAATTTAAAAAAAATATAGGAACAATTTTATAGTAACAAATCTATTTCTCTAAATTTAAATTGCGCTGTACTTTAATGTTCTTTATAAAGCAGTTTTTTTTGCTATTATTTTATTAAATAAAAGAAAATTAAATAAATAAATGAAATGTTAAAACAATTACTTTATTTTATACAGAGAACTTTTAGTAATTATACTACTAAATAAAATAATATAAAATAAATAAAAAACTATTAAAAAAACTATTTACTGTAAAGTTCATTATGAAAAACAAGTAAGGAAAGCTACAGTCGAGCGCGCGCGACTGTAAGATACCATTTACCCTATTCGAAGAAATAATACAAAATAAAATAAATGGTATAAAAATAAAAAAAAAGCAATTTACATTAAGAAAAAAAAATCGGCCCGCGCCAGATTCGAACCCAAGAACTCTCACGAACTTTGTAACTTAAGAGTCGGACCTCTAACCACTAGACCACACAAGTTTACGCCATGCGATCGGCAAATTAGACTTTTGTTGACGCCCTCTACTGCGTCGATTTAACGTTTTGGTAAGGAATCGCTAGCGCCCATAACTTTGTATGGGGAATTCGAACTCCTATAACTTCTTTGTTATTAAAAAATAAAAATTGAAGAAAGCTACAGTCGAGTGCACTCGACAGTAAGTTATAATTTACCTTTGGCTGCTAAAAATAATTCTTAATATTAATTACTTTTATTCGAATTAATAACAACGCATCGCATATTTCCGAAATTAAATACACATGCATTGACGCTAATGGCACATGCCGACTGCACGCCGATTGTGCGTGCGCAGTCGGCGCAAGCATTGAAGCCGAGCCTCTGCTCCGTCTCTGCTGCTGTATGCAAAACTTTTCGCGCCTAGGAACAGACCATGTGCTTCAGTGGTTTGTTGTGAGAGTTGTCAGCTCTATAACTAAATGTCCCCGGTTCGAATCCCAGCGCAGTCTTCTTTTTTTTGTATTGCTTAGAAAAAGTTTTTGGGTTTTCTTTTTTTTTTTTGCATAATATATTTTTCATATAGCGCAAAATTATTAAAAAAAAAAAAATTGCCCAGCGCAGGATTCGAACCCGCGACCTCACGCATCAGAAACTTGCGAGCCAACCATCTAGACCACACACAGTTACGCAGTGCGATCGGCAAAAAAAAAAAAAAAAAGTTGCCCGTTGCTGGATTCGAACCCGCGACCACACGCACCAGAATCTTGCATGCAACCATCTAGACCACACACAGTTACGCGGAGCGATCGGCAAATGAGACTTTTATTGATGCCGGCCTTCTGCTGCGTCAGTTCAACATTCTAGTTGGAATTCTAAGCGCCCACAACTTTATATGGGAGATTCAAACTCCTATAACTTCTTTGTTTATTGTCCGATCGGATTGAAATTTATAGGGTAGATCTGTACTATGGTAAGCTACAAGAGTGTTAAAAAAAATGATTTGTTATTTCCCTACTTTTCTTAAAATGCAATAGTTTGGGGGCGGTGGGCGTGGCATCCAAAAGTTGAAAATCAAACATTCTCCGTAATGTTACCAGGCACCTTACTTTCAAATTTGGCGCTTCTAGCTTTTCTAGTTTTCTTTTAAACTATAAAAATGTGGTTTTTAGAGGCGGTGGGCGTGGCATCCAAAATTCTAAAATCCAACTTCTGCATAATGTTGCAAGACACCCTCCTACCAAATTTGGTGCGTTTATCTCTTTTCGTTATTGAATTATTTGGAAAAAATCGAAATACGCATTTATCGATTTGCGGAGGCGGTGGGCGTGGCACATCAAGTTTGAAATAAACTTCTTGTGTGTATTGAATACACGCACACTCCCACCAAGTCTGGTGCCTCTAGCTCTTTTAATAGCTGAGATCTGTGTGTTCATACAGACGGACAGACGGACAGACGGACAGACGGACAGACGGACAGACGGACAGACGGACAGACGGACAGACAGACGGACATGACCAAATCGACTCGGCTATTGATGCTGATCAAGAATATATATACTTTGTATGGTCTGCCACGCCTCCTTCTGCCTGTTACATACATTTGCACAAAGTTAATATACCATTTTTTACCCATTTTCAATGGGTAAATGGTATAATAATAACTGTACTATTTTATTATATACCTTTCTATATTTCCCAAAAAACCTTTATATTTCTCAATTTTCCAATTTTTTTTATTTTTTGTTAGAAAATTTTTAGCTCAATTTAAATTCCCCTTTCGCCTCCCTTAAACTACAACTCACTTTGAGTTGCTTGTCAGTTACTCCAACTGCACACAAGCAGCAGCTGGACAGACAGGCAGACGGACAGTAAGTCTGACGCACAAGCTCAGACCAGCGCATTGCCAATCGCAAAGTCTCTAGTTTGCTTCACTCTTGCAGTTATTTTTGCAGCTTTCTACATTTTTCTTTTTTATTTTTCTGCGGTTCCCTTTGTCGTTTTTTATGCAAACTCTTGGCACACGCTATAACGCAAAAAATGCGTTGGGTGCGTATGCAAAAAAAAAGAAAGAAAAGACAGTCGAAGGAACTTGACTAACGTATACCCTGCAGCGTTTTTAAACATATAGAATTTTTAATAAATTAAATAAGCTGATAAATAATATATTAATGCAAAAATATAATAATGTTAAATCAGAATCTATATTTTAAAATACTATACTATCACGACATTTTTTTTGGTACTCACAGTCTCAAAATACCCCTTCGCACATTTTCAAAAATAACTTCGGGCATTAAATGACTCCGAAAACGCAACGCAACAAAATCCCACAAAGGAGCGCGCAAAAAGTTGCGTATGGCAGCATTTATTGATTTATTGTGGCTCGAGGAGCGCATAATTTATTACAAATCTATTTGCGTTCGAGTCCCGATAGAAGGAATATATAGTATGTCGAGTGGACTGTGCGCAGACTGTGCGCAAATCTTTGCGTTTTTGTGCGTGCCAGCTGATTTATGGACCCGGCAAACAAAAGACTTAGGCAACAAACTGGCAGCGTTAGATCTGACAACACAAAAGTGAAGAGATAAATGCAATTGCTGCAGTTCTGCGGTGAGTTTTTCTTACTCACATCAAGTGGAACGAGGGAGAGAGCTGGTAGTAGCTATGGTTTTGCGACTGCATGCGTGAAATAGTTGAACTGAATTCAACTTAATTTTGTAATGATTTTTATGGTATATTACAAAAAAATGGATAATGTTTTTAAAAATACTAGACGAATTTTAAATGGTAAAAATGTCATATTATACTAATAAAATAATATCTTTAATAGTTCAATATATTTAATATTTAAAATAAATATATTTAAAAATATATATTTGATATTTATAAATATATATTTAAAATAAAAATAGTTATTTATATAACACGAAACTTTATAGAATTTTTATCCATATTTTGTAATTTTTATTTCTGCATAGCTTTATCAATTTTGTAATGTTATGTAAATTTATATATTTATTTTTCTATATTTTTGTACCTATTTCTCAACATTTATTTTTTTTTATCTTTATCTATATAATTATTTTTTATATTTATTTTCCTTTGCAAATTTTATATCCAGTTTATTTATATTTTATCTTTTGCCTCCATAGCCTGCTCAAAACTTATCGCACACGCCATTAATCAATGCAATCGCAGCGTGCTGCATATCAGCTTTAACTGCATCGGCATCGGCATCTTTATCATTATCATTATCTGCGTCTACACGCTTTACTCTTACTGCCATTGATGCAACATTCCAGTTGCCACCTTCGTTGGCAAAGCTGTTGCAACTGCAGTCGCAGACACGTAAGGCCCAAAAGGCGACTGCAGCTCCAGGCCCAGTTTGGCTCAGCTCCCTGTCTGGCTTACTGCTCCTCTCTCTCCCCCCTCTCTCTCTCTCTGCCTCCAATTGCGTGTTCCGTTGCCCATTTCGTACTCAATGAATGAATTGCATTGATTGAGCGACTGCAATGTTGTCGCACGCACCTCGTTGCCAGGCAACCACAACAACAACAACACGAGACTCTTACAACCACATGCATTTAGGCGCTTTATAAATTTCGCTTGTCGATTTTCCACTCTCCAGCCTCCCCCTCCCAGCTCCAACTACTGCCCCTCTGGGCCAACTGTGTCAATCTGCGATCTGTTTGGGGGCTGCAATGTCGGCGTTTGATTTGTTGTTAACTCGATTTTTTACTCGATTCTTTTTGCTATCGTGCCGGGGGAGAGTGAGGCGGGCCCGCTTACATCAGACTCGCAACTATTTTCGGGACGGAAATTAGATTTTTGTGCAAATAATTAAAATCCTTCTCGATATTTGCTTTGCCTGGCGGCGACCAGGCCACAAAATTGGGCCATAAACTGCAATCAGTGCACGCATATTAAGTTACCCAGTAGCCGGCGGCCTGGGAGTCGGCCAGGATGTCACGTCATACCCTGCAATTGTGCAATGTCGAGCCAAGCCGAGATTCAGATCGATGCGATTGGAAAGTGCGTTGATATTTAATGGAACCAGTTCAACCAGAAACCAGTCGGCTTTTTGGCTCTTGGCCAGTTTCGGGCAGAATCGGGCGAGTCAGCGAGACAGCGAGACAGCTGCCGCCGATACCAAGTGATCTCGCGCTGATCGCACTGATCTAACCGCATTGCACTCGGGCGCGTTTGGATCATAAATCATGCGATTGCACATCCTCCCCGGCGCAATCGGACTACACATGTTCCCTGACAGGCGGTGCGGGGCTAAAAAATGAGCCAAAGCAAAGCACAAACATAATAATTAATGATACTCGGCGAAATAGCGAAAAATGACAAATGTTGCGTATACGCACGGTGCGCCGCGAGCAGCAAAATGAAACGAAAACAAAGCGGCGCGACATGTTTGTAGCATGCAATAGCGAAAGTGCAAATACACTGCAGAGGAAATTATATATAATTATTTGCAGTATATAAAATATTAATTGATTAAGCGCATGACTCATTAAAGTATATAAAATGGTATTTTATTAAGTGCACGAGTTTATTGCAATTATTTGTTGATCATTTCCCATTGAATGGCAAAGAAATGTTTATGAATTCGATTTGTTTATACTTTTTTAACCTTAAAAAAATAAGAGAGAATTTTTAAAGCGAATTTGTACAACATTTTGAGCTTCGTTTTTTTAAATTTTTAGTATTTCAAAATCAAAATGCAGTTCTAATAAACTTTGAATTTTCCTAAAAAAATAAAACAAAGCTTTTTTATAATCTGTTCTGAAGCCAAGCATACACTTTAATTATTATTATATATTTTTATATATTATATTATATTATATATTTGCAGAAATATTTTAATATATTTAACATATATATTTATGCTTGTTTAGCGCGTAAAAAATAATCAGAAGTAATTGATTAACTAATAAAATGCAATTATTTTAATTTAATTAAAAAAGTTATTTTTTAAAATGCAATTATTTAAGTTTAATTTCAAAACGTTAAGACAAATTAAATAAATAGGAGAAGTTATATACATATATATGTATATAATAAATATATTTTTTATAAAATTGAATTAAGTTGTAATATAAAAATAATTCGAAACAAATTTAGGAAAATAAATTAAACGCCAGAACTGAATGTTAAAATAAGCACATTAAAAATAATTTGTAGAAAAATATAGAAAACTAATTTAAACAAGAACTGCATGCTAAAACTAACACTTTTTTTCACTGACTATACCCTTTCCAGCTAGTATCCCCTTAGCCCCCTCAACTATGCAGCAAAATACGTACACGCACAAAACTCACTTTCAAAACCAGAACATTTCCTCATCGCGCGAATTTGAATAGAGCAAAAATCACGCATTGCAACATCGTGCGGGATTTCTTGCGCCGATTCTGCGATAGTATTCAATTTTTATGACATAGTTAGGCGCACGCACACCAACACAGGCGCAGTGTATCAAATGGAGCGACAAGTTTTTAATTACCCCAGCCACACGGCGGGCCTTTCGAATGCGTAAACGAGTTGCGCGCTCAACGCAGATTTCAATTAAAAGTCGCTGAAAATTCCCCAGAAGCAGTGCGAGAGGTGGAAGCAGGCGGAGGGCAGCGGCTGCAGTTAGGGTGTGCCGTGATCTACGATGGGGCTGCCGCTGCTGCTACTGCTGGGAGCCTGCCGGCGGCGGCGGCGTTCAAAATTTGCGTAAGTTGCCGCGTAATTCGAGTGCCGCCTTTCCAAATGGCTTCCAATCTGCCATCGGCATCGGCAGCAGCAACAACAACAGCAACAACTGCGAGTCGGCAATCTGCCACGCCAAGGCTGCCAAGGGGCCAACACGCTGCCAGAGCTTGTTAGCCTGCTGCGTGGTCCCGGCCAGGCCATTTGCCATGTAATACGCGTCGCTCGACACACACTCAGCTAAATTGATTGACTCGAGGCGTTTTTCGTACGCATTGCTAGAGTCCCCCGCCAGTCTATACTCTCCTCTCCCTCCTGCCAACTCCTTAGTCAATTCTCTTGCTGTTTCACGCCAAATGCGGCCGCATTAAAAACGTTGCTAATTGATGTCGTTCACAGGCAACTGCAACTGGCACAGGTTGCAACAGCAGCAGCAGCAGCAGCAACAACAACAATAACAGCCACAACAGGCTCTGGCGTGGGCCTCAGCTGACCATGATAATTTGTTTAATGGCCCATGTGGTGGCCCCGCACTTAAATCGCAATTAAGAACGCTTCTCACACGAATCTCAACACTTGTGAAATTTTTTCGTAATTGTTAACGCATTTTTGCTAAATTGCAAAGCACTTAAGTTAATCAAAAATAAGAATATATATTATAAAGATTTTTTTAATAATTAAAAAAAGAATTTTAGTGTTTTTTTTTTGCATACAAAAAATTGATTATAAAATATAACTTGACTTTGTTAAGTTTATTAAATTATGATTGGACTTTTATTAATTAATTTTATGTAAAGAAGTATATATATGCATATGCTAAAGGTATAAATATTATCAGACTCTTATTACTATATTTAATTTAAAAAATAATATATATAATATATACAATAAGTATGTTAATGCATTTTTATTTATTATATTAACCTTTATATTAAGCTTTTTTTCTGTCTTCTCAAATTGGGTCCCTTGCATTTCTTTATTTTATATCTGCTTCTGTTAGCTGTAAAATTTAAAGCATGCCAATTTGTTGTAGTAAGTATACTATGTTCAACTTTTTTTTTGGCGTCTAACTGTTAGCTTGAAGCCAATTTTGGCATTATTATTTAAACCAATATAGGCAAGAGATTGCTTTTTATAACTGCCTGACAGAGTTACTGCGCTTCGTGAAAGTCATAAAAGCGGTTTAAGGCACAAGCTTACAGAATCTTCAAGTAAACAAGCAAATAAATGTGCATAGAACGAATAGGAAATGCTCTTGCTAAGTAAAAAATAATTAAAATTGAGTATAAATCAATTGTTATTATTATTATTATGAGAAATGAAAATATATTTGAATATGTATGCTACCAGAAGGTATGAGATAATAATATAGAATACTATAGACTAAACGTAATAAATTAAAATTGATTATAATGACACTCGCTCCCTGATCCGAAATATACTTAAATTCTACACTCTCTTGCCAATTCTGCCATACCCTCTGCAAGCGTATGCAAATCTGGTTTCGGCACGCAAAAAAAAACGCTCCAAATTAGAAATTAAACACGTTCAATAACCCCAACGAATTTTGGAGGCAAATAAAAGCCACTCAGTACGCAACAATTTGGGTATTTCAACTGGAACAGGTGAATCGTTAGAAGTTAGAACAACTCAAGAAATCAGCTTCAGGTTTTTGATCTCGATGTGTTCCTTTGACTTCCTTCGCAGTTCATGGCAAACGGCAACGCATAACGCACTTAGCACGTACATTTTAAATTCAAATTTCTGGTAACGCCTTGTACTACATAGCATAGCTTGCAGTCGCGCCACGCCCACATGCGTTAGCCCGGCCCCAAACAAGCCCCAAAATTTGTAATGGAACATGGCGAAACGCAGAAAAAAACATTGCACAATCATTTGCATTAGCAGCGACAGACGCAGACATGCCGACTTGACCTGGTTAGCTGATAATAAAACTGTATCCAATACGCCTGACAGGTGCTAAAAGCCGTTTGCAATTGCCACGAACGAGGAATCATTGGATCGAATGAAGTAATTAAACCGAACTAATCACTAAATTACGAACTCTTTACGGCCGACACTGGCATCAGAATGTGTTCGACACCAAAAGTCAGCTTACTGTATGTTCGATTGCTTTGCGGGGGGAATAAGCCGGCAGGGGGGGGGGGAGGTTAGCATCAACTAGCAGATACTCTGCAGCAAGCTGAGCTGTCGTTTTACGACAATATATTATGGCGTAAATGATCCAATTATGCAAAATGAGTTAAGATTTTGGCTGTTTGGTAGACTGTATGTCGAATTTTATAGCGTTAGCTTTATAGATACTTAACATAGGTATTTGGTAGTCAAAATAATAAAAAAAAATAATTGCACTTTCATTAAAGTTGGTCGAGATTAGAACGCTGCAACGTAACGCGCGTTGAGGTAGCTCGAAAATATATGGTGGTAGTAATGAGATACTAATATATATATATATACATATAAGTGTAAAGTAAGCTCTAAATATTTGCGCTATAAATAAGCTAAAATTACCTCCATTTAAACAAAATAAATATCGCTTAAAAAGCTGCTGTAAAACTCAAGCCAAGTTCGTTGCCTAAGTCTTTTGTTTTTGCAGCGCTAAAAACCTGATAAATCGCATGTACTGTAAATCAGCAGAAAAAAAACTTATTTAAAGGGTATATATAGCATATACAACGCCGACTGGAGAAGACATTCGAGTTTGGCTTGCGACAAGCTGCCAATTTGAATGTCAATTCCGCCGCTAATTGCCCCAAAGTGTCAACTAAATACTGTCAATGCTATAGGCACTGCTATTGCTGTTGTTGTTGTTGTAATTGTCGCAGTCACCTCCCATTGCCGCACATTCTAACGCCTGTGACATATCACGAACTTTGAGTTTTTGAGTTTTTTTTTTCTCTTTTTTTTGTTGCGAGAAATGCAAATTTCTGGGCAAAAAGATAAATTTGCATTGGGCTCGCATTGGGAATTGAGTAATCACAGTGGAGATTCGTAGAAATCGAAAGGCATGCGTGACTGACCAAATAGCGGACAAGCCCCAAAACTCCACTCAACGCTCGGTCCAGTCGTCCGATTGAACCCGTCGCTGAACCCGTCCCACAAAATCGCGTCGCCGCTGCTTGAACCTTTGACTGACCAACGATTCCCCCTCCCAATTGTCGCTCGCCCGCCCGAGGGCAGTGTAAACAAAGGAGCTTTCGATACAAATACCCGATAAATGGATAAATTGAGATCTGTTGTGATTTGTTGGCCGGCAGTTTTGCAATCGATAAAGCGCTTCATTACCATATAACACGATGAGTCAGCAGAAATGTTGTTAACTGAAGTGCGTTCAACGTCTCGATCAGGATAATGTGCGTTTATCTGATCGAGTGGGTAACTAAGCGATCTGTCGAATTTGTGTGAAGAGAGCGCGACGCTGTTGTATGGAGAGCGAAAGGTTGCAAGTGGCTGCAAGTTTGAGTTGAAGGAGGGAAATATTGAAATTACATAGAAGATCATTAGAGATCGTTTAAGTATAGTAAAATGGGTGTGTTTGAGCAGGATATTGCACGTTTAACTGATCGTATTTGGAAAGAGAGAGAAAATAGAGAGAGAGAGATAAAGATAATAATTTTTATGAAGAGAAAAGCTACAGAAATTAAAAAATAAATTAAATTAAAATTAAAAAATAAATATGATCACTTCATATGAGATCGTTGAACGACAAAATAGTTTATCAGCAATTATTGTTAAATTAAAACAGAGAGAGAAAAACAGGAAAAAAATTAAGCTGCAGCTTGAGCTAAAGCCCAAGTAACTCAGGAAATACAGAAAAATATTAAAGTAATATATTCTTAAGAGCTTGTTTATCCACAAGCAATCGCTATACTATAACTGCACATTTTTTAAGTAGGCAGTCAGACAAGTCAGAAATACAGAAATATAATTCCGCACAAGGTCGTTTACGAAACACTCAACGTCTACTTAAGCTTAAGCCCCGCCATGATCGGTCGCAGCGCCTAACAGCTTTGGCCTCTTGGGAAAATTCCCAATTAGAACATCAACGTCGCTAAGATCAATGGATCAACTGAGGCTCCGCGGAGACATGTCGCTGCTACTACCTAATCGTTTCGGGCTACTTGAAGCCAAAAAATACAAAAAAAAAAGGTTAACCAACAGTTGGTGCTGCTGCTGATCTAGGGAGCGAGGGGAGATCGGTAAATTATAGTACTCGTACTCGCTTGAGTCATGATCTTTAATCAACTGCAATCGCCCGCTGTGAGCAATCAATTAGGTCTGCGCTTCATCGCGTTCATCTTCTTCTTGCTAATTTCCGATTGTTAATCGCCTAACGAAGAATTGTTGTTGATTTCTAGATCTCGGCGATCACTTTCAATTATAGATCACTTTAGATCGTGCCCTTGTTATACTCCGTTCGCTGTTGTTCTTCGTTTGTTTTGCTTTCAGTTATGTTTACAAGTCATTACGAAATGCAATGCTGACGCTGCAGCTTTTGTTGTTTGCACTAAACTCTTGTAATTGAACTCTGAACTGCAGTGTGTTTGTTTTTGTTAATTTGTAAGCGCAGCCAAATTGATTTTGCTTCTTACACAACGCGCAGGGAACGCCCAGGCTCCGTCTGGGCAGGCCTTGAATGCACTTGAGCAGCGTCTGGCCAGATGAAATGAAATGTGCTCTAGTTGGACAGCTCGACTAGGCGAGCTCGCCATTAATGTCGTCCGTTTCACTCGAGACTGTCTCTCATTCTTCCTTTTTTTTTGCTCTGCTTGCCTCTCTCTTGTGCCTGGCAAATGTCAATCGAGCCATACGCATTTCTGGGTGCAGTCAGCGCTTTTGGCATGCGGCTCGCCCTGCCGCACCGCCAACTGTCAGTCTGTGAGTCAAGAACCTCGCTGCATTTTGACTGGCCGACTTCATTAGAGATAAATATCTATGTTCCCTGCTCTATTAGTCAAGCCGTTGTCACAGAGTTTTCTGTGCTACTTGCGTGAGTCAAGTAGGTGGAAGTTGTTTTTAAAAGGGGGGAGACGTTTTTTGAGGAACTGTTAACAAGCGCAGCTAATTGAGTTATGTGCAGCTGTCAGAGGCTTTAATAAGTTTCAGGCGATATCATATTAAGAAGATTCATAGGAATAACAATAAAAAGAAGAATGACTAAAGAAAATTTATTATAAAATTCAAAAATTGTTTAGAAAAAAGAGATCATAAAAGAAAAGTATTTACAAGATTAATAATAATAAAAAAATATTCATATTATTATTATAAATCTTTTAAATATTTTCTTATAATGATCTCTTCTTTCTAATTAATTTTTGAATTTTAATCAAAATACTCAAAAGATTAAAAATAAAAAAATGAATATTTATTAACAAATTATTATAAAATGAATATAAGCTAATTTAAAAAAATATGTATAGAATAGTAATAATATAAAAATTAAAAAAAAAAAACAAGTGTTTAGAAAAAAAGTTCATAAATCTTCAAAGATTTACTGCTTCAGTTTTTTGTGCAAAATAAAATAAAAACTATAAAAATTTAAAGAAATTTAAATTTGTTTCAATTTAATTAAAACATAGTGAACAAATTTATTAACCATTTTTCGGTTTGCCAATATTGTGGTATATGTCATTCTAAAATTCGATAGTTTGCTCTAACTTCTTTAAGCCCAACCCACAGTTGCATTTAAAAGTCATGCCACCTTCCTATTGTCACACAAACTAAACTCAATTTAACGCAGCTCGTTAAGTTCGCTCGTGCAGTTGGTATTACTTGTCCATTAGCTCGCTTGGCTGTCAATTAAGGCCCTCAAACAACCACAAAAAAGATGCAACTGATCGCAGAGTGAGACAGAGAGAGAGATAAACAGTTGTCAAGCACGGCGTAGATCAGATAAAATGCTACACGTGTTGCCTGCTGCTGCTGTTCGCGAAGCCATAAAATGTCGATCAAGCAATCAGAATCGCATCGCATCGCATCGCAGCGCTGCGACTCAAGTCCAAGCTCAATGGCTTTTGTTTCGTGCGATTTGGCCTTTTATAATAAAAGCACCAGCATTTAGTATCGTATGGTATGTTGTGGTATGTTATTTCTATTTCGTTTGCTTGTTGCCTTGTTGTCTTTGGCGCACAATTAAAAGTCGTGGGAATCGAATTTGCATATATGCAAATCCAACTCGAATTCGAATTTGGATTTGGAGTTGCGAATTTTTTTTTTTAGTTAACTTTTATTTTGGCTGGGCCAATGTCATTTTGTAAGCCGTAAACTAAGCCAAGTCAAGGCGGAAGAGAAGGTGCAGTCGACGAAAATAAGTGCTATATACAGAATTTTTTACGACCCATATAAATTTGCGTATGATTTTGATGTGCACACAAGTTGGCGCAACGAAAGACTTAGGCAACAAACTTGATTTGAAATATCACACATGCCCGCAATGCGTTTGGCCAACGAATCTAGTCGAATCGACACTGCGCCGCATGAATTATTCATTAGCCAAGGAGTCCAGGCCGGGATGCAATGCCCGATCCCGAGCGAGTCCAGCACAGGGACATGTTCGCTTGGTGTTTGACAATCTGTCGCTCGGAGCTCGTATTGTATGTTAATTCGTGTTCATTACACCGGCAAACGTTGTCGCGACCCATCGCAGTCCCCAATTGCAATGGCTTATTCAACGGCTCGATTTTTATTTGAATTTGACATTTTCAATTTCAATTTTCGAGTGCACTTCATCGACTCACTGTGCGCGCTGACTCTGACGCTGTCTCCAACTCTGACTCTGTTCAATTAAAATTAATATGCAAATTTGTACAACTGCCGGGCAGACAGGCTTGAGCTACTGCAGTCGATTGTCTACTGTGGACTGTGGACTGTCGACTGACATCTTTCAAGCTGATTAGAGCTCAAAATCGAAAGTTTTTTTTATTATATTATTTCTAATAATTGCAGCTGTCTTGGCGCTAGACTTGGCCAGACTTTTACCCGGCTCCAGCGAGAAATCTGGTATTCGCGCGAAACAAAGGAGAAACCTGCTCTAGAATATCATAAAGTGATTGCCAATAAATTAGATATTTAACATGTCTAATTGTAGCTTTAATACTCGCGACATTTGCACAAAAATTCTCGTTTTATTCTCTTTCTCTACAAACTCGGCAGGCATTTCGAGTATTCGCCTCGCTTCTCTACATAAATAAGCAAGCAGTTTGGGGTTATACAACTGTTTTATCTCTCGTTATTTTCTATGCTTAATAATTTATCACACGCAACATTTTGGCAGGGGTTTTCGGGAACTAATAAATAGTGCCTTTAGGAATTCTGGATATACAGCAAGTTCAGCCAGAAATAATTTAGCTTTCGATTTGAGTTTTTTTTTTGTAAATTTTTTTCATAAAATTCGTACGAATTTTTTTTAAAATTTTTGTCAAAATTTTTAAGTATTAATAAAATTATTTTATTCGATTTTTATTTATTTTCATATCAATTTTTTATTATGTTCAGTTTAATTTTTTTCCAGTTTCCCTTTGAGTTTTTTGGTATATTTTTAAAAAAAATCCGAACGAGTTAATTTTAAATTTTTATCAAAAAAAAAAAATATTTAAGTATTTATAAAATTATTTTATTAGATCTTTATTTTTTATTTATTTTCATATCAATTTTTATTATGTTCAGTTTTATTTTTTGTTTTAAATAAAACATAGTTTTTTATTTAGTACTTATTTATTTATTTATTTTTTTAGTTTTGTAGTGTCTATTCACGTATTCAGTTTATAACTTATAATTTTTGCTTTAATTAACCTTTTTGGGATTTGAGTTTCTATGCCAACAAACTTAATATATTTCACCATTTCTAGTTTTTTATTTAGTCCGTATTTAGCATATTTTCTGCATTTGCCTAACCTTCATAAAAAAACTCACCTTCGTTTTTGATTTGTATCCGCAAACAGATATATTTTAATCCAAATATTACGTATACGCTGTGGCTGCAAAATGCAAATTTTGGGAATTGTGAATTGTGTTAATTAACATAGAATTTTTGAATCAGTTGATGTTGCCAATGAATCATTCGAGAGAGAGAGAGAAAGCAAGAGCAACACTCGAATTCGATCATATATTTTTTTCAAAAATCCCAATAAGGATGTCTACACACGCACACACCTACACTTCACTTCCGCGCCGACTGCAGTCAGAGTCTGAGAGTTTGGGAAACGAAGGAATAAGCCGCGGATACTACGATTTGCTCGCGTTCGCGATGTTTTCAGTCTGAAGCCGTTTGCTCCACTGAACCACTTTTTATGCAACGCCAAGTAGAAGTACGCGCCGAGCTGCAGCCGAACGAAAGCGAATTTGCCGCAGCAGCTCCGAGCAGGCCCGAATCGAGCCGAGTCGAAGATACGCTGTGGGTTTGTGTCTCGACTAAGACGTCGCGACGCGCCCACATTCGAAGCGCTGCGATTAACATCATCTGCCCATGGCCTTTGTTTCGGCTGCTTTAATTAAATCCGAGCTGAGAGCCGCGCTTGGCTTTCCTTGTGACCAATCGCGCTGGTCTAGTTCCCCCTCATTATTTATAGGCAATCGGATAAATCATGAGTAAATTAGTCGATAAATTTAAGCACTGCGGCAAGCGCCGGTGGCACTCACTGGAAATTGGCAAACAATTCATTTTTCAGCTGCACGCTCGACTCGACTGATCATTGCAATCGTAAATTCAATTTAATAACTTCATTCCGCGCATAATTCTCGGCCCGCCCCGATGTCTTATCGCGCCCATAAACCATGCCATATATAATACTCTAGGAGCTGCTGGCAGCGTGTGCATGTACAATTTCATAATCACCTGAGACTGAGCCCGAGCCGCGGCATAATTTCCGATTCGATCGGGAGTGCAGGGAATCGTGTGACGGGAGCAATGTGTGTGTGTTGGGTGTGTGTGTGTGTGTGAGGTGTGTGTTTCGGGCGGGTGCATTGGTGCGGCATGTCGATTCGCTGTTGTGTGTGGCACCAATAAAACGTCAATGGGTCGCCCCAAAGTGAGTGTGAATTATTGCACTTTGCCGAGACACGACTTCCCTCGCGAGGCTGTGGCCGGGACCAGGCCAGAGTCACAGCAGCGACTGCAGCATTGACAAAATATGCACCGAATTTGGCCGGAGCACAAGTCCACATACATCTACGTCTATGTCTATGGTTAGGGAGTCCCGCATTATGGACAGAGTGGCAAAGGCTGCGACACGCCGCGCTAAATGCTATCGCAATGGCCGACATTTCACTCTTACATAAAGTTTGACAAGCCTCGACGATGGTTATGCAATCGCAGTGGCCTCTCCAAAAACTGATTTACTCAGATCTAATGACTATAGAAATAGATCGACTAACAAGGGCCCAAGTGGGTAGTGTAATAAAGTGGGAGAGTCGATGGACTTACAGGCTAAGCTTGCTATAGATACAGGGAAGTGAGAGAAATCTACTAGTAGATACTAGAAACTAGATACTAGATACTAGATACCAGATACTAGATACTAGATACTAGATACTAGATACTAGATACTAGATACTAGATACTAGATACTAGATACTAGATACTAGATACTAGATACTAGATACTAGATACTAGATACTAGATACTAGATACTAGATACTAGATACTAGATACTAGATACTAGATACTAGATACTAGATACTAGATACTAGATACTAGATACTAGATACTAGATACTAGATACTAGATACTAGATACTAGATACTAGATACTAGATACTAGATACTAGATACTAGATACTAGATACTAGATACTAGATACTAGATACTAGATACTAGATACTAGATACTAGATACTAGATACTAGACACTAGATACTAGATACTAGATACTAGATACTAGATACTAGATACTAGATACTAGATACTAGATACTAGACACTAGATACTAGATACTAGATACTAGATACTAGATATTAGATATTAGATATTAGATATTAGATATTAAATATTAAATATTAAATATTAGATATTAGATATTAGGTATTAGATATTAGATATTAGATATTAGATATTAGATATTAGATATTAGATATTAGATATTAGATATTAGATATTAGATATTAGATATTAGATATTAGATATTAGATATTAGATATTAGATATTAGATATTAGATATTAGATATTAGATATTAGATATTAGATATTAGATATTAGATATTAGATATTAGATATTAGATATTAGATATTAGATATTAGATATTAGATATTAGATATTATATATTATATATTAGATATTAGATACTAGATACAAATATTCATTGTTATCCATTAGATAGTTTTAAGATATCTGAACTGTATGTCCATAGATCTACCTCTCCATTAAGCGTATACCGAATTCGTTACACCCTTCGCAGATCTGCTTTCTCATTTGCGGTTTCTTATTGTCAACTACTTTTATGCTCGCCTCTTTGATCTATTGTTATTGCGGCTATTGCTGAACTTGAGCTACGCGCCGTTGCGAACCAGTTTGAGTAGTATTTATTTATTTATCTTTTTTGCCAATTTCGATTGATTCGGGTGATTCTTTTGTGTCTATTAAAGTCTTTGTGTCACTTTCAAATCTGGCAAGTCGTCACTGATTTCCTGTTTAATTTGCATAATATTGCCGAAAAAAAAAGCTTTAATCAAATTTGTAAACACATCTCAACGCCTGCGTTTAACACGCCGACAAAGCGACGACGCCACAACTCCGGCTAGGCGCAGACATAACCAGGCAAAAAGATCTTTGGACCACCCCGACTTATGGCTCTCGACACTTTGGCTGACAACTCAATTGACGCTTCTGGCCTGCCCGGCTCGGAGGTGGCTAATGTGCTCCCGACACGCAATGCTCGCAAAAGTCATCGTCAAATAATTCCCACCGAAATGTAAACTGCAATAATAACTGCAATAACAGCAGCAGCACCAACAACCACGAGAATTACAGATCGTGGAGCCAGGCGCACGTTTGCAGCAAATAAAATTAGCTGCCTGTCTTGGTAATTGCGGCACGGCCAAAGCCAGAGCCAAAAGCTACAGTCACCAGGCCAGACGAGAACAACAACAACAACAGCAGCAGTACGGCAAGAGATGACGATGTGAAGGCGGACAAAACGGACAAACAGACGGACAGATGGAGGGAGGTACGGACTGCAGACTGAGACTGCATTCTGAGTTTGGCAAGCGCTGCCAGGGATGCAAAGCGAAGTTCTCTGCGAACCAACATCGGCTGAGCTAAAAAATATTGAAAAATTCCAGGAATTTAAAATATTTCTAGCTAAATATGAGCTCAAAAACTGATGCCAAAATTCTGAACCGGAACTTGTCAGAGATGAGTAAGAATCGGGAAGCACTTTGCGTGAAAACCCCGTGAGTAAAAAATTCTTGCTTTAGTTGTTGATTAAGGCTGGCGTTCGCCATTATCCCAATAGATCATCAGTTAGGCAACCAGTTTAGTGTTTTTGTGGTAACTAAAACTGCCAATAAATGCGAGTTCATCAAATTTGAGGCACTCTAAATGTAGAAACTTGAGAAGAGCTCGTAAATCTTTCGAGAAAATTGAAAGTAAAATAAAACCAAAAAATAATAGTGTCTAAGATGATATAATACAAGCTTAAGTCACTCGATTAGCAGAGTCATTAACTGTATTTCAGATTAGTTTTCAATGGACTCAAAGCTCTACTTTGCTCAGATTTTCATTCCATATTTCCAAGCAAATACGTACTTACAAATTTGATAGATTTAATAGGAGTGAGTAAAAAATAATAGTATTCTCATAAATTTTGATGGTCACTCGATCTTTCCGCATTTTTTGAGTAAGCCCCCAAGTATTATAATTTCGTTTGGCAAGCGGCAATTAATGGATATAAAACCGACTTTCAGTCGAGGGGAAAAATCACTTACGAAGACCGATATTAAATGGTTATAAAATGTGAGAGACATTTTTGGCGGAACCAGTTCGCTCGCTCGCGAGCCTGCAATCTGTACTGGCCTCCATTGGAGGTTTTTCGAATGCTTTGCGGAAAAGAACAGCAAAAATCGGAGAACATTTCGTGCAATGGCGAGTCTTGGCCATGTTGCAATTAACTGGCAACTAAACAGCAATTGGCCACAATTATTATTATTATTCTTTTCGTACGGTTATTTGCGATTGTTGTTGTTGTTGTTGCTGCAGCATTTGGTAATTGTTTTTGGCATGTTTACCATTTTAGCGCTTTTTGCTTGTTGGAGTGGGCTTTGGCCGGCCGCACAAAACATTTATTTATTTATTATGTGCAGTTGGGCCATATTAAGCATATGTCTGCCTATGAGATTTACTTGTGCTCGGCTACCGTTTGGGGGCATGCGTGGACAGGCACAGCTAGAGCAACTGTTGCAGATACAAAGCAGCAGATACAGATACAGATACAGCTACAACTGACCGGCTGAAGCTGCGGCTGGAGATTTCCGCCAATGACCTTAATTCGCTATGGTCATAGCTCGTTTTTCTTCGGGCTCCGCCAATTTGCTGCACATATTTCACATTCGGCTTAGAGCTAGAGCGCCGCAGATCTGGCAGTATCTGCCAGTATCTGGCATTAGTATCTTTCTCTTTCCATCTTCGCCTGGTCGGAGTTCACTCACAGCGTGGGGGCCTGACAACGGATCTGAAAGACTGCACAGCGTTTACTACAAGGAAAGCTTTATTAGTTACAATATCTAAGCATAGTTTAACAGCTGGACATGATTTTATCGGCTTATCGTACAAGCACAAGTGCCGCTCCAAATATACAAATAGATATATATATACGCTATATATGACATATGCGCTTATGCTCTAGTCTTGCTGTAAAAATATTTTCATGGTATATTTGCACTATTTCAACCAGGAACTGCCCCTTTTGACAGACCACACAGAGTTACAGATGATCAGAAAACTAGAATATTTGTTATAAAATATATACGATAAACGATAATAATATTAATTAGACTAACTTACTCGCTAGTTACATACATTTGTCAAGTTTCAAAAACATTCTCTACAATTTCTTGCGATTTCATTTAGAATTTTCCGTTACGTTGCTAAACAATATAATGCACTTTTTATACCCTTGCAAATAAATATATATAATATTCTTTAATACAATTGTCGCGTATAGAGTCCAAAAATATATAATATATTTGTTTATATATCTTTGATCTCTGTTAGCTTAGACTAAACTTACGCTTAACAGTTAGTATATGGTTTAGATATATTTGTGTTTATGTTATTATGTTATATATAGAGTTTTAAGTAGCTGATATACAGGTGTGTAGGTTTGTAGGTGCGTAGGTAATCGATTTGCAAAGTTAAGGTACTTCGATTCGGGGCCTGTTGCTAGTCTGCCTTTGTCTGCCTCGCTCGAAACGTGTGCGAATCACTCGGATGACTCGAATAACTCGCCAGCACTCGAGTCACTCGAATTACTCGCTGCACTCGTTTCACTCCAATTCGGCTCATCTGTCACTCTCTGACTCTTTCTCTCTCTGTCTCTCTGTTTGTCTCACTCACTGACACTGTCTGTCTGTCTGCCTGACTCTCGCTCGCTCAATGATAATGCGGCACTGGCGCTCGGAACTCATGCTTCTCATCCTCATCGCTGACATACATGCGGGTCAAATCCGAAGCCACCGAGACATTGTCGCTGCTGCGATGAGAATTGATAAGATTAGCATAAGATTGCGATAAGCTGTAGTAGACCAAGCCAAAAACCAAAGCAAATTGCAAGCCAAAAATCAAAATAAAAACAAAATCAAACAAAACAAAAGCATAAACTTCTTAAATAATATTACATATATGTGTGTGCAATGGAAATCCAAAAGCAGGCTATGTCCACTCCCCTTTAAAGGCGTGCATAAGCGTTATGCGCGTTGGACATGCAACCGCCTCCATTTCGAGCGCTATCGAAATCGCCTTAAATTGAATAATTGCCCGCCATAAATCTATGCGAGACACTGTGGTAAAAATGCCCGGCATGCTTCCGACCAACAGTCGTTGGGGTAGCCCAGACCCGAGACACCATTGAGCAGCATTGACAGCTTGACATTCTGTCAACTGGGCTGACCGAGCTCCAGCTCGAGTGCGGCATTTGCGCAATGTGTCTAATTGTCAATTAGCTTTTTGGCCCGTTTCTGACATGGCTCAATTGCAGCCAAAACCTCTACTCCCACTCCCACTCACTTGGCTATTTCGTTCTCGTAGACCGATGCTACCATCGCGCTATACTCCTGATCCAAGTTGTTGGCCCGCGCGAAATGCGCTGCGCCCGTCACCTCGAGCCGCTCGAACGACGACTTCATCACGGCGTCCACATTCGCATCCGTCGCACTTGTGCTCATCAGTGCCGCCATTGACAGCGAGGAGACGGTGCCGCCGCAGCCGGAGCTGCTGCTGTTCTCATTCACCGGCGCCATGAAGCTGCAGTTGCTCATCTTGTTGATGCAGGCCTGCGTGCTGGTCGGATTCGCCGTCTGCGATTGCGGCGCCTGCGACGTCGATGTCGACGCATTCGACTTGCCCAGGCCCTCGTCATCAGCTGTCATCGTTGTCGAGCTGACGCTTTAATCGAGATAAAGATAGAGAGAGAGAGAGGGGGATATTAATATTAAAATTATAATAATTTTTAAATGAAAAAAAAAAATCCAGCGGGAAGTAGAGCGAAAAGTCTGTTGATTTATTGCGCTGCAATGACAATCTATGAACTTGAGTTATAGAGTCATAAAAATGCTGCACATGTTTTTACTTTTATGACGGCAAAATAACCTGCAGTAAGAAAATTCATTTATTTTCATTATTTTCCACAAATTTTCGGAGCTAACTTATATTCATTTTGACTTTGCTAAGCGGTTTAGGCCAAGTAAAATATTTGGCAATTTTTTGAAATGCAAATATTATAGAATTTTTGAAACGTATTATATTAAAAATAAATATTAAATATTATAGAATTTATTACATTTTTTAGGGTTTTAAAAATGCGTAAAATCTCAATAAAAAATTGTATACTAATTTCAGAATATATTATACAATTCTTAGTTTATTCAAATTCGTAAAAAACAAAATTCTTCACTTTGAAAATATTGTAGAGGTTTTGGAAAATATTATACAATATTTTAGTTTCTCACAAAATCAAAGTCTTCACTTTGAAAATATTGTAGATTTTTTTTAACGTTTTTAGGTTATTAAAATTTTAATGCAGAATCAATTTTTTTAGTTAAAATTGGGAATTTCAGAATTTTAAGATTTACACGAAATTCCCATTTTAATGGCAATTCTTGCTTTTTAAATATCAGGACCTAAGGCAATTGATGATGTCAATATATTATTGCTGCCTCCGCTCCATCTGATTCAATTTAAATTTGTGCTCGACAAGCCCCGCCCACCTAGCAGCATACAGATGGTAGCTCAATTAACCCTTTGCTGCCTGTGCCCATACATCGTGTATTCTGACACCCTGCGCCACTTGGCGTCTCAGTTGCATTCATCGCCTCGATCGATGGGTGAGCTCTATGAGTCAGCGAGTGGTTCTGTATTTCTGTTCTGTGTTTCAGTCTGCTGCTGCTGCTGCTGCTGCTGCCGCTCTGGAAACTTGTTTATTTAATAATTAAAATGATTTATGCGACTGATTGATGTGGTGCTGGTGGTGCTGGTAGTGCTGACGTTGCACTCAACAGAAATCCACACCATGTTTTTGTCTGCATGTTGCGCTTAATGCTTAATGCCTCCTCGGCGCTGTACTGTGTGTGTGTGCCCCATAAATTGCAGCAGCCATAAAGCAAAATGTTAACAACTTCGGTGCGGTACGATACTAGCAGCCGGCCGGCCAAACCCAGTGCACACAGTACCGCAGAAGGTCGCCAATTGAACCCACGAATTGCGAATTAGATTCAAAGTTTTGCCTCTATTTGCTCAAGACATCTGCCGACTGCCGTCTGTCGTATTATGCATGCTCGAGTAGAACACTCGTAGCACTCGACAAATGCAATTTATGCTGCGACTGTCGGACCCACTGACAGTCGACCCACAGACCCAATGGGGGCTTTCGGTTTTTCCGCTGCTTCCTTGTGGGCCGCACAACAAATGTCAATTTCAATTTTCGCCAGGCGTCCGAATAAATTACCTTGGAAAATTGCATTTTGTCAACGCCCACGCCAAGAGCCGAGTTCGCAGAGCCCCTCGAGCTAGGCTGAGCTGAGCTGAGACGTGTCTCGTGCCCACCTCGTAACGCCTTTGTGTTAATTTGCCTGAAAGTTATTAAACCCAACTGAAGTTAGCCCGCAGCCGGAGCGAGTGCGAGCCTGAAGTGAGCCCAAAGCTGTTGCCACCAGGTTTTATGACAGTCGTTTGTGGTTACTGCTTGGTGGCTTAAGTAGTTTGCGAATTACTTGCATATTTCACGAAGAAGCTTGGCTTAAAGATTGCTCAAGCGTGCAGAGGACTGTCGTAAGGAACTATCGTTACTATCGTTATAAATTTTAGAAGAAATTGCAACCTAAAATAGAAGGAGTTCAGAGAGGAGTAAAAATTGAATAACAGGGAAAAAGAAAGAAAGAACAAGCTGTTCAATAAAAAATAAAAAAGTAATAAAAGAAAAGAAATATCAATTTAGAAAAAATTGAAAGAAAATAATTTTTTGGAATAAGAAAAGAAATTACGCAGAGACAGACAAGTTGATAGTAGAACCTGAGCAAAATTTGGAAGACTTTTAATAACCGAAAAGAGAATAAAAAGTAGGAAAAAATACGAAAAAAAAAAACGTGTATATGCGATAAAGATATAGAGTAAAGTTACAGGGAACGAGAAATATACCAATAAATATAGAAAAAAGCAAAAAAAAAACCACAGCTAACGTAAGCATTGTAATAAAAATGCAAAACAATCCGAAGAAGAAGAACAATTGCGAATTTCTCAAGTTGCGGAAAAAATAAATTCCCTATAAAATTGTGTGAATACTGTGAAAACATATAAAAACACAAAAATCAACAAAATTGCCTTGGGCATTGTCGCTTGTCGTCTCCATTCAACAAATGCGCTATAAATTATAAAAGAATTATAATCCCAGAGTTTTTAAACTAATTATGAACAACGAAAACTGTGAACTTGTTGTATAGAAAATGCAAAGATGCAAAGAATGAAACGCTATAAACTCAGCCACTGTGACTATTTTAAAATAGAACTGGTTATTCTTCCGCACAAATTAGTTTCTGCAACCGCAACGGAAGCCTCTCGAAGTGGTTCTACGTAGATTTGCGTAGATAGAAACTCGTCCCATGCAGTTCCAAATAGTTAGAGTTATAGTCTCCACACCTTGGCTCGATCCGCGGGCTGACGCAAATGATTGCGAATCTTCGATTTACCAAAATCACATTCTGTTGCGCTCGAGAGGCCAGAGAACTTGTTTGCCATTTCTCGACTTTTATGCGATCTATGCAAAAGTCGTAAACACATACGTAAGTGTATGTCCGTGTATGGTCTGGGATCGGGCCTTTGACCGTCGCGTCGCATAACTTTTGACTTTTGTCGCGAGCACTTTCCAAACTTGTTTCCAAAATGCAGCGAAGCATTCGCCAAAATATGTCAGAACACCAAAATCTATTGGGATTTTCGATAGATGTTGAAACCATTAAACTGGTTCATAGTACTTGTATCTTTTCTCTATCTTTATCTAAGAGGATTAGCTGAGACAGCTGCGTGAGCTGTGCATAAGTTGTAATCTAAATGCCATCTGGCTTTTATTTGTCGGTGTCTTTTGAAGGTGCTGATAATACTCTATAGGCAAAAAATACTTCACGGCTAACAATATTAAATATTTAATAATGTATAAAAATATTAAAACGTTCAATAAAAATAAATGTAAGTTAATAAATTATAGAAAAACTATAACTACAGATTCTCTTTAAAATATTCTAAGAAAAAATCAATAATTCTCAAGTAGAGCATAAAATAATTATTTAAACTTTGATAATAATATGTAAAGAAAAGTAACTATTTTAAAACCAAGGTTTCTAATTCAAAAGATGTGTTAATAGTCAAAAATTTACCATTAACATGTCTATAATATTTCCAAAAATATTTACTATTAACTCATATGTAATACTTCTAGAAAACATGTACAAATCATAATAAATTAACTAATAAAATAATAAAAATAAATTCACTCTAATGTAAGAGAGTATCCTCTAGTCTTCCCACTGTTGAGATTACGCTCTCAACTCTCTAGAATACATCTTCCAATAACAGAATAGTCTGTGGAATGTGCAGGCCTTCTTTATGGTAGAGCACACCTCGCTAGTCAAGCAAGGCAGTACCGGTACTGCCTCAATTTTAGCTGTGTTCAAGTCAATTCATAGCAAATTTATGGCCCATACCAGGCCCCGATTTTAATTAGTTACTCAATAATAATGGCTAATCGGCAATCGGTTATCGGCAATTGGTGATTGGCAGCCAGCAAATTGGTAACCGTCAACTGGCAAATGGCAAAGCGTCGATTAAACATCTCGAGGCCTGTTTAATTTGGTCGATTTGTGTGAATCGTTTGGACGCGCGTCAATTAACGAGGCCGCAATTATAATGCAGCATTAATTAATTCCATATTTCTCTCACTCCCCCTGATCTCTGCAATATTGATATTATATTATTTTTTCTGCTACCGGCCAAATCGCGCCGGCTGTGTTAACTGTTAACTGCATCCATCAGATACTCGTGCCGCGGCGAATGCTGCGCGTGCTAATCGCGATGACTTCATTTCGTGTTCGAACTCGAACCGCGCCACCTCAGACAGAGGTCAGACAACGTTTCTATCTCATGGACAGTTTCGATTTCGTTTACAGTTGCGGTTTATATGCAGAAATGGATGTGAAAACAAGGCGAAGTAACTCGAAAGGTGTCAATGCAAAAGGTGTCGCTCAGAAAAACATAAATTGAATTGAAATAGCAGGACAAATGCGGCAAAGACGACTCTGCGTTGCGCTATAAATCATGCTGAAATATGCGAGATATTTTTGGAATTAATGGCAATGAGCTAATCGGGAAGGCTATAGACAAACACTTGCCGCAAAGATGTTATCGCGAATTGCGAGTATGCCAAAAATTTTACAAGTCACAGATGTTTGGACTTTTAAAATGATAATAAAAAAATCTATTGTATTTAACAATTATATAGCATATATATGGCACACAAATATGGCATGTAATTTATCAAAAATAAAATATTGCTATTTGAAATTCAGTTGGAATTTTTCGAGAGTATCAAAGTTTGTCGACACACAAGTTGAGCTCTACATGCACCCTCGCTTTGCCACGCCCAGCATGTCCCACGCCCCCTCTGCACAGTTCAGGGTGCACTTATCGCGGATCTTAGAACAAGTATTAAAGCAAAAGAAATAGAAGAAAACAAAAAGTGATCATAAAGTGTACGCAAAATGCCGTTTAACATGAACAGCAGGCGATCGTGTGAGGTCCCGAAGCCCCCCCTGAGATGCAAACCATTAGATACGACGCAAAAACACACACACTTCTGTGTGTGTGTGTGTGTGTGTGTGTGGACAATACCGAAAACGGATGAACAAGCTTATGACTTTCAGATGGGGCGAACGGCAGGGAGGCCCAGACAATGCCCGCTCGCAGCGCAGTTGCAGCAGCCTGACATTTAGTGCGAGCGTTGCAGCGACTTGCTGCATGTTGCGGCAAGCAGCGACTAACTTGCAGCAGGCTGCTGCAAGTCGCTGCCAGTCGACGGCGACAACTGTCAACACACACGGAAAGTAAATGTGGTGCGGGGTCTTAAAGTTCATAAATTGGATTGAGGGCGCCATGTAAACAATGTGTTTGGCCAGCGAGACGAGCGACTGCTCGGCGGCTGCCGTGTGCCATAAATCTGATCCGTTGGCAAACGCTGGCAACGCTCGAGCTTCGCTTCACTTCACCTTCACTGCACTTACCAATCGCTGGAGTCTGTGGCCGGGCCTGAGCGCTGATTGCATTTGCTGCGCATGACCAGCTGCAGCCAGTTGGGCACCGGCGGCGTCGGATCCGGCGTGTATCTGAGAATGGAAGGGAGAGCGTTAGTCAGAGGGTTATCGATTAATCGAAAGAAGGCATAACGTAAGTTAATAGATTCTATTTATATTTAGCTTAGCTTTTAAGGTATTGAAATATCATTGTAACGATAATCGATTAACCGATTTCGATAAGCGCGGACTATCGATTGATACTATAATCGAAACAATACCTTAAGTTAGTTCAAAGATCCTGATTAGCTATTAGTAGCTATTAAGGTATAGAGGTAACCGTTTATCGATATAACGATTTTTGAATTTGATATTATCGATATATTGGATCAGTAGATATAACAGATCAGTAGAAAATCGTTAGGGGGTTGATCGATTTACTGACTAATCAAATAATATTAGCTGCATATTTGAGCTGTATATAAGTTATCGATTAATCGATATTATTAATAGATATTTTATGTATTTGCTATATTTAAACTCTGAGCATTTGGCGTTAGTTTGCTGCATTTGTCGAGTAGTCGAAAATTGTAAAGGTAAGCAATCGACATGTGAATTATGGAATATGGTATACTGACTGATTCGATAGGCATAAACACTATGACAATAGAATAAACAGATCATCTCGCAATGCTAATTATTACTAGTTTTTCTCCTATGGAAATATTGGTAAATTATAGATACATATTACAGTGTAAAATATCATTTTTGGATAAATAATCGACTTATCGAACTATCACTCACCTAATGATCGAGTTACAATGCTTGGCCTTGGGCACCGCAAAGATTTCCGTGCAGGCCGTCACAGCCGCCGCTGCGGCCGCCTTCTCCACCGCTGCATCGACCTCGGGGATCAGCGCCAACTCCTCGGGCTCAACGAGATCCGCATCGAGGCTGCTGATCGAGCTGAGCGAGTTGCGCGGCCCCGACAGGTGATAGCGCGACGAGGCGCACGACGAGTTCGCATCCTCCAGCTCGCACGGATCGAACTTGAGCGTCACTACAAGAGCCGAAAATGAGGAGAAAGAGAGGCACAGAGCATATCGAAATACACCGATTGACACACACACAGAGCCACAATGAGAATGATGTTCAGATGCAAAGATGGAGCGTGGGACGAGCGGGAGGAGAAGGAGGTGCAAGAGAAGGAGTAGGGCGAGGCGGGCGAGATTCCCATAATCAAATTTTTGTGTCGTCAAGCAAAGAGAGCAAAAATTATTGATAACGGTATATACATCACCTTCAAGTCAAGAGAGTGGTACGAGTGTAACTCACGTTTGTCCAGCGGTCCCAGCTTCTTGGCCAACCCATACATTGTCTCCGGCGTCCAATAGTCCGGAATGCGTGCGAATATCGAGCCCGCATCGGCGGGCAGCTGTATGCCCAGCTTGTGCAGCAGCAGCACAAAAGGCTGATACAGCATCGTCGTCGACTGTTCGTTGTTCCACTGGACAACCGGTATGGACTTGTGCTTGAAGATGCAGTGATAGGCTACCGGCTCCATGATGGGCTCCGCCTCGGGCAGGCTGCTGCCGCACTTCACCATCAACTTAATGTAGCAGCACTCCAGCAGCAGCTTCTGCAGCCACACCAAATGCTGCGACTTGTTCTCCTTGATGATCAGATCAAGCAGGATCTGAAAGAAAGCGAGAGAGAGGATAATTTCGCGCTAGTACCCCAAGCTTTCCCAACTCACCTGCACATCATCGGAGGGTTTGCCATAGGCGCATTCCTTCAGCTCAATGCCCGACTCGGTAGTGGCCGAAGTGGGCGTGGTCAGCAGCGTACGCTGATACTCCGCATCCTCGAACTTCATCAGATCGTCGTACTCGAGCAGCGTGATAATGTCCTAATAGGCATATGTCATTCAGAGAGATTTCCTAATCGAGTCAGTTTCTCACTTACCTGCTGCAGCAGCTGCTGTATGATCGATATGCGCGTCTTCAGCTTGTTGCCATTGTTGCTGAAGAGCTTGACGATCTTGCCCACCACATCGTTGTTCTTCTTGCTCTGCACATAATACCAGTAGAGCGTGTCCATCTCCTCCTGCGACCAAGTGCTGCACGTAGAAAAAAAGACATTTTATCGAAATCAAAGCTCAATGCCAGAGGGAAATAAGTGGCAAGATTATCGTTGTCGATCTACACTTAGTTGGTATTTCAATGAGATACTAATTCTTGAAATAGTCTATAACAGTTGCCTTGGTACCCAATATTCACCTACCAAATGGTATGCTCCTGATTGTGCTCCTTGGTCATTTCGGTCAAAGAAGTGGTCGGTATGGTCAGCGGAGACTTGGGTGGCGTGTTCATGAACTTGTGTATGACATACTCAATCAGATCGGACCAGTCCTGCAAGCAAAGAAGAGTAATTTAAAGCTAAAGTACTTGAGAAGAACAAAAGTATCCCAATACATACATCGCACAGCTCGTAGTCAGCCTCCCAAATGCGCGAATAGGTCTTCAGTATGATTGGCTGAAAGAGCACACCGATCTGTCCTAGATCGCCGCCAATGTGATGCATCATAGTAAAGATGCAATCGTTAACGAACTCCCCATTATTGTTGAAGTCCTCCAGCAGTATGCCATAGTAGTGCATCACCTCCAGCGTGGCGAATCTGCGGGGCAGCAAGAGGTATGGTTAGGTTAGAAGAGGTTTCCCAGGTCTTAAGGGTTGGGTAGGGTAGGGTGGTTAGGTAGAAGTGCGGTACCCACTGTGAAATGTGCTCAGACAGTCCGATCGTCTGACCGCCTTCTAGCTTGGCGGCGCTGTCCAGGATCAGCATGAGAATATGATTGGTCACGACGAGGTCCTGGAGATACTGTTTGGAGTGTATGCTGGGATTGAAGCGACGCAGCAGCAGCACGAACAGACAACGAAGATCTGTCGTGGCGGCGATCTGAAGCTGCAGCTGGCGCAGATGCTGGCGATCGTCTTCGCTGAGATGCGTCACCTTGTTGTACGTCTCGATGGCCTGCAGGAACTCGCGTATGGCTGTCACTACCAAATGCATGCGACGCAAGTACGGCTTCAGATCGCTGCCCTCCTGGCGGGCATTCAGCTCAAGCTGCTCGCAGAGACTGACACCCTCGTAGGTCAAATAGCTGAGCACATCGTAGGTGAGTATCGTGTCGATGTGCTCCATGTCCAGCTCAAGCTGTGCGGCAAACTTCAGGAAGTACGTGACCAGCCAGAAGAAGTGCGACGTATCAATGGGCACCTTCTGCGTCGAGGAGTAGCAGAAGCGAAAAATGAGGGCGAAACTGAGAGAGAAAGTAAATAATCCTTACCGCATTGGACATGAGCTGCATGTGCAGCTCCTCGACCAGATAGTTGTAGCCCTTGAGCAGAAAATCCACGGTGAACTCCTTGAGCAGATTGGAGATGTCGTCATCCGTGGGCGTGTGCTGCACCAGGCCCTTCATGTTGATGCTGCAAGAAAGGCAGATTAGTGTGATCTACTAGAAGGTTAAGCCTTGCCCGTTGACCTACAGACTGCTCTTGCTGCGCTTCACCAGCTTCTTGCGTCGCAGCTCCTTCTTGTCTTGCGGCGACATGAGTGTGCGCGTCTTGTTGCGCGGCTTCGTGTTGCACGGCGGCTTCTGATGCTGCGGCTTGCCCTGCGGCCCATCATCATCGTTGCTCGACGTGGAAATGGACTCTTGGTTCTCCACCTGCGTGCCATAGCCACAGTCGGAGAGCTCTGACTGCGAGGAGGGGCACTCGCGCTTCTGCGGGCAGCACTTGCCCTTGGTCAGCTGCAGTTGACCCGCGTGTGGTGACTTCTGGCCCAGTTTGACCGCCGAGACGGCGCTGAAGTTGTCGCTCAGCCGCGCAGCCGGCAGCGGTGCCGGCGGCTTGAAGGGCTCGAAGAGCAGTCCGCTGGGCGTGGCAGCTGGCGGCTCGCTGGCCGCGTCCTGTGGCGCATTGGTAGTGTCGTTGACATTGTCAGCTGGTTGTGTATGGTTGTTGAGTGTTGCAGGCTCCACGGCGCCACTGGCCTCCGCTTCGTAGTCGCCTGCCGCCTGCGTCTCATAGTCGAGCTGCTGCGGCGAGCAGGCCGGCTCCGTGCTGTCGCTGGCCGCCTCGGAGCTGTCCGGCTTGTCGTCGCTGACACGCGCCATGGCATTCTGGTACTCATGACCCTTGCGACTGACCTCCTGCAGCGTGGCCTCGGTGCCCTCTCGCAGCGCCTGCCGGCGCTCGTCGCAGCCCTCCTTCTTGCCGCTGCTGCCGCCGCCGTTGCTGCCATTGTCCGAGGAGTCCGAGGTGGGATCCGAGGTGAGCATAGGACTGGAATCGCCGCTGCCCTGCTTCGGCGGCGATGTGTTGCTCTCGTTGTCCTCGGAGCTCTCCGACAGCGATGCCTCGAACCAGAGATTGAGCAGCTTCTGCAGCGTGCTCACGTGCTGATCCTTGTAAATGAGTGCGATCAGCTGCACCATGGTGACGCCCCAGAGCGCACGCTGCGGACAGGTCATCAGGTAGAGCAGCAGCTTGTCGATGCTCTGGATGAAGAGGTTCCACAGTATCGTGTTCTGCATGGACACCTGATGGCTGCCCGACGACTGCAGCATGGGCATCAGGAAGTGCGCATGCGTCTCCGGGATGTGCAGGATGTTGCGCAGCAGCAACAGGCAATTGTTGATCTGGTCGCATTTGTGCGGCGAGAGCTTTGGCTCCGACTCCAGTATGTGCTTCATGTACTCCACGACGCTCTTGGTGCTCTTCGGATCGGTGAAGGCCTCCTTGCTGCTGTAGAGCAGCTTGTTCAGCTCGAAGATGGTGTGGCGCCCCACCTCGGTGCGGTACATGACGTCCACCGAGAAGAGGCACTCCACCGGCACGGTGAGGTTCACCAGAATGCGTATGACCGACTCAAGCACGGCATCGTCCTTGGCATTCTCCAGCAGGGGTATCAGATCGGAGCGTACATTCTGCCCGAAGCCGATGGCGCGTCGGAAGGTGCGCAACGTTTGATCCTCGTACGTTAATTTGTAGTTGATCTCCTCTAGAATTGCTGTGGAGGAAGAGATTATAAATGAACTGATTTCGTCGCTATTCGTGTCCGCTGCTCCCACCTAATGCATTGGGGCTGACCACGTAGGTGTCTCCCTCGAGGGAGCCCAGCGAGGAGAAGGCGCTATGCAACTGTGGCGTTGCGAGTAACCAGTCCATAACAGTTTCGCTCTACTTGAGGCACGCTCTCTGGAGGTTATAGTCGAAGTGTTGCTTGTGGTCCTCACGCTGCCAATTGTGGCACATTGTCAGTGTTGCACATGCAACGAATCCCCTGAGAAGCAGCGAAGGGATGACTTCTCTCTGCTATGGCAGATGACAGTGTAATGAGAGCTGCAAGTTGATAGATTGTACAGTTAAAAATTATTATTAATATTAAAAATATTTAAAAGTTTACTTATCTACAGTATTTTATATTGTAGAGTTAAAAATTATGCAAAATTAATTAATAATTATTATTTAAATTGTACTTTCACTTCACTACAATATTTTATATTGTAGAGTTAAAATTTATGAAATGCATTATTAAATTGTGTTTGCATTTCTCTATAATATTTTATACTTAAAAAAAAAAAATTAAAATAATCTTTCAAATATTTTAAATTTAAATCTTCTTCAATAATTTCTGTCTTAATTTGTGTCAAAGTTTTCAAAAATATAATCTGATATTGATTTACAAAATTATGATTAAATTATTTATTACTAACTCATTTCCAAAACATTTTATAGTGACAGTAACTCTTGAATTCAGAACCTTTCCAGAACATTTCAGAGTAACAATAAATCTTGTATTCGGAACGATTTGAAAAAATCCTTTGTAAATTTTAAATTATTATACAAATTCATATTTCATATCTATAGATAATAATTTATGTTTATAAATATTTTAAACATAAATATAACTCTTAAGTTTTTGGCTAGATTTTTTTTTAAGGTATTAAATTTTAGATATTTTTATAGGATTTTAATAAAGTTCGGAAAGTAACACTATTATCAAAATTTGATTTTGATTTTATAATATTTAATATTTATTTAAAGATCTAGAATGCGAAACCCTGTCGTTAAGAGTCATTACAAACTATTTTACGTGATTTTATTTTAATTTAAATATAAGAGTCACTTATAAATTATTAATCAAAAAATACTATTAATAATTTAAAAAAATCTCTATTTAAATTATGGTTTTGTCTATATTTTATAAAAAACTATAAAAAATATTTTTCAGTAATATTATTTCTAGTCACACTACAAGTCACACAGTATCTCTTGCATTCTCGTATTCAATCACGCATAATCTTTTAGCAATCTCAAGCGCCCCTCCACATATGGCCAGCCCGGTTGGACTTGGCTGACGTTTATCTAAAATCAGTTCGAGTCGTAAACAAATTGCACAATTGGGCGCACAACTCAATATTTATATGCATCACTCAGAGCTGCCACCATGAATCACGCTCCCATTCCATTATACAATCAGAATTGTGGAGAGCTTAAGCGGGCCATAAATAGAAATCAGAGCTGACCACAAGTGAGCTGCATGTGACCAAGCGACGAGTGTCCGGTACACCATCCCTGTCTCTCTCTCTCACTCAGTCAGTGCAATGTGCAGCGGCAGCGTGCAGGATAACGCGACACACTCGGCTCGGCCAACACGTGGCCCTACAGCGTGTGTGTGTGTCTGTGTGCATGCGCAACTGAGACGCAGAGAGGCAAGAGACAGTGGCAGTGGGGTATGTTTTGCTACTGCTGCTACTGCTGCCCTCCTAAACAGACCACGCCCACAAATATTGTAAGCTTTTCCACAATGGATTACCAGCTGTCGCAGCGTTTCGATACAAATCCGAAACTCGCCCAAACGCACACGTAACCAGGCGAAGCATAAGCATTCCCCAGGCATCCGCAGTCCGCATGTGACTGGAACACACGCACAGAGACACAAAACAAAACACACGCGCACACACACACTCACATTCGCGCACACACACAGCATTGAACTGCTGATTGTGTAAACGTCGCAGCTGGAGGACAAAGCAAGCTGCACACACAATGCCTCTGAAGACCCTGCCACGCCCTCTTTTGTGTTTGCCACCCTGGCCGCATTGTGTTATATGGAAATGGCTTTCACTTGCAGCGCGAAGCTTGACAAATGTTGCCAATTGTTAATTATTTTGTTGCACTATTTTCGTCTTGCCTTTGAATTTAGCCCACATATTATCTGTGTGCATGTGTGCGTCAATGCAATGGCACTGTGCATTTTTCATTGCATACTTTCGGGCGGTCGCTTTAAATGCCAAGAGCTAAAATAAAATGCAACAGATGATGGCAAGCAAATTTAGCACAGCCTGAATGGAATTTAGCACAAACAGTGATCGGGAGTAACAATGGGATTGAGAGAAAGATAGCTAAATGCAAGTACAATACATACTGTTGATTGGGTTTAAATACGGCTTAAGCTATGTAGTAAATTATTTATAACTTACTTTGCAAAATTTATATAATTATATATTAAAAGCTGAGCACAGCAAATAATTAAAAAAAATTATTGCAATTTAGATCAAATGAAAATTTGGAGTGCAATATTCATAGAATTAAACTTAGCTATTAAAGCACAGAAAATTCAAATGAATAGTTATCAAAATAACTCATAAAAACTTCAATATAATTAAATTTAAGAAAATTAAATGATATTTAGTTCAATTTAAAAATAAATTAATTTAATAAAAAACATTTAAATTTAAAATTTAATATTTTGATAATATTTCTTTGACATTTCCAAGAATATAAACAAAAAAAAAAAAAAAAAAACAATATCATACAAATATAAAAATAATATATATATATTTTTAAACACTTTTTCCACATGCTTCAAGGTAATTTTAAAAACATTTCCTAGGCATAGTTCAAGACTATAATTAAAAAAATAATATATATTCATAATAATAATATATTAATTAATGACCATTTCTTGTACATTCATAAAATTTCTTCAAGGTCTGCCCTGACATATTCCAAGGGTATGTCGTCAATCGCTCCCCGCCTTTGCATCACAAATCCGCAGATATCTCTTGTATTTGTTGGCAGGCACACTCTATCTTTTAGAATAACAACCCCAATACCATTTCCGCTGGGAGTTATGAAACCACCACAAACGGACTTCCAGCTTACATAAAATTTGTTTCACAAACTACGCGAAACTCGTCGCTCAAATGATATGCGCATTTGCGATTGTGATTGTGTATTTGCCCTCGAATGGCCAATCAAAATGCAATTTTCATTCTTTCGCAAAAAATTCATTCAAAAAACGTTTTCGCATTGTTTTGCATACGCAACGGTGCACGAAGATAGTTTCGTTATGGGCATAAAAAGCAGCAAAAGCACTGCTCGTTCGTTCGATAAGCAAAATGCATGTATGTACCCGTGGCTCTCTACCCCAGCCGTTTGCAAGGCAAATTGGAGAGAAAGTAAAAGATTTCCTGTCAGAACAGCTGGGCACATCATCCTCCAGCTGACATCTGAAGGCGCTGACGAGCTGTCAGTAGCAGAGTGTGGCCCACAGTAGAGTTCAGGTAGTGCTGGCAACAAGTAGATACCCTAACATAGCTTAGCTGTAAAGTTCTAAACGTTTTCCGATATTTTAAAAATAATTAAAAATATAATACTATTATTTTTGTAATAAATAACTAATAAATTAATATTCTCTTTCAAGTAAACTTCAATCTATTTTAATAATAATGAATATATAAAATTTTTATGAAATATGATTAATAAAGAAATATGCCCTTGAAGAATATTCCTAGAAATTTTTACTTCAAAAATTGAATTAAATTTCAAAACTGAATACCTTTAATTTGCTATTTACTTTAATATACTAGCTCAGTTCTATACGCTTTAATAGGGTATACAAGTTCGTAACAAGGGTGAAAAGGGTGTGTTACGAGCGAAATTCCTGTGCTGAACATAAAGACGAAAGGTAAATTAAAGTGGAAAACTAATCAGCTGGAAGCATATTAAAGTCGTTTGGCAAATAAACAATGAAAATGTGATTAGGAAATAAAATTTTCCTGCACTCAAAAAATAGAAATTTGTATTCCTATTTTTATACTTTATTAAAATTGCATGAAAGTTATAAATTAATATATTCATTATATTTTTTTCTTTTATTTTTTAGAGATACTATAGAAAGCTCTAAGCTGATTTTGAAAATTAAAACAAAATTATACTATTTTTCAATAAAATATCAATACTAAAACTTCCTTCTAACGAAGCTAATATTCTAGAAGGAACTAAAACACATACATGCATATAATTTCCTATATATGATATATGTATACTTTCGATGGCAAGCTCTCGAAACCCCGCAGTGTATCGCATTGCAATGCCATGTAACTGCCTCTGCGATCGGTTCAATGACTGCTCGCTTCTCGCTGACCAAGGCGATTTAATTTTGGAATATCATTGGGGCTCTAAAAGTTATATCACATTTAACTTATTTGTGAATAAGCAAAATGCATTTACTTTTGTCATTTTGCAGAGTATTAATGTAAAAAGGCAAGCGAGAAGCGATCTAAGCAGGGCTTTGAAATATTTGGCGTTTTTTTAATTGCAAAAGCTTTGTACGTGCTTTCGTTGCAAGCTTTACCTTTTTTAGGGGCTTAGGCTACCGCAATGTGTACTGTGCTAGGTCGGGTACGCTGTGGCCTCTCTCCACGAAACACTCACATAAACCCATACAAAGTTAGATGATACTGTGTGTGTGTGTGTGTGTGTGTGTGAGTGCACTCTGGCTTATTAGCTTACCGGATTCTCGCTATGTCGCCTGCAGCAGCTGCAATTCTTATTCCACAGTGGTTGAAATGTTATTTGCTTGTGTTGAAATGCAGTTTTAGTTTGTTACTTGTTTTTAGTGCTGCAAAATATTTTGTTTTTTAAATATATTCTGATACACATTTAATTAATTAATTTTAATTATTTTTTTTTTTTATGTAAAAAAATAACACATTTCTTTCGAGCAATTTTCTAGCTTTATTTTCACTTCAATTTGCACTCACTTCGCTCTCTTTTGATTCGCCACATGAGACTGCACTTTAATTATGGTCTTGCGTGTTGTTTTGCATGATTCGCAGATTCTACCATACGTGATTCAAGTTGAACTTACGTAAAATGCAACAACAATTGCAAATTGCACTTTTATCAATTGCTGTGCAAGCACAGCCAGACAGACAGAGACAGATATAGAGAGAGCGCACTCAGAACATAGTATAATTCACTTGCAGCGACACCCATACAAACAGCTAGACAAACACAAGCAAAATATGTAGGTACAACGCACTTGATTTCCGCAGCGATTCACGTGATCACGTTTTTTCCACTATTTGTTGAAATACACAGCTATAGTTTTAAGCTCTTTGCTTATATATAGTATAAACTTAGTATAATCTTGACTTCTTCAGTATTTTATTTTATTTATTTTTTTCGTTCCACTGTAACACGCCGCGACACGCACTGCTCGCTCGTAGTGCACAAAGTTGAATGTAGAACTCGACGGCGTTCACAGCACTCACGACTGCAGCGCAGCGAAGCTTTCACTCACAAACACAGGCACACAGCCAGAGACTCACAGTCGTGCACATTGCAGTCGCACATGAGATGCGAAAGCTTCAGGCCACTGTGCCGGCCTCTGCTCGGCGAGCTTTGACGCGCTCTCTCACTCTCTCGCTCTGGCGCACGGCCGGCTCGAGTGCAAGCGCTGAGCTCACGTGTAGCGGCAACGTGCGGCACGTTTGCTTTTCCAACTGCGAGAGTGTGCGTGTATGTGAGTGTATGTTTGTGTGTGTGTGTGTGGGAGAGCACGTCAAGCGCGCAGCGTTAAGCGACTTTCGACTGTGTGCTCTATTGATTCTTGACGTGCGGATGTTACACTCACACAGACACACACTCACGCACACATCACTGACTTGTGTTGCCTAACAGCTTTGTCTCTGGGCTATATTTACACAACATGCAGCCCCGCGTAGCGCGCTCAAGAGTTGTCCGGTCAACGCGGCGAATGCGCAATGCACTTCGCCTGCTCCCACTCCTCGCTGCTGCTCGCTGCTCCTCGCTGTTTCCGTTTCTACTGCTACTGCTGCTGCTGCTTCTCTCGTCTGGTGCGGCGCGAGCCCGAGCACGTCAGCTCCTCGCGACTGCAACGCAACTAATGAGCTGAGCTGAGCCTCCCTCCAGCTGGTCGCGCATAATCGAAGCGAAGCAGGAATCACGACAATTGACTGCGAGTTGAGTTCGCTTCGCTTGAGCGTCTCCAGTTACAGCCTGAAAACACTTACACTGCGATTGTCTTGGCCTGTTACTTAATCAGCATAGTACATAATGCACTGTTCGCCTCTGTGTGTGTGTGTGTGTGTGTGTGTGTGTGTAAGCTGTTTTGTATGTGTTCGCCTGTGCATTATCATTATCAAGTTCAGGGTAAGATCGTGTTTACACGTCATTCACGCTGCGTTCACTGCTAAGGCTTAAGAGCGGGCATAGTTGGGGAATGTGATATGGTTGGATATTATATAAGAGTAATATATAATATATACAAATTCTTGGTATGCATAATAAGATTAATCAAATATGAGAATTGTGTAAGTATTATTATGTAATAAGAAAATTATTTAAAAACAAACTGCTAAAAATCGTAGACTTTTGAAACGTTTCAAAAATTGTAGAGTAGTATAATATAATACTATAAAATAATTCAAATATTAATTTAAATTTTAGAACATTTCATTTGCAAAAGTTCAAAGTTTATAGGTAATTCTAAATTATTTAGAATAATACAATATAGTAATATAAACTATTTCAAATAATAATTTAAGTTTTCGAGCACTTTATTTGTAAAATTTGGTTTGGTAGAAAGCTATATTCAAAGTTTATAAGCAGTATTATATTGAAAAGCCTTTAAAATTATTTACCCATGTCTTAAAGTAATCTCTAATTTAAAAATAAATATATATATTAAATAAATTCATAATTTGTTTACCCATGTCTTGAAGTAATCCCTAATTTTTTTGAAAATAAATTATCAATTATAATAATTGTACGGTTTTCTAAATGCTGTTTTTTCTCGAAAAATATTTTCAAAAATAAGGAAAGTTACATTGTCTAAATAATTTTAAATTGTAATATTAGTACAGTTTTTTTGGTTTTAAATTGTAATATTTGTACAGATTTTTGGATTCTTTAATTCTATAAAACAAAAAAATAAAACAATAACACAGTCTATTATTTATTATAATAATATTTAAATCATAATCCTTATTAATTCATAATTCCCCTTTATTTAGAATAAACTTTAAAAACTCGAAAATAAATTGATTTTAAAATGTTTCGAGATTTTTTTACCTTTCAAATTTTTACCTTTTACTTTTGAATTATTCTGCTACTTGCAAATTTTTGTAATTTTTTGCAGTGCTCTTCAATTATGCGCGCTGGAAAATTTTATTGCAAAATATTGAAGGTCAATTGGAAAGGAAAGGTGACTGTTACGTCTATGGAATGAACTGTGTGCTTTGTATTATATATAAAAATTAACAAGTGTATCGTTCAAAATTTTAAAAATGTGCTGCTAGTTTTGAATAATTTTATATAATTTCTTCAATATGATAACAATATTTTGTGGGAAATTTGATAAAACAAGCGCATATTTATTATATGCAGGTATTATCATTTCATAAGCGCAAGCATTGTGGGGGCATTGTGCAACCATTAGGCAGTATAATTAATCTGACTTATCGCAGCAACGCCGACAACAACAAGTCTTCAGTCAGGCGTGAAATACGAGCTGAGCGTATACGTAATATTGATTGTGTATACGCAACTGCGAGAGGTGAGCAGAGCAGGGGAGAGGAAAGCGCTGCTATCAATAGAGAGGACCAAACAATTAGCAAGTATTGTGCGGAAAGGTCGCAAAAGCCTGCAACACACACACACGCACAGGCAGGCAGGCAAGCAGGCGCCACACACCCACACAGGCAGCATCTACCTGCCTGCCACACGGACTCGACATACGTTGGCATAATGTGAGCAGCGCGCGGAGGTCGCGTGTCTGCCGCTTGGACTGCGTGCAGCCACCGCGTGCGCTGCGCTGCGTAGTGAAATGAATATGCGAAAATCTGTTGTACATTTGCGTGCAAAGAAAAGGCGAAATTTATTGTAATGCATCCCGACTTGATTTCGATGGCGGCCTAAACGCCGCTGTGCTCCTTGATCCAATCACGCGCCTCGGCGACCCGCGAGTATACGCCCGGGTAGTTGGGTTTGGCACAGCCGTAGCCCCACGAGACCACGCCCACCAGCACACCCGCCTCACTGACCATGGGTCCACCCGAGTCGCCCTGGCAGGCATCCTTGCCGCCCTCCATGTACCCGGCACAGATCATGCGCTCCGTCACGCCGCCGTACTGCTGGTACTTCTCGCTGCACACCTGCTGATTGACCAGCGGCACCTGCACCCGGCGCAGCCACTCGCGCGACTCCAGCAGATTCTGTGTGTTGCCCCAGCCGCTGACGTAGCACGGCTCGCCGTCGTCGAACACTTCGTTGGGCTCCGGCAGCTTGACGGCGCGTTTCGTCGCATCGAACTCGATGGGATGCTGCAGTTGCAGCAGCGAGAAATCGTAGTCCACGTTCGTGAAGTTGAACTTCTCGTGTTGCACAATCTTCGCCAGGTGCAGCATCTCGCCGTTACGCGATGCCTCCGAGCTGCCCAGCCGCACGCGTAGGCGATCCGCCGTCTTGCCACTGTGCAAAGTGAGAGGCAGGAAAAATAAGTAGGGGGAGGGGGGAGAGGAGGTAGTTGCTGCCAGTACAACCATAGCTACTACTCACTAGGTGCAGTGCGCCGCCGTCAGTATCCACTGCTCGGAGATCAAGGAACCGCCACAAATGTGGCTCGATGTCTGCAGCGAGATCTGGTGTGGTGCATCCGTAATGTTGATGCGTTCGCCGCCCACAATGCGTCCATCGAGGCGTGGCTGCGAGGCTACTTGCGGCAACCAGAAGGCATCCAGCAGCGAACGCTGACTCATCACAGGATCAGGAATCAGGCAGACACCCGCCAAGACGCTGGCGCTGCACTGCAGCAAGAGAACTACGTACAATTTGAGTGTAAGCATTGTGACTTGATTCCGACCAATTGTTGAACTTGGCTTTTATAGGCCTCGTAATGCCAGAGGGCACCTCATCGGGTTAGGCCTCGCGATAGCCGCCACCCACAGCGCCCGAAAAAAAACCCGCTGAGATGCTATCAGGCAAGTCAAGCGTTGACATACTAAAGACGCACTCATGGCCTGAACGAAGCGCGCATACACTAGCTTGGGGTATGTGGGAATTTTTAGCATAAATTAAAAATTTAGCTGTAACTAAACCTATATAATATTAATTTTAAAACTATGAAATTAGCTTGGATTTAAAACGTTTTACACTTTCGTATACGTTATACTCATAAGGATAGAGTTAGCAAATTTATATATGCTCAATCCTATATAATATACGAGGTCTATCCGAAAAGTATCCGACCTGATTTTAGATCTTGCTATACAAAAATCTACAGTTTGGGATATTTTAAGACTAACGCTGGCACCGAGAAATAATTGCAGGTCAAATACCTTTCGAACAGATCTCGTATGTTAAATAGAATTAAGAAAATAAATCCGTATAATCATCTAAAATAAATTCAGTTGGTATTTCCATTGAAAACACTTGAACTATAGTATATCAGATTAAAGGATTAATTATTGTGGGTTTGCTTTCCTTACACTCCTCTCCAAACGTATATAAGATATATTCTAATATATTCTATATATTTGTAGTAGTATTTATGAAATTTCAGATAGTATTTCTATTAAAAACCCCTGAGCTATCTTAGATATGGGTTTCCTTTTCTTAAATTTCATTTGTTAGGAGAATTAATAGAATAGATAAAAAATTCTCTATATCCATGATAATAATCGCATTTTTTAAGGAAAATTTTAAGAATTCTAACCCGATTGTTATTATACAATAAAATCTTCGAAATTAGTAGTACAAATCTGTTAAAAAAATTGTCTACACTAACTTAGTGCTTGAATCATTTTCTCAGCATAGAAGAAAATTCTAAATGTTACAGAGCTTTTCATTCTCCAATGACTCAGATGATATTCCATCTTATTAAGAATATATAAAAATTATTAATAAATTTATAATCTCAATATCTATGATATTATTCGAATTTTTAAAAGAAAATTTAAAGAATTGTAATTTGCAATAAAATGTTCTAAATTAATAGTAAAAATCTTTAAAAAAAAAATTAGCAATATTGTCTACACTTGCTTGCAGCTTGATACTTTTTCTCAGCCTAGAAAAAAAAATTCTAAATGTTATGGAGCTTTTCATTCTCCTATGACTCAGATGATATTGCATCTTATTATCTAATAGAAATAACATTATCTAGATTATCTGATCATCTCCTAACTAAGACTGTGCTTAGTTTCTCGTTTTCACAATTATTACAATTGTTGTAATAATCTATCCTTTTAGGAAATACTCTTTCTCAAGCTACACATGTTTTTTTTTAACTAAAATTTCCTCAGCAATAAATGCTCACATAAATTCCACATGCCCTCATTTGGTATAGTGTACAATTCTTTAACTGAGCTTACAAATTCGGGTCAAGAGTATGGGGACAAAAAAATTCAGGGCACACGCATGGCATGTTAAGGTATTCCGCTTTATAGTCTGTCGATTGTTTTACAACGTTTCCATGTTCAATTCACAAATAAATTATCGGGATGCTAGGGGAAGAGGTAGAGCCCAAGTGATGTACCATCTAATTATTCCACCACATAGATCAGATTGCGTCCCACTTCGGTCTGCTTGCCAGCCAAATTGACGCTGACGCGCTTCGCTTCCACGTCCAGCACGAAGTTGCCCTCGGCCAGCGGCGTCTTGCCAGTCTTAAAGTCCTGGAAATTGGGCATACGGCGTGGCCCCAGCTGTGGATCCTCATAGCGCCAGATCTGCAGCGAGGATACGTCGGACTTGAGGCCAAGCAGCTTGGCGAGCTTCTCGCGCAGCGACTGCACTGTGTCGCCCTCGGAAATGATGGTATTGATCTGGAACAGGCCTGAGCGCTCCACGGGATTGATCAGTTCCACGCTGACATGTGGTGCGACGCTGAACGAAATGAACGGAGAGCCGGGACGCACCTCCTCGCGCATCTTCTCCGGCGCAGAAGCATCATCCGTATACTTGATCTCCAGTGCGTCCAACTGCAAAAAAAACAAGCAATTTTGTAAGGGATTTAATTCAGTCTAAGCTTTGCTTCCACTCACATCCAGCGTGTTCTTCAGATACTCCAGATTATTGATGAGCACCTGACGCTCATCGAACTCGAGTGTTAGGGCCAGAGCGGCGACACCCTTGCCGCCAGTCTCCACCTTCTCGCGTATCATCTGCGCGAAGGGCATGACGCGCTTCATGAACTTCTTCAGCTCGGCCTTCTGCTGCAGTGTCGCGGCGATAACTTTGTTATCGGGCAGCGACTTCGACTCCTTGTTGTACAGCTCCCGCATGGTGTCCAGCACACAGCACTGCCAGGGCGGATATGTCTTGGCCACCCAGATGACAGCGCGATTCGGTTTTGCCGTCTGCGCATCCAGTGCCTTCTCCTTGCCACCCTTGCCCTTGACCTGCAGCAAATTCTTCAGATTTAGACGGAAGGAATGTGCGGCCTCCATCAGATACTCAGAGCACGTGATGTCCAGCTCATTAATGTCGCCCACTTCGGGCCAGCGCGCATGCACTACCGACTCCTTGTTGCCCAGCAGTCCCCAGACATGTTCCGCCATGTGCGGACAAATGGGCGCCACCAGCAGCGCTTGGCGACGTATGAACTCCAGCACCAGCTCCTCGTGCATGCCCTGTGAGCCGCACAGCTCACGGTACTTGTCACGCGCCAGCTGCAGCTCATAGAAGCCGCTGCGCAGCGCCTCCTTGAACAGCATACGGCGATAGTTCTCATCCGTCTGCTGCGTCTTCAGATTCAGTTCGCTCAGGAAGACCTGATCGTTGAAGGTTCTGGCGGCATCCGTACGCAGACTCGAGCGCGTCGCCAGCATCTCCTTGACCCACTCGATGAACGTGTAGAGACGCAGAATACCCGCATCCGCGGTGCTCTCCACAAAGTTCGCATCCTCCACACTGTCACCGGCATCGGCCAGACACAGACGCATGCCATCGGCCGAGAACTTGTCCACAGCCTCGTGCAGCGTCAGGAAATTGCCATCCGACTTGGACATCTTGGCGGAGTTGAGCAGAAGGTGACCATTGACACGCATACCCTTGGGCCATTTATTCTCGTCGTTGGGCCAAATGGCGGCGTGATTGTACAGGCAGAAGGTCAAGTGATTCTGTATCAGATCCTTGCCAGAAACACGCAGATCCATGGGATACCAGTACTCGAATTCGCGACGCAGCACCGCCAGATGATCTGGCTTGATGGCCGAGTTCTTGGGCAGCGGCGTCTCCTTGAAGAAGATGTAGTCCCAGATTTCAGCAGTCATGTCCGCGGGCTTGATGCCTGAGAGAGCGAGAAAAGGAGCATTAAATAAAGAAGAATTCTGCAGAAGATTACAAACATTTACATACCAAATGGACCTGGCTTTTCGCCACGGAAAGTGCCGCCCTGCAGCAAATGGCAGACCGTATAGAAGGCCATGTAGATGGTCGAATCCGAGAGGGATTCGATGAGCCACTGCTCGTCCCAGGGCAGCTTGGTGCCCAGACCATAGGTACGCGAACAGGCGTACTCGTGCAGCCAGTTGAGGCAAGCCTCAAAGTTGTTGCGCGCCTCCTCGTGGAACACCTCCATGTCGCCGAGGATCTTGACGGCCTGCGCCTGCCACTCGGGTTCGCCATAGTTGAGGTACCACTGGTTGCACAGCGCCACCACACACTCATCCGCCGAGCGCGATATAATGGTCTTCTCAGGCTCGTAGTAGATGTCAGCTTCCTTAGCATCCGTCAGGCGCTTCTGCAAGTCCTTCTTAATGTCCTGAATCTTACGGCCGGCAAACTCGCCCACCAGCATGATGCCGTCATAGAAACCTAGCAAAGAAATTGTCAGAATTATTTTATATGGAAATATTCAATTTTCATTCGATCGCTCCTATAATAGTTATAGCATATAGCAATACGATTTAATGGGAATTGGAATATGCTACTGAAAACGTTAGTTGCCAACATTTTGGCTAACTTGTCTATAATTATATAGGAAATTAATTACGTTTTTATACAAAAAATCATAGTTGGACTGATTGTTCCTATTGCAGCTATATGTTATAGTAGGCCTATTTCAATGTCATACTGGGGACATATTGGTCACATCAATAATATAAGTTGCGGCTAATTTGGTTGCGCTATCTTCAAAAATAAGAAAAATAGGCCGATAGTTTCTATGGCAGCTATACGATACATCGGTGCCAAATCGCTCATAGTGACTTATTAACAGCGTGCAGTAGAAAAAAACATGTATTCAAAGTTTCATGAAGATTGCTTTAAAACTGAGCGACTAAGCTGCGTTTTGACTGCCAAACGGACACGCGGACAAAAATACATGGTACATGTTATATTAAAACGATTTCAATGTAAATTCTAGGAAATATTAGGCCCATCAATAAAATAAGCTCTGACTAGTTTGGTTGCGATATCTTCAAAAATAACAAAAATAGGGCGATAGTTTCTATGGCAGCTATACGAAACATCTGTGCTAACTCGCTCATAGTGACTTATTTACAGCGTGCAGTAGAAAAAAAACATGTATTCCAAGTTTCATGAAGATTGCTTTAAAACTGAGCGACTAAGCTGCGTTTTAACGGCCAAACGGACATGCGGACAAAGATAAATGCTTATATCTACGCTGTTGTTGCTGCTGAACAATGGTAATACGATAATATGTAATATGTATAATATTTATGTAATATAAAGTATATTTTTTTAGAGTCAAAGATTCTAGCTGCTGACCAAAATTATAATACCCTCTGCTAGGTAGTACCCCTCGCACTTACTCTTCAGGTAGCACAGCTCCTTGGCTTCGGCGAGTTTCTCCTTGTCGTTTTGCGACTGAATCTTGAGCGTTTCATATGCATGCACCGCACTCAGTTTGCCCAGCGTGGGCACATCAATGATGGAAATGGGCTCGTAGGGCAGCACCATCTCATCCGTGAGCCCGTACTTCTGACGGAACGCCTCCTTCTTCTGCAGATCGACAAGCGCGGCGTAGTCATCGGGTGAATCCGATGGCACTGAGGTGACCACACCCGTGCCCTTGTCCTCCTTAATGCTTAGCATGGGCAGCGTGTAGATGACTTTGTGCGAGGTCAGAGGTGCGGAGAGCTGCACGCCCAGCAGCTGCTGGCCCGTCAGTTCGGCCAAGACCACCACGTTGCCCTCCTCGGCGGTGAAGCCCTGATATGCCATGTTGCGTGCAGCGCGTCGTGTGCTGATCCACACCTCGTTGTCGCGCGTCGTCTGCCAGGCAATGTACTTGATGTCCGGATGCAGCCAGCAGTTGGTCTGACCGTACATGGTCTCCGGACGCAGTGTGGCGGCCACCAGGTAAATGGGCTGCTTGATGGCGCTGCGATAGGGAAAAAAGAATTAATTATTAGAGCAATTTCTCGACGAGATCACATGGCACTACCTCAGGACCTTGGGCGCCTGCAGCATCTTCATCTTGATGAGCGTGTACTCCTGTGGTCCGACACCCTCGCCGGAGGAGCGATCGTGATCCATGCAGGGCTGCCCGTCCTTGGGCGAGTAGATCGTATAGCGCTTGCCGTACATGATCTTGCCGCGCTCCTTCAGATGATTGAACTGCCAGCGCACGAAGGAGTCGAAGTAGGGATTCGCATCTGTTGTGATGAAGGTGCGACGCCAGTCGACATGCACACCGATGCGCTTCAAATCCTGCACGGCCAGCGGCGGGAAGTAGTTGAGCCAATGCTCGGCATTGGCAAACTGCTTGATATCCTCGTCCTGCAGGCCCAAACTCTGCATGATCTGCCATTGGTACTTGGCTGTGCCCGTCTTGGCCACGGCCTTGCTCTTCTTGCCCTTCGACTTGTCCTTGGGCACCTCGGACTGTGCCTCGGCGACGACGGGCGCCTCCGCCTCCTGCGCCTCGGGGAACTTGGGCGGATAGCCGAACTGTTCCAGCTCACGGGCCAACTTATCGGCACAGGCCTTGATGGGCATACCGGTGCAATGGAAGCCGAAGGGCCAGAGCACACGACGGCCCTTCAGGCGATGGTAGCGCGTCGCGTACTCCGCCTTGGACATGGAGAACGTGTGGCCCAGGTGCAGGCGTCCGTTCATATACGGAAACGGAAATGTGACAAAGAACTTCTCCGCCTGGCGCTTCTTGGGCGCCGTCGGCGCGTCCGTCTCGTGCACACGCTCGGCCTCCCAGCGCTGCTGCACTTCGCGCTCGATCTTCTGCAAGTATTCCACCTTGAAGGTGCCTTTGCGTTCCACATTCGCCTGTGTGAATAATTCAAACATTTTCAATTTGCATTCGTTCGCATGAGACCGAAATTCCAATGGAATATTGACACAGTGTGGGGAGTGCATATGCCACGTTTACACACACATATTACCAATTCGCACATTTACTTACCATGTTGCACGGTTTGTGTTGGCAAGCGACCGTAATTTCACTCAAATCTTTTGCAATTATCCAAAAAAAGAAACTGCAAATTGCAACGTGTTTACCTCGCAGCGGCGGCTAAAAGAGGCCTATCGATTTGCTAATCGCCATTCACACTGCGTTGGCTATTTATCGATACTTGAGCAGCGCGATATGCGCTGACAGCTGTGTTGTAGAACTCGTGACACAAGTGCGCTCAAATAAAAATTACTTTCCTAAGTTTTTAGCATATGACAATGCAGTACGATTTTGCTGCTCAGCATTTATTTATTTATAATTCTCGTTTTGGCATTCAAAAACTGCTGCTCAATCGAACGAAACAAGTTCACCACACCGCACGTCAACTGTTGAGCAACTGCTCGAGACTTGAGCTGCGCGATACGCGATGACAGCTGTGTTGTAGAACTCGTGACACCAAGGCGCTCAAATAAAATTAACTCTCTTTAGTTTTTAGCATATGACAATGCAGAACGATTTTGCTGCTCAGTATTTATTTATTTATAATTCTAGTTTTGGCATTCAAAAACTGCTGCTCAATCGAACGAAAACAAATTCACCACACGTCAACTGTTGAGTAACTGCTACCAGCTGTTGGCTCGATAAGTGCTTGGCTAAATTATTTCGTTAACTTATCGATATTTTCAGTGCACTTAACCTATTTTTTTTATTAGGTGAAAAGTTTTAGTATTAGATTAATATATTAGCTGAATTTCGTTGTTATTTCGAGTAATTAATTAGTGCAAAATGCGGCCGGTCTTAGCATTCCTGCTGCTAAGCCTCCTGTGCGCCTGCCACATGAACAACGCGAACCTGGACCCCGAGGTCGAAGACGATATTGACAATGACTTCGCGGAGTTCGACGACGACTTCGTGGAGAGCAGCTACGACAGCAGCTCGACGCCCGAGAATGCCGACTCATCGAAGGGTCTGGGCGCAGCTGCTGCTGGCGGCGCTGCCGCAGCCGCTGCGAGCAAAGAGAAACTCGACGGCGGCAAGGCGCGCGCTGCCGTCGACAGCGATGAGGAGGACGGCCTGGTGGAGAATGACGACGAGTTCGAGCACTTCCAGGACGAGGAGGAGTTCGAGGGCTACGATGCCGGCGACACCCTGGAGGCGCCCATCGATCAGAAGTCGGAGCCCAAACTGAAGATACCCAATATACCGCTGCACTTCCGCACGCATTGGGACTCCTACTGGATGGAGATGATCATGGTCGCTGGTCTCTTGGCCTACTTTGCCAATTTCTTTGCGGGCAAGGCAAAAAATGCACGCCTCGCGCAGCTCTGGTTCAGCACGCACAAGGCGCTGCTGGACGAGAACTTCGCGCTGGTCGGCGACGATGGCAAAGTGGAAAACGAGAATCCTGGATTGATCAAGGAGAGCGAGAGCCTCTACACGCTCTGGTGCTCGGGCCGCACCTGCTGCGAGGGCATGCTCGTCGAGCTGAAGATGATCAAGCGCCAGGATCTGGTCTCGCTCATCGCGGGCCTGATGCGACCCCAGCTGGATCAGGTGCACATCAAAATCGAACTGACACGCGGCCTGATGGATTCATTTGTCTTTGCAGTGGGCAGCAAGAAGACCATAACGAAGGTGTTCAAGGAGTACACCGATTTGGTGAGTCTGCAGCAGTGCAGGAGCGTCGGAACGGGAGCATGTCCTAATCTGTCTCTTCCCCCCTCCAGTCTAAGTTCTGTAGTTTAGTTGCCAAGCCGGAGGATCGCTACAATGTGCCCAGCGGCTTTGGTGTGCTTTCGGAGATACCGGAGGCCACATCCTCCATACTCGAGTCACGTGTTATTACCGCACTCAATAAATACCAAAGCTATATCGATTACCTGCACATCTCGGATCAATTCAGCGGCCCCATACAACAGGAGGAGGGCAGCACACTGAAGCAGCCGGAGACGAAGGACGTGCTCCTGGCCGGCTTCAATCTGCCCAAGCATGCCGACATGGAGACCATTAAACCCTTGTTATTGTTGATCTTTTATCTGATGGAGCGTCTGAAGACGTACCGCATGTCCAAGGAGGTGAGTCAACCTGGCCAATCCCGCTAGCTCCTTGACTAACCCTCCCTCTCTCTCTCTCTCCATCTTCGTCTGCTGCAGGGCAAAGCCAAAGCGGACAAGAATCGTCTGCGTGTCGAGGAGGAGTTCCTGAAAAGCACCCATGCCGCTCGCGCCGAGGCCGCCGCACAGCGTCGCGAGGACAAGCGCAAGCAGGAGAAGGAGCGCGTGCTCGCCGAGGAGGATCCGGAGAAGCAGCGCCGCTGGGAGCTCAAAGAGCAGAAGCGTCAGGCCAAGAAGAACGCGCCCAAGATGAAGCGTCTGGCAGTTAAGTCTCTGTAGAGACTCCTTCAGCTCCAACCACTAACGGCGCCGTTGTGCCATCGTTGCGCGCTCACTCATCCCACGTAGAGTACTACTAGTTGTCGGTCATTCCTCAAATGCCGCAGTCAAGCAATAAAGTATTTGTATCCTATTGAGCGCCAAGAAGAACGCACAGTTGTTACTTGTCACTTGAGATATATGACATGGTTTATCAGATAGATTAGCTGCAAGATCGATGATCGTATGGATGTTCTCTCGAAATTTGAAACGTATATACTACTGTGGGCAAAAAGTAAGGTGAATTTTCAATTTAAAATTCGCGGTCTTAAGATGGCGAACTAGTTCTTTTTTTCTCGAGTTGGCAGGACTGTTGATGACATTTGGCGGGAATTTCATGTCAATGTTAGTATGAGTACTATATTTACGCTTTTGTTTACCAAACGATTAAGAGTGCATTTGGCGATTTTTACAATGTCTGATTTAATTGAGCAGAGAAGTGCCATCAAAATGTTGTTTGCAGAATGAAATTTCGGCTGCGGAAACGTTGACGAAGTTTGGGGTTGGCCTTTGGTGATTCTACCGTGTCCCAGAAAAATGTTTATAAGTGTTACAACGACTTCAAAGAGGGTCGGGAACGTGTTGATGACTTGGAGCGCTTCGGACGATCATCGACGTCAACAGATGACCAACACGTCAATGAAGTGAAGGAATAAGTGCTCAAAAATCGTCGGTTTACTATTAGAGACCTCACTGATATGATCGGAATATCAGAAGGATCTGTGAAAACCATTTTGAAAGACCGTTTGGGCCAACAACTCTTGGTTTTTGCATCATATATAGTTGGGATCGTTATAGAACAGTATTGCTGGCTGAAGAGATTCGTCTTCAAGAAACTCCCATAATATTATACTTTAGTACGATAATAAATGATAAGTTTAAGAGTGAGAACTTTAGTAGTTAAGTATAGTCTAACACAGTTTTCTTGTGAGCCGAAACAGTAATTTAATTTCAATTGTTATAATAAGTGTGACCCACGTGTGGGACGGTGCTTCGTTTTCAAAATATTCGACAAAATTTTGGTTAGTGTTCGATTTCATTCTGTGGCAGCCGCGCCAAGTGAACGACTCTCTCTCTCTCTCTCTATGGGGGTCCAGGGCCTCGGTGCAGTGGCGAGAGTGACGTGGGGACGATGGGGTGAATTCTTTCTGTATATGTTGTATATATATGTATATGTGAATGAGAGTATATATATATACATATATATATATATATGTATGTATATCTGATGTAGAACAGTATGGAGTTAGCGCTAACACTTGACGGGGAAACAATTCTCATTGGACACATAGGCAATGTGGTTGCGCAACGTCTTGATCTGCTTCTGGGCCGCATCGAAGCTGTAGGAGAGAGTGTTGAGCTGGCCCTGCATCTCCCGGATGACGGCCTCGCGATCGTTGACGGACAGCGAGGCTGTGGCGCGGCACTGGGCGAGCTCCTTTTCGAGGCGATTGATGTGTTCCTGCTGCTGGCCTTTGATCATCTCGGCGCGCTCCTTGGTGCCAGCAATGATCTTTGCTGACTCGGTGCGCAGAGTGTCCAGGTCGTCTTGCGTCGTCTTGAGTTGCTCGCAGAAGAGATCACGCTGGCGCAGCAGCTCTTCGATCTCGGTGCGCGCCTGCGACAGATCCAGCTGGCATTGGGCCAACTGCGGACTGAGATCCGCGACGGGATTCTCCAGCTGGATCTTGGCGGCCTTCAGCTCTTTGCAGACGACAACCAGCTTGCTCTGCAGATCGTCCTTCTCCTTGCAGACCTGCGCCAGCTTTAGCTGTTCGTTCTCCAGCAGCTTGGGAAAGTGGAGCAGCTCGTTGAGCTTCTCCTGGAACTTGGAGCGTATTTCCTTGACCTCAGTATTGATTTGCTGTTCGATGCGCTTGTTGTTCATGTTGAGCTTCTCCAGCGAGACGCACTGCTCCTCGACCTTTTGCTGGGCGAGCATGTATTTGTTGCGGTAGTCCTCCAGTTGCTGCGATTGCTCCTTCATGATGCACTTGAACTCTAGTTGCTCCTCCTTCAACTCGTTGACGCGGGCGCGCAGCAGATTTAGTTCGGCTGCGTCCGCATCGGAGGCTCCTTTGCCTGGCCCACAGCCGCCAACGAAACCCTTCATGCTGCGGAGAGAGAGGCAGAACGAAAGATAGTGAGAGAGGGAGTGAGTGAGACAGAGAAAGTAAGGTCGATAAAGTGGCGGAAATAAATCAATAAAATGAAAGTGATCGATAGAGTAATAAATGGAGACATTTATAATAAAGATCAAAAGGTTAGAGAGAGTAGTGATCAAGCAAGAGAGAGTGATCAAGCCAGAGAGGGTGATCAAGGCAGAAAGAGAGTGATCAAGGCAGAAAGAGAGAGATCAATCCAGAAAGATAGTGATTAATCCATAGAGAGAGTGATCAAGCCACAGAGAGTGATCAAGCCACAGAGAGTAATCAAGCCAGAGAGAGTGATCAAGCCAGAGAGAGTGATCAAGCCAGAGAGTGATCAAGACAAAGAGTGATCGGTACACAGAGAGTTATCGAAGCATGGAGAATAGCCGAGAGAGAGTGAGTGAGTAGATAGCAGATAGTCTAAGCAGCCTTACCGTTTCTCTAGCTCTTTCATCTGGCAATCCTTGCGCTGATATTGAGTGAGCAAACGCGTATAGTTCTCCTTCATCTTCTCGAATTTGTCCGCCTTCGTGTTGCGCTTGCCGCCGCAAATGACCAAGGGATCGGGATCCTCGGGGCAGGGTGGTCGCGGGGCGCAGGGCGCACCGCACGGTGGCCCATCATCGTCGCCATCGTCGTCGTCATCGTCGTCGCACGAGGCCATGTCCTGGGTCTCGCGTTTGCTCACCTCGTTGAGGAGCTTCTTCACGGAGCTCTGCATGTTGACGATGCGCTTCTTGAGCCTGTCCAGCGAGTCGCTCTTGCCGCACGGGCCCTGACTGGGCGGCGGGGGACACGGTGGCGGCGGGCAGGTGATCTGCGGCGGACGCGAACGCTTCGTCTGGCGCGGCTGCGGCGGCGGCGGGCATGGCAGTGGCGAACAGGGCGCGGATATGCTACTGGTGCTTTCGCCGCACGGCGACGGCGTCTTAGCGCACGGACCCGGACTGCAGACCGTCTTGGGTTTGCTGCCCTTGGATGACATGATGGCGCAAGCGATCTCCTGCATCATCTTCATGTCCTCGGGACAGGCGCCCTTCATCTTCTGCATGGCCTTGCTGAGCGCCTTGATGAGGCGATCCTCCTGGCCCTCGACCTGGCCACCGCAGCTGGAGGCCAGATCCTCGCTACACTCGGTACCGGTGGCGCCGCCGCCGCTGCCGCCCGGTGGACCGCCGAGACCGCCGGGACCGCCACAGGGACCCATGCAGTACGGCGATATGTTGTCCTCATCGACTGTGGTCGTCATCGTCAGCTCCCGGTAGTGACGGTGCGATCCGAAGTTCTGCAGCTGTACCGCTCGATTCATCATCGTGTGCAGCTTGATGTTCTCCTGCTCCATACAGATGCGCAGACGCTTGATTTCGCGCAGCTCGTTGCGCGTCTTGCACGGCATCGCGCACATGTCCATCACCTGCGCCTTGATGTCCTGTATGATCTTGTTCTGGCAATCGATCTCCTTGATCAGCGCCAGGTACTCCATGTACATGCGCTTCTTCTCCGGATCGTCGGACGACTCGCCCAGGCGCGAGAATAGATCGTCCTCGGCCCCCTCCTCCATGCCCTCACCCATGTCGGCCATGGCGGCATCCTCCTCCTCAAAGTCCTGTTCCTCAGCGCCCGTATCTTCCGCCATCTCGCAAGCTTAATTGACTATAGAAATATCTATATATATATATGTATCTATATATATTTATGTAACATCTATTGAAGTCTATCGACGATTCCCCTCTCTCTGCTGGCAGCTTCTGGTTGTCTCTCGTCTTCTGTTGCGGTTGTTGTTGTTCGCTTATCGGAATGGAATTTGCTGTGAGCTCTTTTGTTTAAATCGCAACTCCAATTACTAGATAATTTTGGTGCATAATCTTGAAATTTTGCAAAGATTTTCTGAAATGGCTTACAATAAAATTTAAAGGTTTGTTGTGTTGTTTTTTTAACGACTAAAATGAACTGAATTATTTGTGTAGTCTCCCTCGGAGTCTTACGAATGCGTCAACTGTCCGGCGGCCTGCTGTGATACGAGGCAACAGCTTTGAATCCAACTGGCAAATTGATTGTGTACGATTTCAACAAATTTTTTGTATGATACATTCTTATATAAATATTTTCAAAAAGAAAAGTTTTTTTTATAAAGTATCCTAATAAAATGGTTTATGAATATTGAATATGAATTAAAAATGGTTTATTAACTTTGTGAATAGGCAGAAGGAGGCAGACCATACAAAGTATATATATTCTTGATCAGCATCAAAACACGCGTTGATTTGGTCATGTCCGTCTATCAACCTGCACATGGTAGCTCACCGAGCTGTTCTCCTTCTTTCAATCGCGAGAGCAGTTAAACAGCATTTTTCTTCTTCCTTCAATCGTGAGAGCTTAAGCTATACGGCTTCAGTGTTTTTCTTCCTCCAAAAATAATTTTAATATACTGCAACGAGATAAACGAAGAAGCGAAACACTGCAACATTATTTCCAGCAGAGTCCTAAGAAGGTATATGAGAGTAACAGCACGAACTGCTTAAGTCGTGAGGAGCGGTTCGACATAGTTACCAGCAGAGTCCTAAGAAGGTATCCGATCTGATATCGAGTTAGAGAAGAAGTTATCAGAAACACGTCTGCACTGCACTACACTTAAAAGTCAACTGAAGAAAATACTTGACTGACGGCTCTATTTATAGTCTTTCAATCGTGAAACTATATGATCGCAGTATCGGAGCTGTTGCTCTTCTTTTAATCGTGAGAGCACGTACATGGATGGTTCGCTCAATCGTAAAATCAGAAACATATGCAGCTCTTCTTCTTTCACTCATCAATAGAATTTTTATGCAATGCGTTTTTCTTAAGTCGTCGATTAAAAGTATTTAAAGTGAAGAATTATTTTTTAAAGGCGAAAGGTAAATGGTATCTTACGGTCAACTATAGTTTCTCTATTTAAAATGTTTAAGATATAATTTTTGAGATACAAAGATACGATTGTATTAGACTACAACCTTAAACTTAAGCTCTGTTAAACTTCTAAAATCTATAAATCGAATTTGAGACAATTGCTCTGACATAAGTTCATATAAAACTTCAAACGCTTTCCCAATCGAATATAATTTCCATCGATTACAGAACTCAAGAAACTTCAGTCTTGCATGTGCCCTAAGAAATCTACTATTCTTCCAATTTGCTGTAGCTGTAGCGGCCTTCTTCTGGACTCCTTCGCAGGTACCAAGTGCAGCTGCCGCTACGCAACTTAAACATACTGCCTTCAGGCCCCATTGAGTAGGCCTATTTCGAATATTCGTAGAGAACACTTTCGAAACGTTCCAAGCTGAACTAATTCTTTTTTTTGGTAAACGCATGTGAAACGTTAATTTTAAAAATTTTTTGTTGGCCTTGGCAAAAAAAAAACGGTGCAAAAAATTGAACAAAGTGCATTCAAAAGAAGACGAATACGCTCAAAATTCCTGTAAATGTTATATCCGGCCAAAAGTAACGTGTCCAGTCCCAAGCCCAAGCCGAAGCCACGAGCCACGACCCCCAAGTCGGGCAGCCAGACGCGGGCTGCCGCCGCACCCAACGCCGGCGCGTCAATGGAACAGGAAGACACAGCGTGCGGCAAGAGTCTTAAGCCCTCGGCGAACAAAAGCTACATCAGTCTGCAGCAGCGACGTTCGACTGCACAACAGCTGAAGAGTTTGACCATCACCAAGGACAGTAAGGAGCAGCAGGATTCGGAGCAGCAGGTGGCCGATTACGAGGACACCAACGAGCACCAGCTCAGCGTGGAGTGCACGTCCGCAAACGGCGATGATGACAACAACAACAATGACGACGACGATGGCGATCACAACAACAAGCACGAGTATGTAGAAGGCGATGGCGATGGTGATGGCGATGGCGACGTCGACGCCGATGTCTTCGAGGATGCGGGCGATCATGTGCATCTGGAGGATCTACACGGCGATGCCGTGGGCGAGAAGCTGAAGCACGAGCTCACCAAGTACAAGCAGGAGCTGCGCGAATACGACGAGACGACGCGCGATCTGGAGAAGAAGTACATGAAGATCAACTACGAGTTGTCCGCCATGAAGCACAAGCACGATCAGTTTGTTGGCCGTTGCGGTCAGTCGCCGCCGCCGGAGGACGACGAACAGCCGGAGAAGGCATCGCTGGGCTATACCACATCGGCGACGAGTCTCGTCTCGAATGCGAACGTGGGCAAGCGGAAGACCACGAACAATTACCCCAGCAACAGCAGCTTCATGACCGTGCTCGAGGGCACCGCCAAGAAGTCCGCGCCGGCAAAGGCCAAGCGCAGTCTTGGCGGTCAGGTGCAGGTCCAGGATCGACAGGACCGGCAGGATGTGCGCTATCATCCGCACAATGTTGTGGACACGCTGAGCAGGCGCTATACGCCCACACGTCGCACACACAATCTGCTGCAGCAGGAGCAGGAGAACGATGCCATGTACCATGTGCTCAAGGATGTGATCAACACAAAGCCGCACGGCGCAGAGCATGGCCATGGCTATGGGCACAAGTTCGGCTACGATCGGCTCGAGGGCGGCGAGTTCAGTCAGCTGTACACCACGATCAAGGATCTGAAGAACGAGCAGCTGCAGTACCGCGACATCATCCGGCAGCAGCAGGATCGCATCACGGACTATCACACGCGCTGCGTGAAGGCACAGGAGATCATGAAGACGCAGAAGCACGAGATCGACAAGCTGCACGTGAACAACAAGCAGCTGGAGTCGAGCATCTACCAGGACATCGACATGATGCGCGCCAAGATCGATGCCAAGCTGAAGACGATCGCCAAGCTGCCGCAGATGATGCACGAGGAGCACGTGAAGTACGAGAAGGCGCTGCGCGAGAACTGCCAGATGGCCGAGAAGCTGCACAATCTGCAGCTCGAGGCGGATCAGTTGCGCCAGAAGATCGACGAGCTGGGCAAACGCAAACTGGTCACCGTGAATCGCCTGAAGGCCGCCGAGCGTGACCTGAAGATCTTCAAGAACTACAATGCGGCACTCAAGTCCGAGAAGAGTCGTATGGCCGACGAGCTGAGCACCATGAAGTCGCAGCTGGACTCGCTGCAGGTGGCCAGCAAGCGGCATCTGGCGCGGCATCGCGAGCAGACCGAGAAGCAGCGACGCGAGCTGCAGAAGCGCATCTTCGATCTGGAGCTGAAGCTGAATCGCAGCCAGAACTCGACGTCGACGCTGATCCAGGAGCGCGACTCGCTCATTGCCGAGCTGCAGACGCAGCTGCACACGCTGGTGCACAACTTCGAGATCTCGCAGAAGCACATCCGTGTGCTGCGACGGCACATCTACTCCATGACGACGGCCGGCGGGGCCAATGCTACTGCGGCGAACAGCGAACAGGGCGTGGTGCGGGTAGCAATACCCTCGGCGACGGCGGGCAGCGGCGGCACTTGTCCACGCATGATCAAGACCAGCAGAACCTGAAGCGGTTCGACGAGACAGCAGAGCAATACGAATCGGTTAGAAAAACGGCTCGAAACGGTTCAATACGGTTCGATGCGGCACAGGCAACTTGGCAATATGGCCACAGCGTTGGTTCGGCGCAGTTCTCCCAGCTCGGGCCATATCATCAAGTTGCTTATGCCACCGTACCGCAGCATACCCTATAATACTACTACTACTAATACAAGACTATCAACCCACATACCGTTACCGGTTCGATTCCCATTCCCATTCCCCTCCCCAATTTCCAATTCCATATGATTGTTGCGTCTGTGCAAATTTATCGCTTTTATATTGAACTTTTGAACAAAAACTGTGTAAGAAACGTAAAATTATATTTGTTTTAAGCGTGCTGATCGCGTTCAGTATACCTGAGAGTGTTTTTGGGCTGGGCACTAAAACTATATGATATCTTTTGAAATTTTATGTCTAAGCAATTACATTTAGATTGATTATCTAGTCTTTGTCAGTTTAATCCACCATATTTACATATATTTTATTTATTTTTTGAATATCTAAATTTAGTTAGCGTTGAAGTGATCAGATTTTAGATTAATATTTTATATATTTATAATAGATTCAAATGTATATATTTCTTGAATAGTCGAGCTTTTTTCACTTTTATAGTACTAACTCTAATCCATTCTATTTACATATATTTTAATTATTTTTAGAATTATCGTATCTAAATTGAATTTTAACCTTGTAGTGATCACGTTTTGGATTAATATTTTATATATTTATAATAGATCGAAATGTATATATTTCTTGAATAGTTGAGCTTTTTTCACTTCTGTGGTGTTCAGTCTAATTTATCATATTTACATTTATTTTATTTATTTTTAGAATTATCATATCTAAATTGAATTTTAAGTGATCACATTTTATCTTTGATTGATCTTTAAGTCATTTTTTTTACTTACAGATCGAATTTTTAACATTTACGCTTATTAAATACACCTTTATTTATAATAGATTGAATTGTATATATTTGTTAAATATTTCAGCTGTTTTCAGTGTTGTAGTACCTAGTCTAATCCTGATAGTTTCATAAAAAATTATTTTTCATTGATTTATCATATCTGAGAAAATTTATACATTTTCGTGCTTACTAAAATTGATCAAATATTCTTATACATTTAATAGATCGATGCTCTCGCCAGTTTTTTTATTATTTTTATGTATTATAATATTATCTAGTATTCGCACGAATCACAGGATATATAGTAGTCGAAGTTGCTTCAACCTTTTTGTTTATAATGAAATACTTCTAATGTAGAAGATCGACAGTTTGTCGTTTAAGTTTCATCCATATAAATATTTTAGGGTAGTCTAAAAAATTTAACAAGCTAATTGTTTTTTGCATAAATTACAGAATTTTAAAAAATTAAGTAAAGAGTATTTACAAGTCAAAGTTAGTTAAGCCTCTTCATTTATAATAAAATACTCCTAATGTAGAAGATCGTCAGTCTGTCGTTTTAGTTTCATTTATATAAATATTTCAGAGTAGTCTTACAGAATTTTGTAAAACCAAGTAAAGAGTATATAAAAGTCGACGTTGCTGCCGTCTCATTGTTTATAATAAAATTCTTCAAATTTAGAAGATCAATACACTGAAACAATACAGCTATAATTATAAACAAAATTTGAAGGTCAGCAGCCCTTAGCTATAAATATGCAACGATCATATCTATATAGGATATATACTATATATGTTTGAACTTAAGGGAAAGTCTTGCCTACTTCTGGCTCACTGAGGATCATCAAGTGTTCCAAGTACTATACTTGACCAATAATTAGTAATCAAAAGAAAATCTCGCGCGATGTGTAAACAATGTGAACTCGCTTAGGCATTTTCCCACTATTTTCTCCCCCTATATGAAAACACATGCATATGTATGTGTATATGTGTTGTGTGCGTATGCAAACATTTTCCTCAGCCACTTTGGAGGCATCATTCCGAGTGGATTTCTTGCGAAAAGTGGCGAACAGAGAGCAACGGACAGCCAGACGGACAGGCCCGCTTGACAGCTGTGAATGAGCTGCGCGAGCAGGGCAAGGTGTGCGGGGTGTGCGGGGGGGCTGGCGGCGATGTCAGAGAGCGCGACGAGAATGGGCTAAATATAACAGAATAGAACTGAGCAATCATTTCAGTTTTCAATATAGCTGCCTGGGGCCGGCGGGGCGCTACGAGCACAACGGGTGGCAGCCACAGGAGCGAGGGGCGGGCTGGTGCTGCCGCTGCTCTTAGACAAAGGTGTGCGCCGTGTTTTCAGTAGTTTTTCAGCGTTTGTTGAGCGCAAAGCAACAAGAGATTCGCAACGCTTCAATGGACAAGCACGGAATGACGCACTGCGTCACGGCAAACGCGCTGCTCGCGCTGCTGCTGCTGCTGCTGGTGCTGCTTATACCGCAGCACGTGCGCTGCGAGGAGCCTGTGGCAGGCTCCTGCCTCATACGTGCCACACTCTACGTGACGCCAGCGCAGGAGCGCAACGCGCAGGACTTTGGTCTGCCGCTGGACATCGACTGCGGCAATGCGAGTGAAGCAAGTGAAGCCAGCAGCTTCGATCTGGCCGCACAGCGCGTCGCGGGCAAGCTGCATGTGCTGCTCAATGGCAGCCAGACGCCCCCACTGGGCGTGCCTAGCTATGGGCTGGAGTATCTCGCCAACTGCCAGCAGCTGCGCAGCGCGCAAATCGAGCGCTTCGTGGGCGACGCAAGCCTCCCGTTGAGCTGCGCCGGCGGCTCGCCGCTGGCCGAGCTGCGGCAGCTCGCGCTGCGCCACAACGAATTCGGCACGCTGAGCGGCAGCAGCTTCGCCTTGCTGCCGCAGCTGCAGCGACTGCTGCTCGAGAACAACTCGCTGCGCTGGCTGGAGCTGAGTAGCTCTGCGCAGCTGCTGGAGCTGAGCGTACGCCACGAGCGGCAGCTGGCGCTGCGGCAGTCCATGCCGCTGCCGCTGGAGCAAGTGCAGCGTCTGGAGCTCACGCAGCTGCAGCTGATCGAGGCGCCGCTGCTGGCCGAGCTGCCGGCTCAACTGGCCGAGCTCTACGTGCTGCAGACGCCCATTGTGCCGCGCCAGCTGTGCATTGTGAACGGCAGCGAACTGCTGGTGAATCTGACGCTGGCGCACTGCGAGCTCAGCAGCTTCAGCCTGACGGAGTCGCCGCTGCTGCAGCAGCTCAATCTCAGCGGCAATGCGCTGCGTCACTTGGCACTCGGCAGCAGTTCGCTGCACAGCTTGGATCTCAGCGGGAATCATCTGCAGAGTCTGAACAGCAGCTGGTTCGCCCAGCTGCCACGCCTACGCGTGCTGCTGCTGCAGCACAATCAGCTGCATCGAGTCTCCTGGCTGCAGCTGCTGCGCCTCGCGCCGCAGAGTCTGCTGCAGTTGGATCTGAGCGGGAATCTGCTGCTGCGACTGGAGGATGCACAGCGCGCACGCTGGGATCAGACGCGTGCGCTGCGCATACGCATCGATGCGAATCCCTGGAGCTGCCAGTGGCTGCTGAACTTCTCGCACGCGCAGCCGCAGCTCTTCAGGCTCTTCAGCTACGCCAAGTACATTTCGCACATCAATGTCAATGGACTCAGCTGCAGGCCGCAGCAGGAGGAGCAGGAGGAGGAGCAGCAGCGGCAGCAGCAGCAGCAGCAGCAGTCGCTCATCCCCAGTCGCGCTGATCCGCACAACGCACACCTGAACGTCTCCAGCCACACGGTGCTGTACGGCAATCCCGTCGAGCAGCCGCACAGCCAACGCTCCGAGGCTCTGATCATTGTCTTCATGCTGCCGCTGGGCATTGCGCTGCTCTTCCTGCTGCTCTATCTGTATCTGCACTGCGAGCGACTCTTCCACTGGTCCTACTACTCCGGCGGATTCGGTTGCTTCGGCGGCGCTGGCAGCAAGGCGGCGCGTGGTCAGCGCTTTGTCGATCACATCGATGTGGTGCGCTATCCCGTCGCCAATGGCAGTGTCGGCGTCGAGGTGGAACCACCACAGCCCGATGGCTACGAGACGCCGCTCAGTGGTGCCGCCTCCATCTGCAATTGCGCCCTGCACAGGCAGTCGACGTGCTCGCGCACGCACCACGTCACCTACGAGGCGATGCCCAACGAGCTGCCGTACCAGCTGTATGCGGAGATCAAGGAGCAGGCCGAGCTGCCGGCTGATGAGGAGCAGGTGCTCGCCGAGACGCCGGGCTCAACGGCGCCCATCTACGATCATCTGACGTACGACGAGGATGAGAAGCCACTGGAGGTGTAGCCAAAGGTCGGCAGGTGAGTGTGGCATGAACTTCTTTAACGTAGGTATATACGATATTGATTTATGCACGATATTGGCATAAAGATATACCTACTACTGTGAGCAAAAAGTAAGGTGAATTTTCAATTTAAAATTCGCGGGCTTAAGATGGCGAACTAGTTCTTTTTTTCTCGAGTTGGCACGACTGTTGATGACATTTGGCGGGAATTTCATGTCGATGTCAGTATGAGTACTATATTTACGCTTTTGCTTACCAAACGATCAAGAGTGCATTTGGCGATTTTTACAATGTCTGATTTAATTGAGCAGAGAAGTGCCATCAAAATGTTGTTTGCAGAATGAAATTTCGGCTGCGGAAACGTTGACGAAGTTTGGGGTTGGCCTTTGGTGATTCTACCATGTCCCAGAAAAATGTTTATAAGTGTTACAACGACTTCAAAGAGGGTCGGGAAAGTGTTGATGACTTGGGGCGCTCCGTACGACCATCGACGTCAACAGATGACCAACACGTCAATGAAGTGAAGGAATAAGTGCTCAAAAATCGTCGGTTTACTATTAGAGACCTCACTGATATGATCGGAATATCAGAAGGATCTGTGAAAACCATTTTGAATTCCCAAAACTCAAGCGACCACTCCGGGGAACGCGTTTCGAGTTGATTGAAGAGATAAAAGAACAATCGACGAGGGCGCTCATGGCTATACCGGAAAGGGACAATTTAGCCTGTTTCGATGATTTAAAAAAACGTTGGCATAAGTGTATTTTATCGGGAGGGGATTACTTTGAAGGGGATGAAATTGATTTAGGAGAATAAATAATGAATTTTGACTTTACAAAAATATTCACCTTACTTTTTGCCCACAGTAGTATTTGAATTCTTAGTTATATGGAAATCATGATGATCATATCGATCATCATCATCGTGCCTATTGCATGACATTTGTTATTTTTCACGGTTCATCGTAATATTTTTCAATTTTAATTCTAGACTCTCGCAGTTTTTAGACCCATTTGAATACTTAAACCCAAATCAAGTCATATTACAACTGAAAACTATATAGCATATATATAAACTCAATTGTTTTGTCCAAGTTCTTATATTTCTTAAACAATATTACACATTTTATTGCATGCATTCGTAGTTTTAAGATATTGGCTAAAGCTATGATCAGGAATAGGAAACTTCATTAAGATTTTTCTCTGGGAAGTTTGATCTTGGCTTAAAACAAGCTCAAAAATCCCGTTGAATTTTATGATAATCAAAACTATAATATCGTTTGCTTTATCGTTTCAGTGTGTCCATCATATTCAGTATAAATCTAAAGGCGCCCGGCAGATCCTACATATATCTATATATCTTCTAAATCTCTCCATCGCTTGGCAAGCATTATTAAGTTTGTATTGTCTTCTTGTTGTTGTCTCATGTGTAATTTATTGCTAAGTTATGAAATTGTATTAAAAAAATGTCGCGAATTATTTCCTATATGCATTCAATAGTTTCTCTAGCTTTATTTCAGCGTAAATCCCGTCTTCTTGGGAGCAACCACAATGCGCCTGATTATGTTTTGCGACTTCTTGGGCGGCTTGACGTCCTCCGGCACGGGCCTCTCGTTCTCCTTGCTGCACGTGGGCGGACTGGGCACATCGGGACTGAGATTATGTACGATGGGACTGCTGCTGCTGAACTGCACATTCTTGTGCGAGTCCTCGGCGAAGAGATCGCGCTTCTTGGCCAATATCGATCGCACTTGACCAGCGCCGTGCTGGTGCTCCACTTCGCTGGCGGAATTGGCCTTAATGGGTGTGCCCCTGCGCAGCGGTTTGAACTCCACAATGGGCGAATCAATTGGCTCCTGCTTGGGCTTAACTGGTGTTCCCTTCTTCATGGGCTTAACGGGCACCAGCACGGGCTCATCATCGTCATTGATCTCTGCCCTAAACTGCTCGAGCTTTACTGGTGTACCCTTGCCATTAGCAGCGGCTGGCAGCTGCTCCTCCTCGGGCGGCTCGTGCTTCGGTGACATTAGCTGCTCGGCAGCTTTCACCTGAATCAGGCCCAAGCATGGCTTGACTGGCGTGCCCTTCGGCACGGGCTTAACAGCAGCTTCCTCCGCGCTTGTGTCCATCTGCTTCAGTTCCATTTTGCATGTCACTGGCTGCTCTTCCTGCATTTGCGGCAACTCCTGCTTTATTGCTACCTCAGCTGGCGGCAGCTCCACGCATTGTTCGGCTTTCAGTGGAGTATCCAAAACAATGATGTTCGCAGCAGGCGCTTTCATGGGCGTGTCCAAGACTATGACGCCAGGTGGAGGTGTTGCTGTGCCAGAGTTGGCTGCGACGCTCACGATGCGCGGCAAGGCAGCCTGCAGCTGCGCCTCCTTGATATCAAACTCCATGGCTGTCATGGGCTTAAAGCTGATCTTGTGCTCCGTCAACAGATTCTCGCGATCGATGAGCACGCAGCGGGATTTCAGGGACTCAAAGCGCCAGCTAAAGAAGGCATATAAAATTATATTAAATTGGTATATGCATAGTTACATAGCATTAACATACCGCGCCATATCCTGCTGCACATTACGCATCTGCTCCTCGAGCGTGGCCTTCTGTATGTACATGCTGTGCAATTGGGTCTTCAGCTCGTCCGTTTCGCGTCTAAATGGAATGGGAATGAAGTTGTTGTTGTTGTTGTTGATGATGTTCGCAGTGTTGTTAACTCTAAACTCTAGCTAAACGCTAACCTAACCGAAGGGACAATCACAACAAGAACAGTCTGTAGCTGCTAAAGCTGAGCAACCTATTGCAAAAACTGGCTACAACATGGCCCAAAGATTCGGCCAACTCATACTTGCAGAAGTCCAGCATGGAATCCAACCAGGTCACAGACTTCTGGCTGGCCAGCTCGCGCAAACGCTCCTGCGATAGGTTGAGGTTACGCTCCAGCTTGGCATTCTGCAGCATCAGCTGGCGTATGCGTTCGTTGAGCTTGTCTGAAAGAGGGGTAAATGGAGTTTAGACCAATAGGCTCTCTCTTCCGCTCTCCCTCTCTCTTCCTTACTCTGATAGGTCTTGTCGGCGCTGCAGAAGATGGTGCTGCACGCCTGCAACTCCGTGTGCATGGCAATGTTCTCGCGCTTTAGCCTATGTATCTCGAACTTGCTCTCGTTGAATATCTTCTTCATGTCCAGATAGCTCTTCTTCTGGCTCGCCAGCAGATGCTTCATCACCTGCCGCTGATCGTCCACCTCGGCGAACAGCGAGTTGCCCTTGCGCTCTGCAAAGGTTTGGGAGTATTCAAATTAATGTAAGTCTTTTAAATTGTTTGGTAGCTTAATTAACCATTTTGCTCGGGTGCGCTGCTGAGCAGTGCTATCTTGGCATTGGCATCCACCAGCTGCTCCTGCGAGCTCTCCAGCAGCTGCAGCTTCTCCTCCAGCTCGTCGCGTTTGCAGCGCAGATTCTCTTCCAGGCAGCTGACCTGATCCTTTAGTATCTCAATGGTGCGCTGTGTGGTGGTATGATATATTAGTGAATATATACATAGAAATGCTAATTACGGCGTGCCGAAGTTTGAATACCCTGCAGCTACTTGTTGCAGTTTCTATATATATATAGTTTTAAGTTAATTAATTTAAAAGATGCCCGAAAAATATTTTTTTTTAGGCTTTCAATATTAAATTATTGGATTTTAGTATAATGCAAAATTTTTTTTTTAAGTGCATATCTGTCCTTTTTCTTTTGCAGAAGCTTTACCACATAATGTTACGAATTTATGTAAATTAGTGTACGTTATTGAAAACCTTGGTTGATTTAGTTATAACTTCATTATTATTATATCTAAAATTAATTGTGTTTTCGTACAAAAACTCACGATTGTACAGATTATTCCTATGACAGCGTTATGTTATAGTAGACCGATTTTAATTAAATTTGTAGAGTATGTTAGCAGCACTATTAAAATATGTTGTGTCGAGTTTGGTTACGATATATTGAAAGCTAACAAAACTCGGCCGATAGTTCTGTGTTATCATGCAAAAATTCACAATTAAACATATTATATTAGACTGATTTTAGTAAAATTTGGGGGGAGTGTTAGCAGCACTATTAAAATAAGTTGTGGCAAGTTTGGTTGCAATACCATATAAACTAACAAAAAAAAAGCCGATAGTTTCTATGGCAGCTATACGATATATCAGTGCAAACTGGCTCGTTTCGACATATATAGAGCTTGGGCTGGAAATAATTATGTGTGCCAAAATTCAACAAGTTAGCTGCAAAGCTAAGCGCATAGTATGCATTTCAATAGACAGACGGACAAACGGACAGGCAGACGGACATAGCTAGCGCGACTTGGTGCTTAGCAATATATATGTAAATATAAATATTATTTTTTACATATATTTATATAGTATATAGTATATATATTGTGCGTTGCAAACAGTTGAGGCAAACGCATATACCCACTGCAAGTATATTATAGGGTACGCACCTCCTGCTCGGCAACGACAAAAGTATTTTGCACCCGCGCATCCTCGTATTCGGCCAACTTCTGCATCAGCTCCGCGTTCTCCGCCTCCAATGTGTTCAAACGTGCCGCGCACTCATCGTGCGCAGCGTTGGCCTTCAGTGCGCTCTGCGCGTCCAAATCCCGCACTGCGCTCTCCAGCTTCGCCTGCAGTTTTCGCGTCTCCTCGTCCTTCGCCTCGTTGTCCACTTGCAGGGATTCGTGCTCGGACTGCAGTTCGCGGTACTTGCGTCGCAACTCCTCCAGTTCCTGCTGCAGGCGCAACTCGCTGCCGGCGCATGTGGCCGCCGGCTGCACGCTCAGGTGCTCCAGCTCCTGCGTGAGGTACTGCTCCGCCGCGAGGGCTGTGTCCAGGCTGCGCTTGAGCTCGTGTATGCGCTGTGCGTCCTCCTCGCTGCGCTCCTTGAGCTGCTGATGGCGCTCGTGCAGCAGTTTGTACTCCTCGACAATATCGTCGATGTTCAAAGCATTCAAATCCAAATTATTATACATTTCTGTGCGGCAAGCAAAAGCGTCAAATTTTCAAATAAATTGTGCAAAAGTGACGCTCAAACAGGGTTGCAGGGCGATAGCGATAAAATCGATCGATAAGTCGCTGTATCGAGCTGTGCAGTGTTGCCAACTCGGCTCTGTTTGGCGGGAATGCGCTTTTTACTTCGGAAAATGGAGCAGTAGCTTGATTTATTTTGCTCAGACTGTGAGAATTTTTTAAGTGACAGTTTTTAAATTTTTATGAGCGTTATTTGTTGTTTATAATAAATCAACATAAACCTAATGAACATAAAAAGTTTTATATGTTAATATATAATAATATAAGAGTTGAAGTAAGGGAATTAATTAAATAATTAATAAATAGTTAACATTTGTTGTTGTATTAACCACCCATATGGCGTTTTTAAATTTAATTCTTCTGTGCTCATTTGCTAAATCTGATCTTTCTAGAGTTATAAAATAGTACTTTATATATAAATAACTATTTCTAAAATAAAAATCGATAAATAAAAACAAATTCATATTAATATTCATATGTACAAAATAAAACTAAATAAATTGTTAAGCAATCAACTGTGAAAACTGTGTTGGGAATGTCAAAAATATTAATAATGCCAATTGGCAGCACCTTAATACGCGTATTTACTCTGTTTATAATAATATATTTAATAGTATAATAATAATTTTAATAGTAATATAAAATCTTATATTTAAATAGTAATATTAATAGTTATATATTATCTTATATTTTATTCAAAAGGAATTGAAAAATGCAATATTGCTTTATTAAAAGTCAGAATATAACCACAAAAAGTTTGTCTTTAAAACATAAGCTTAAATATAAATGACCAACTTTTCTTTTCACCTACCTATTGCAATTAATTTGGCCATTTTTGCAGCAAATTGATGACAGCACTGTCAAGTTGGCTATAGAGTTGCCACATTATTGAAACTTGCAATGCTTGCAGTGTGCGCTTTCGAGGGAGTTGGCAGCTCCTGACAGCAGCAAAAACAGCTGTTGCATTTGTTTATTTTGGTTTGCTAAAATTATTGTTGTTATTATTATTACTATTGCTGTGGCAACAATGTCCTGCTGGAAAAAGAAAAACAGAGGTAGAAATTTCACACCCGAGGAGGAGCTCGTGCTCACAATGCTCGCCGAGGAGAAGAAGAGCATACTGGAGAACCGCAAATCGGACGCGCTGACCTGGAGGCGTAAGATGGAGGCGTGGAAGGAAATCGCGGACTGTTATTACCACAAGACTGGCTACAGGCGGGAGTGGAAGGCGCTGCGAGAGAAATGCATAAACATGAAGCGTCGACGGAAGGTCAAAAAGAAGCCACAGCGCGACTGCGAAGCAGTGACAGCCAAGGCGGAGCTGTCGCTGTCGACGACACTGGGCAATGCGTTCGACAGTGAGGCCTGTAAGTATGCTGACACCTGACACCATGAAATGTTAAATGTTATGTTAAAGCCTGCTGCTACTGCTAGCGGATGCGGACAACAACGTGAGCTACACTGGTGACGAGGACATGCTGCCCGAGGCCACGACAGTGCATGAGGAAGCTACTGAACAGGAGGACTTGGCCAACACCAGTTCCGACTGGGCCAACAGCAACCCGAGCATTTCCGCCTGCGTCAAGCAGGAGACCCTTACGCTGCTGCGGCTCCAGCAGGACTTTGTGCGCTGCAAGAATCAGCGGGCACAGGAGCGGCACGAGCAGGATCTGCTCAGAGAGAAGCTGAAGCTGGAGCAGGAGCTGCAGGAGGGCAAGCTGCGCATTGAGCTCATAGAGCTGCAGCTGCTGGAGAAGCGCGCGCAGCTCAGTCTGAAGAGTGGCGACTGCTAAAAGTCGCCTTAAGGCATAGTTGTAAACCTAAATATTAGATTAAGTGCTGCTCTGGCAGCGGAAAGTCCTAAGCTTGTTTTTAACAATTATATAATCATAGTATATGCCAATTAAGTGTGTAAATAAATAATTTTTTGAAAACAAACACGAAATATAATTTTTTAACAGCGAGTTTACAGCTTTCAAATGTTGCTTTACAGCGCATTAACATAAGCGAGCGATAGGCAAGTACGTTATCGTTAATCGTTAGCTTGCACATGTGAATGGCAGTGCAGACTGGCGCCATATACTGTAGTTTTGTGGGAAATGTTGGCGCGCAGTTTAAAATTTGAGTGGAATTAATATTTAAAAATAGCTTTAAGCTTCTAAATAAAACATTTTATTTAAAAAATAAAAAAATGTATAAAAAGCATACAAAATAAAAGTAGTTTGCTAGGCGCATGCGTGTATTTTTGTTTGGTCTCTAACGGTTGCCAGGGCGACACGAAAAAAGTTTTAGCTGCCTTTTTATAGGCTTTAAAATTTACTTATTATCACACAGATAGACTGTAAATTAAACAAAAATAAAAAAAAATTAATAAAATGCAAGAGGAAAGTGCAGAAAAAGTGCAACAATTGCAAAACTTCCAGTCGGACGATCTGCTGGAGAAGCTCAAGCTGCTCAACTATGAGAAGCACCTGCTGCGCGAGTACAAGCTGAAGCCACTGTCGCGCTACTACTTCGTCAAGGCGACCAATCCCGGCGAGCAGTTCTTCATGTTCACGCTGATCTGCTGGTGGCTGTGCCGGAAACTGGGCAAGGACATGGAGCGGCCGCAGGAGTACGATGATCCCAACACGGTGATAGCGAAGATTATGCAGCTGCTGGAGGAGATCGTAGGTGTCACTAGCTCCAAATGGCATATTTCTTAACTAATGCTAGTGCTCCCGCCCCCCCTTAGGATGTGCCCGTGGATTTCGCACCCAACAAGCTCATACGTGGCGCCGGTCCAAGTTGCCTGCTGGTGCTGGACGTGCTCGCCACGCAGGCGCTGCGCATCACCAAGTTGAACTATCAGCGGCTGCACATCGCCCAGGAGGAGGAGTTCGTGGGCGACTACCTGGAGGACAATGCAGAGATCATACTGGAGAAGCTCGAGGACGAGCAGAACGCGGCGGCGCTGAGCGACGACAGCGACTTGGAGCTGGAGGCGCACAACTTCAAGCAGCTCAATTGGCTCAATCGCCAGCAGCGCTCCGCGGCGGCGACGACGGACATGTCGCACGCCCTGGACGAGCAGCAGCGGGAGCTGAACGCACGGCTCAGCGATCGCCAGGAATGGCGGCTCGAACTGGAGCGTGTGCTGCAGCAGCTGAAGGTCTTCGTGAAGGCGGACGCACGGGATTGGCGCACACACATCAGCCAGATGGAGGCGCTCAATGGGAGCATTGCCCACGTGGCGGAGCCCACGCAGACGCAGCTGAAGAAGCTGCACAGCGAGTTCACGTTCAGCCTGGAGAAGATCGAGAGTCGCGAGAAGCATCTGAACAACGAGCTGCAGCAGCTCATACAGCAGTACAAGGAGCTCTCCATTGAGCTGTCCACGGTGCAGTATGCCCAGACGCAGCTGCAGGCGGACACGGACAAGCAGCTGAATCAGCTGAGCGAGGTGATGGCCGAGCAGGAGCTCAAGAAGGAGGAGATGGAGCGACGCGGACAGGTCATGTCCGATGGCAGTGAGTAGCTTGAGGGGAATAATTTAGAAATAGAATTTGATCTGGCTAGAAAGTCTAATATTTATTATGATAATAATTTAATATTTTTTATAATATGATTTTTATTATTTTGTAAATATTGAAATATTTTTTAAAATAATTAAATCTAAAAAATTGGATTAGGTTACGATAATTAAAATCTGATTAAATCCTTATTTTATTGTTTGAATAGAATGTTAATGGACTTAATATTTAATATTTAATTAATTTACTTTTTTTATTTCCTTTATAATTTTTAATATTTATTATATTTTTTAATATTCTGAAAAGGAAAAGAAAGTAGTTTTAATGACTTCTGTTGTCTTTCCTTTTAGTAGGAATAGAAAATGAATAGATTTATTATTTTAATTATTTTATACAAATTTCCAAAATGAGTAGGATTAGATTATTCAAATTGTATTTTCTCTAAACATTTTAAAAAATATGTATTTTTCAAAATTTCTTAGATATTATGCAAATACAAAATTAATTTCAGTTAATAATTTTTTTCCATTAATTTGCTCGTTTTTCTAGTTTAAATAACAAATTTTATAATTAATTTTCCTTTGACTTTTTAAAAATAAATATATACATTCTTTTTCAATTTATAGTTTTTAGACATTATGCCTATAAAAAAAGGGATAGTTAGTTAAATAATAATAAAGTTTTAAGAGTTCCGGTGATTTGATTTTAGAGATAAATATATTTCCTATACCTCAGTTAGCTTTCTAGTTAGCTATTCAATTTGTTCAGAGAAAAAGTAGTAGTTCCTAGCATAAATAGTCTGATAAATACACAATAATTAAAACCTTGTAATAACTTTCTACTAAGCTAGTGATATTTTCCTCTACTTAATACTAGATCGAATAGCCTATTGATATATTAGATTATCTTCTTATTTTATATATTCTCTAAAACTTGTCATAAACTTGCCATAATTATTTAGTTGTCTATAGCTGTGAAGTGAAGCTATAGAAATACTTTATAGAGCTTAATGGTTAAGCAGTCTGATCTGGGTGATATCCACTACTCTTTACATCAGCTAGATACTTAGATATATGGTTAATCACTTGGGATTTCTCATAAATATCTGAGTAAACCTCGACAAGTGTTTCATAGTTGATATCTCTAACATTATTCTATAGAACTTACACATGCTTATAGTGCATTTGCCTTGCCTGACTCAGACTTATTCAACTGCCTGAATGTATCGAGTTTTCCAGGCGCTTAACACCTGCTGTTGAGTTATTCTTGGGGTCTGCAAAACATATTTGCACGGCGTAATTTTCATGGGATTTTCCTAGCAAAGCACTCGCAATTTTCTTTGTCAATATTTTTAGTGACTCAGTGGAAAGTTCAACTTGAACGTATTTAATTTTTTAATAACAGTTGAGGTTTATTTAGGGGCTTTGACTATTTTTGTAGCCCGAAGTATGATTTTCTAGATTTATAATTTTTTATTAAATTATGTTTATTTTCTTTCTTATTTATTTTTTATTTCTCTACTGATGATACATTCAATAAACCTTTTCCTCTATATATTTATATATTTATTTTTTTTTAGGGTTTAATATTTTAGATAAGGATGACACATATATTCTAATAGTAAAAATAATAAAACAAATAAATAATAATAAAATATTCTAAGTTAAATTTTTTAATTGAATTTCTTAATAAAATTTTGATAGATGTATATAAAAAATTATGATTAACACGAAAAAAAAAATGCGAGAAAAACCTTGAGTCTACTAAAATAATTCCAGCAGTGCTTACTAAATTTCTCTTACGATTTCAAGCCCTAAACATTAAGTATTATAGCTAAAAATTATAGCATAAAGTTTAATTTATATTTCTATACCATTTATTTTTCATACTATCATTATATGTTTTCCCTTCTTCATCTCCCCAACAGGCTCCGTTCAGCAGATCAAGAAGGCCATCGTCAAGCTGAAGGAGGATATTTCGCAACTGAATCTGGAGGTGGCTCTGCTGGTGCATGCCTACGATCAGGACACTGTGCGACAGACGCTCGCCACGGCTGATCAGGCAAACAACTGATAACGCTGATTACCCTACACTCAACTCCCACTCCCTACTCCGCTCCCGCTGAACCTCCCCCTGCCCAGGATTTAGCACATTTATGTGATCTTTGCCCGAGCATTTTTCACACTTGGCCATGGGTGTGTGTGTGTGTGTGTGTGTGTGAGTGTCTGTGTGTGTCTGTTGGCCTTGTTTGGAACTGTCGAACCCGATCATAATCAGTGTGGACCTCCCACGTTGCCCACAATCGCGACTGTTTGGTTTGATAAGCATCGTAATTGGTTGCTAAGCCAATAGGGCGGTCAATTATCACCTCTTTGTTATCTGCTGCGAGCGAGAGAGAGTGAGATAGAGAGAGAGAGAGAGAGAGAGGCAGAGTGAGAGGGAGACATGCGTGTCCTGCGCCCTGATCTGCAGATAAGCGATCGCGTCTCGCTATCTACCACGCATCACGTACATGACAAGTGCCGCCAACCGCCGACGCCGCAACTACCACATAACCTAACCAAACTCAGTCGAACCCGAACCTGAACCCGAACCCAACCCAATCGAAAACCAAAGCAAACCTAGGACGAAACCGCGAAACGCCGTACCCGGAGGTGTTGCCCATGGGCTGCCTGTTGCGCACGCGCAGCCGACGCATTGTTTGCCCACTTGGCCGGCTTATCAGTCCAGTTCCCAGTCCGTAGTTCCCAATTGCTCTATGCTCTATGTCCGCTGCGCAACTTGTTGTGATTTTCGCTGCGGCTGCGCCGCGCTGCGCCGCGCTGCGAAGGTGCTAAAAGGTTTTCCCTCAACGATGTTGTTGCACTCTTCAGGGATAGAAAGGAAAATTCTTTGCACGCGTGCGGGTTTTTCCGCACCACCAAGATGCCTAGGAAAACAAAGTAAGCCAATAAATCATGCAACCCCATGTTCGGCATGCTTACAGCGTATATGCAAATGTATAGTTTCCTAAACTAATACTATACCTTAAACAAAACTATGCTATACCTTAACTATACCTATAGTATGTACTAAGAGAATGTAGCAATACCTATACATAAGCGATACCTATACTATATATGTATGGAATGAACGTGTGCCTATACTCTACCTAAACTATACCTAAACTATGCCTATTTTATACCTATACTATACCTATACAATATATATGCTATAACAATAGTATACCTATACTTTACCTATACTATACCTATACTATACCTTTACTATACCTATACTATATCCGAACTATACCTATACTATACCTATACTATATCTATACTATATCTATACTATACCTATACTATACCTATACTATACCTATACTATACCTATACTATAACTATACTATACCTATTCTATACCTATACTATACCTATACTATACCTATACTATACCTATACTATACCTATACTATACCTATACTATACCTATACTATACCTATACTATACCTATACTATACCTACATTATACCTTTACCTTTATGCCTATACTGTACTAGTAATAATACTGTCTAGACTTATGGTATGCCTATACCATATCTTAACTCTGTCTATATATTATCTACAAAAGACCTATTTTACTATACTATACTTGTCTATATCTAGCAATACCTTACTTTTTCTATACTATTCCTGTACTATACTTGAACTGTATCAGTTATGATACTACAAAATTGCTAATAAAAATGTTTTTATATAAGCAAAAATGTCGAATGAATAAATGATCTATCATAACTTAAGTGATCTAGCAATAACTAAGAGCTCAAAGATGTTAAAGTTTCACTATTTTAGCCTTGAAAAAAAATATAGGAAAATCATATGTTTTTTTTTTTTGAAGCAATAATAAACTAGTTATTATTTTTAGTATCAAGTCGAAATTTAGCTACCACTCTGCGCAAACTGTAGCTAAAATATTATGCCTGATCTAGCTTAAGAAACTCTTTTGTAGAAAATATATTGCTTAGAAAATTTGAGAAAAATAGAGAAAGAAGCCTTAGAAAAGAAGTAAAGCTAGAAAGTCAATGCTGACATTCTCAAGATATGCAGTGGGCTCAAAAAATAGAAACAGAAAACCTAAAAAAAAAAACATTTTTGAACATTATGAACTTTCCGATTTGAGCTGACAGATCTTGCTAATAGATAAATTTTGCTTATAATGCTAAGAAATATACAAAGATATCTAACATATATATATTTTTTACAAGGCTTACGTTTTGGAACTATATAAAATCGTTTACTTTATGATCTAAAAATGGATTAGCAAAATTGATGAGCTTAACAAATTTTCGAGTTCATCGAAAATTGTAGATAAAAATTAAATCAAATACTGCAAAAAAAAACCAAATAATATTGAAAAAATGGTAAAATATTTTAAAATAAAATAATAAAACAAATTCCACTTAAAGCTAGATAAAAATCACAAAACATTTACGAATTAAATATTTTAATAAAGTCCATCCAAAATTAGAAAAAAATTATAAATCAAATACGAATAAAATATTTTAACAAAATCCATTTAAAATTGGTTAAAAATTTGAAAAATTCTTGAAAAAATCCAGCTAAAAGTGAGGAACATATAAAAAAATATAGGAATAAAATACTTAAAAAAAAATCCAACTAAAATTGGATAAACATTTTTATAATTTACGAATGAAACTCTTCAAAATGCATTACCGAAAGCAACTGAAAACTCAATTACGAAATCATCGTTTTGAGCTCAATACTCAACGATCTTAGGCACTTAACGTATATGCAAATTTGCCGAGATAAAGCCAAAAAGTTTCGTTAAGTTAAACGAGTCACTTAACGAAGCGTCGACATGAAATGCAAATAGCCAAGACGTAACCTAAAAATTTCAATTAATCTAAGCTGAGCTGCGATGCCCCACCAGCTCCATCTCTCTCTGTCTCTCTCACTCGCTCACTGTCTGTCTCGCTCGCACTGAGCGAAATAGAGCAAGTCAAAAGTCAGTTTGCGACTCTTTTCGCTTGGCTGGCATAAATTGCATTATTATTAGGCTTATTTGAAATGCGCCGACGACGACGACGACGACGACGACCGAAAAGCTGCAGTGAAATTGCACAAAAAAAGAGCCCAACAACAAAAGTGGCAACAACAACAACAGCAGCAGCAGCAGCAGCGGCAGCAGCGAGTGCCTCACTGACTGACTGTAAACTTGTTGTTGGTCGAAAAGCCAAGCGACTACTGTTCATTTCCCACGGTAGGATTCGGATGCCATTCCACTGAGTGAGTGGCAGGCAACTCGCTCGCCGCTCGCGACTCTCGCGCCGCGCACTGGGGCTGGTTTTGGCCACCGCCACAGCGGATCTGCTCTGGCGACGGAGTCTCCCGAGACTCGCAAGACTCGCCAGACTCGCCAGACTCGCGACTCGCTCATTGTGTGGCGCTGAGCTGCGCTCCGACTCGAGTTCGAGTCGAAGTCAGAGTCGAAGTTGGCGCTGGAGCGGAGTGGGAGGCCACAGGCTGCCACAGAGCAGAGCGAGTACGCAGATGAGTTTCATTTTCTCATTGTTTGGCACGACCAACTTGCAACAACAATTGTAAACCTGTTCAACGTTGAATGAACAAATTTGTGTTCGACTGCGGAGCCCGCGGCTAAAAGGCATTTTCTGAGCATAAATCGTGAGAGAGAGAGCCACAGATAGTGCCGCATCCCGTCCCGGTGCCAGTCCCGGTGCCCAGCTGACGCCACCTACAAAAGCTGCATCTATAATTTCTCATTTAATTCAATCGGAAAGCATAGCATCGAGAAATATACAAAAAAAAACAAACAAAAAAACCCATAGAAAAGATTTGGCTAACTAAACAAAAGCCTGTTGTACGCTTATTTATGGGCTAATACCTAACACAAAAAAAATTTCATTCACTTGTAGATTCATTCAAGATTCTTTTGGTTTCGATTTCGGTTTCGGAACCCCATCCCAACCGATCCCAAACCGATCCGAAGCGTTCCGATTCGTTGTCTGCTTGTCAACATTTTCGGGCGGAGCGGCGCGACCGCTCGCTGTGCTCGTTATCAGCGTCAGTGACTGCTATATATATGCTCGATATATGTACAGACATCTATATATATATATATATATGTAGATATATAGCCACCGCTGTCGGAACATCGATTTAAATGCAAATCGTTGTAATAAAACATTTTTGTTTTCGGCATTTTCCCCTCGACGCGATTAATTTCAAATTCAATTTGTTCGGAACTGAAAATGGAGACGAGTCCGACAGAGTCTGACAGACTGCCAGACGGCCAGACGGCCAGCCGGCCAGACGTAGGTGTCAGTGGCGTAGAGTGTAGTCTCCTCGGGTGGCTCTCTAAATCAACGGAAGTTCATGTGGCGCTTAGCACCATGAAAATCGGCCGTAAATCTTATTTCACAGCTTGGCAGCTTTCTAAAGACTTGACGCGAGTCTTGGCCAATGCGGGGGATTGCGTTTTGGCCGTCGATCACAATAAAACTGTTGACCATCGCACAGTGAAACGATGGGCAGTGTAGGCTGCGGGGTAGACACTCACAAAGGTTTATTATATTGTGAGGTAAACCTGAAGCATTTAAAATAAAGGCGAGAATTTAGATTAGTTGGGATTAGCCCTTATTTGGGCCTGTTCGAAAGTGTCTTTCAGTGTTATAATCCTCGGCCGGGCACTTGCTGCATTTTTTATGGCTTTTCCATTTAACTTTAAGCGTGAAGACTCGCATGTTGTCGAAATCTGTTCAATGGGTACAGTAAATTACTTGAGATATTCCGAAAAAATACGAGAGAGCGTCTATTGAAGTAGAAAACTATTGTTAAAGATAGTAAATACATTTATTATTAATTTTTTTTATCATGTGTAGCTACAAATTGGTATTCGAAAATATTTATGTATGCTTTTAAAGAAATTTGAAATAGCTATTTATTAAATATTTTGCAAACAAAAAAAAAATTTTTTTTAAATACTAAGTGTGTTCTGAATTTTAAAATATATAAAGAAATTTTTATATATTATATATATTTATATTTTATATATTTTAGACAAAAACCATATTTATTAAAAATCATTTTTTTATGATTTTCAAAGTGTTTATTAAATTTTTTGCAAGAATAAAGCGATCTCACTGGTACAATACTGGAAATAGGTTTTTCGAGACAAAAACTAAGTGCATTGTGAATTTAACAAGCGGGCAAAGTGTGACCCCCATTCGGGTCACATCTATAACTTCCCGATATGAGATGTATGTATGTGCTTTTTCTCTGAGCTTTGTGTCAAACATAAATTTTCTCGTCAACCAGTAGGTATAAGTAAAAATGTTATGAAACTTTTTTTTATAGAGAATATAATTTGCACACACAAATACACATATCTGTGTGTGTGTCTACGCGAGCGAGCGTGTCGCGATTTTTCAACTTTTTCCTACTTTTAAAACACCATTATCTCGTTAAGGGTTGAGAATTTTGAAAAATATCATATTACCTTTTTTGTAGAGAATTTAATTTCGGCTCGAAAAGTTTCTTACGACTTTCTTCAAAACCCCGTCGTTTACGAGATAGAGCCGAAAAAAGCAAAAAATACCCAAAAAATCGTGCTTTTTGGCGAATTATTAAAAAACTATAACATATAACCCTCTTAAACTCCTTTCAGACCTAGATGGCGGTGAAACGAATCTTTCAAAAAAAAAAAAGTTCAAATCGGTTCAGTAGTTTATGAGAAACCGCTGACACAAAAAAATCTCACATACGAACATACGCACATACACACACACACACACACACACACACACACACAGAACCCTCATTGAAAATGGGTCAGGGGGATGTGAAACGTCGAGAAACGTGAAAATTTCAAGGATCTGACACTCTTCAAAATCGGGGTCGTTACAATAACTTCCCTAGATCGGGAAGTTAAAAAATAACAAAAATATGTATGTGTGTGTGTGTGTGTGTGTGTGTGTGTGTGTGTGTGGGTGGACGGGTGGGTGTGTGTGGGTGGACGGGTGGGTGTGTGTGGGTGGACAGGTGGGTGGGTGAGTGTGTTGTTGGGGGGGGGGGGGGGGGATGTGAGCGAGCGTGTCGCGATTTTTCAACTTTTTCCTACTTTTAAAACACCATTATCTCGTTAAGGGTTGAGAATTTTGAAAAATATCATTTTACCTTTTTTGTAGAGAATTCAATTTCGGCTCGAAAAGTTTCTTACGACTTTCTTCAAAACCCCGTCGTTTACGAGATAGAGCCGAAAAAAGCAAAAAATACCCAAAAAATCGTGCTTTTTGGCGAATTATTAAAAAACTATAACATATAACCCTCTTAAACTCCTTTCAGACCTAGATGGCGGTGAAACGAATCTTTCAAAAAAAAAAAAGTTCAAATCGGTTCAGTAGTTTATGAGAAACCGCTGACACAAAAAAATCTCACATACGAACATACGCACATACACACATGTGAGCGAGCGTGTCGCGATTTTTCAACTTTTTCCTACTTTAAAACACCATTATCTCGTTAAGGGTTGAGAATTTTGAAAAATATCATATTACCTTTTTTGTAGAGAATTTAATTTCGGCTCGAAAAGTTTCTTACGACTTTCTTCAAAACCCCGTCGTTTACGAGATAGAGCCGAAAAAAGCAAAAAATACCCAAAAAATCGTGCTTTTTGGCGAATTATTAAAAAACTATAACATATAACCCTCTTAAACTCCTTTCAGACCTAGATGGCGGTGAAACGAATCTTTCAAAAAAAAAAAAGTTCAAATCGGTTCAGTAGTTTATGAGAAACCGCTGACACAAAAAAATCTCACATACGAACATACGCACATACACACACACACACACACACACACACACACACAGAACCCTCATTGAAAATGGGTCAGGGGGATGTGAAACGTCGAGAAACGTGAAAATTTCAAGGATCTGACACTCTTCAAAATCGGGGTCGTTACAATAACTTCCCTAAATCGGGAAGTTAAAAATATATTGACTATAATTGGTATTGAAATATATATTATTTAAAAATTTATTTTTCATTAAATTAAAATTTTAAGACATGATATTGTTTTCGACAGTTCAAAAAAGTTATTTAAGCCAAAAACCATATATTCTTATCCCTGATATTATATAGAAAGTAACGAAATTAATAAATATTAGAAAGGCAGAATGGCAGATATTTTTTAAGACTTTTTAAAATTATTTTTTTATAGCTTTATCTATAACCATATCCTGCTTCCTCTTGAGGCTTATGACGCCTCAGTCTCAGGCTAGTAAGCCTGTGTATGGATCTGTGCAACTATTCCACAATCTGTTGGTATGTTCATGTCTGATTAATTTCCATAATCGACGGCTCGACTGATCGTCTGATCGTCTGATCGACTGCTGCGCTTCGATCCGCGATGACTTGACAAAACTTGACTCGATTCGACTGCGCACTGTGCGCAAAAGTATTAAATTTCATTAATTGCCAAAATTAAAAACGAGTGGAGAGAGGCAGGCTGGGGTAGGTGGGGCAACACGCTAACAACAACAACAACAAAAACGTTGGAGTGGTAAAAGATATTGTAAAAAATTAAAAATTCATACGGCAGCGATGCGGTCGCATAAATTTTCTGAAGCGGCGAAGACAGCAAACAATGCGAGAAGCAGCGGGGGGAAGGCAGGGAAGAGCAGGGCTGTAGATCGAGCCAGAGACGTGGGCGAGCAGATCTGCGAGATTTGAGATCTCGGAATCAGGCGAATAATGTTGAAACTGGACCGCAAAAGATAGCGTAGACCGCAGCGCAGTGCGTTGTCAACACAGCTGCAGATGTCTCTATATATATAGTCTCTCGATATAGTATGACAAAGTCGATGACGATTGCCTCACGGTAGTGGCCAGGGTTGCCAGGTGTCGCCCCACCAAGTTGGCACATGAAAAAACTTGATTTATTTTGCTTAGGTTTTCGATTTTTGGCTTTCAGTTTTTCTTCTTTTTTTTTTCTCATCTTTCTCTCTCTCGCTCTACAGTGTGATCGTGAATCCATCTGCATAAATTTGACTTATGGTCGATCGTAAATTCGTTTTGGCCCGACTTTGTCTCGCTCGATGTCTATTTTGAACAGTTAGCTCGCCGCGAAGCTGCCGTTATAGCGACACGATCCATCAATGAATTCGGATTCGGAACTCAATGAACTCGTAGTTTGTTTGGCCATAAAGAGCGTTATCTATCGCACGATCGGATCGATCGTTCCTCCTCTCCTCCGCCTTCTCGTCCCCCACTGCCCTCTCATTTCGTATGCATTTTAGTTTGTATGCTAATTTTGTTGTATGGTTTCCAGTTTCAGTCTGACTCGCTCCATTGTGTTTTATTTAATTTTAATTTTTATTTCGTAAATTTTAAATTTGTTGTCACTTCTGTAGGAGCGCAAGAGGTTTTTCCATTGTCTCGTTTCGAATTCTGAATCGTTGAGAAATACACAAAATGCTGAATCGGCATTCAGTGCTGAATTCGAAATCGATTTCTTTTGTCTCTTTTTTTATAATTGAATGCGGTGCTGTAGTTTTTTTCTCTGTCTAGCACTATAAACTCAATATCTCTTTCTCTGTTTGCATTTCGCAGCTGAATCGCTGTCATTGTTGCAACGATTCAATAAAAAACACACTTTTTATACTAGCATCCATTGTATATGGTTGTATTAGGATATAGAAATTTCAGAAAAACCTTAAATATTTCAGAAAAATGATTTTAATACCATTTACGCATGTGACTTCCTATTCCTATAAGCAAACAACTATAGTTTTTGCTTTTAATTCTTATATTAACCTAAAAAGTAAAGAAATCGATATTACATTCAATATTTTCTATGTAAATGCTTAACAAAATTTATCAAATTGTTGTCAAAAATGAAAAACCTATTTTTTTAGTCTTCATTGACAAATTACGCAGAAAAAAAATGCATAAAACTGTATTCTAAACCATTTACCGACTGAATTCAACATTTATTACCGGGTATACAAGGGCTGAGTTTGCCTTAGAGCTAAAGCTTTCTTTACTTGTTTGTTTATGAATAGCTTTTTGAATACTTAATATCTGGCTGTCTGTCGGTCTATCCCTCTGTTTGCCTGTCGTCTCTGCTACTCGTGCTTCTTCTTCTTCATATTCGACTGCCTCTTTTATTATTTGTAGGTGCGAGGTGCTCGCTCTCGAGCTTCTTTAGTCATGCATTGGAAATTAATAAAAATTTATGGTTTATTTGGAATTTTCGGGGCTTATTAATTTGCCATAAACTTGGTAGGCAAAGTGTGTGGCAAAGTTAAGTGGCAATCGGTGGCACATACGCCACACACACACATACAATCGTATATTTATATCTATATGGGAGAGCGAAAGATCTCAAATGGTGGGTTAGGCCTATTTCAAGATGAATCACAGTCGCTTTGGCTGTAGACAGCGCCGCGGTTTGATGAGTTGTCGGTGAGTTTATTTAGGTTTTCACGGAAGTCTCAACTCAGGTAAATGGTAAATGGGTACGTGTGATTGTATGTAGTACATAGTGAATATATATGCTGGTATGAAATATTTGGTTATTTTATTGTACTTAGTAAAAAAACATTTTCAAGAAAATAAATGGAAATGAACAATTTATTATAACTATAGTTTTTAGTACTGTTAGAACTATTTTTAAATAAACATTAACAATTTAAAAACTACTTTTAACAATTTCAAAGCAATACAAATTTTATACTAATTCAATATTCACACAAACTTGTAAGAAGTACAGCAAAACAATCAAACAAATTAAAGAACTCTTTTTTTATGAATTTATTTTTTTTAAATCATTTCAGTGCTGAAAATTCCAGTTAAAACATTTAAAATAAATAACTTATAGTGTATATTATTGAAAAACTTGGAAAAAATTGTATACAGAAATTTAACACCATAAAAATATTGAAAAATTGTTATTACTATTAGCATTTTTTTGCCATATTCAGTGTAAAACATTTCAGTTCCCACGAGGAATTTTATGATGAAACAATTACGTAATTTGCGTTTTTTTGTTTTGTTTTCGACTCTTAAGACACTTGAACAGATGTCGACTTTTGGAATCTGCTTGTATACATACTACACTTGCTGCATATGGAATTGCCACTTGGCTGTCCGCCGAATCAATTTGTGCGAATCTGCTGATTGGATATATGCAAATTTGTTTTGGGCCTGCCAAAAAAAGAAGTCGAATGAAGCCATCAAAAAGGCGCATTGAGGCCGAACTGAGGCAGGCGAAGAGGCTGACAGAGAGAGAGAGAGAGAGAGGAAAAATTCGATGCGCCGCACAAGGAGAAACAATTTGAGCGTGTTTTTTTTTTCGTTAAACTTTATTGATGCTTCATGTCAAAGCGAAAACTTAATTAAAACTCGGCAACGGACAACGGACAACAGCAAGAGAAACAAATGAGAGGCAATCCTTTTTGGAGCCACTTAATTAAAATAACAAAAGGCGCAGAATTGTGTAAAATTAACGAAATTATTATTTGTGTGTCTGTCGTTCTTGTTGTTGTTGTTGCTGTTCTTGTGCATATATATTTTTGTGAATGAAGCGTTTGTTTCATTGAAGACGTCGCTGAAAACGAAAGGCCAGCGGGGGAGAGCACGGAGAAGATATGGAAGTAGAGCCAGCGCTGTGGCCAGAGATAAACAGACAATAAATATGAGGTCGGCCCTTTAGCGGCACAATACAAAATGTATTTTGGTATTTTTTCCTTTCTGTATCTTCTCGCTGTCTCTCTGTTTTCTTTCTTGTGTATTTCTTCATGTTGTGCGCTGTTTGCCGTGCACAAAGAGGCCACACAGCGACAGAAAAAGGCATTTCAAGAGTTTCCCATGGCGGCAGACGCACCAACACACACACACACAGAGACACACACGCACACAAAATGGAGCCGGCACACAGTTAACAAAGTTGGCAGCGCAGTCAACGCGGCGTATGCGTAACACGGCTGCCTGCCGCGCTGCCACTGGTTTTCAGCGCACTCACACACACACAGACGCATACACACACAGACACACACACTCACGCCGCCAGTAAGAGCGGCAGCAGAAACGGGTTAAGGGCAGGCAAACTGACAGCTGAGCGCCAGCAGCGACGCGAGCGCTGCTGCCATTGGCCGCCCAAAAGCGCCACAAGGCAACGCCCACTTAACAACTGAGCGCGCGCACCCGTGTTTGTGTGTGTGTGTAAAGAAAGTTGACTGCGTTGCACAGCAGCTAGATGACAGCCAGCAGCTGCGCAACAGAGACAGCACTAGAGGCCTGTGCGTGTGTGTGCGCGCCAGAGCGAGACAAAGCTTGGGCAAGCTGCTGCTCTGCTGCATTTAATTGCGCGCGCTTAATTAAAACATAAGTCGGTATTTTTTTTTTTTAATTTTTTTCAGCATTTTTTTCAGCCTTTTAACGCTAAGTTAAGCGGGCGTGGGCGCATTTAGGCTTAATTAACAGGCACAAGCACGCACGCACGTAACGCCCCAGCAGCAGCAGCAGCAGCAAGAGCTGCGCGCTCAATACACACTTCACTCACCTGCTTGGCTCTCACACACACACGCAGTGAAAGAGAGCGCGCTGTGAGCGAGCGCGCGCGCTCATCCAATCAGCGCGCGCGGCGCTCACTCAAACTCGTTTTTGCGCTCAATTGTGCTAGAGCGAGACGCTGCAGAGACAATTGAACGCGAGCAGCAGCAGCAGCAGCAGCAGCAGCAGCAGAAGCTGTTTTATGCTCTGTTGTTGTTGTTGCTGCTGCGCCGTCGCCGTCGCCGTCACCGCTCAACTGTTTCAACACAGGCAGCTGTTAAACCCATCAAGCTGAAGTTTCGATCGTAACTTTGCAGTTGACTCTCGCGCACAGAAGCGTTCGGAAGTGAAATATATTTTATTAATAATATTAGCAGTCGAGCTCGAGTCGAGTCGAGTCGAAACGCGCAGCTTATGCACAGTGTCGCAAGAACAGCAACAACAGTGACAACGAAACACAAAAAACTACAGCGAAAAAGTGAAAATCTCACGGCGAGTTTTCTACTTGCACAGCAAAAAAAAAAAGCTAAGGTAAGCCGCCATTTTGTTAGACGTTGCCATTTTGTGGCTACCGTTGCAAGCTGCCGCACTTACGCACAGCAACAACAATACAACAACAACAACAGCAGCAGCAATAGCTTTTACAGGCAGTTGAAGTGAGGCAGCAAGCGCAACGCGTGTGCGCAAGAAAGGGAAAGCAGCATGCGCATTTTGGAGCGCTACTCGTCTTGCGCATGCGCAGTAGCCGAAGCTTATAAGAACTCGCTTCGGCTACTGGTCTTGAGCGACTCCTTCGTGTCACGAACGAGCCGACTGCGACTTCGGCTTCGGCTGCGGCTTCGGCTGCTGAGCGCGCTCGTGCTTGACCAGTTAGAAAGAAGAGCTAGGCAGAGCTGCTGCTGCTGCTGCCGCTGCCGCTACGCCACAGTAGTCGCTGACTCACACACACACACACACATGCAGGCACTACTGTATTGAGCCGCACTCAACACACACACACACATACATGCAGCGCTACACTCACAGGCACGCCTCAGTCTTTGGCTCTTGACTGCGTCGTCGCCGCTTCCTCAACTTGCCAGCAGCGACGCAGGCAGCAGGCAGCAGCAGCGGCAGAGCCGACTACTATTTCTTTCAGTTATTAGTAGCGTTCATTCATTCAACTTTGTGCCGCGCAAGCGTGCGTAGTTCCTCAGTTCCTGCGCGAAAAGCAACAAAAAAAAAAAAAAAAAGAATTCCCAAACACACACACACACACACACATAGAGAGTTATATAGTTACATTAAACGCTACGTGACTTTAATTCATACGTCGTCGTCGTCGTCGCCGTCGCGTTAATTCCAGTGATTAGCAGCAGCAGCAGCAGCGACAGCAGCAGCAGCGCCAGCCGCAGCTTTCCATTGGTAAGTTTTGCCTATGCGACTGCGCAGTTACGCAAGCGTCGCCATTGCTGCGGCCCTGACTGCGCCGCCAGCAGCAAATGCAAGCAAAGGCGGCGGCGTCGCACAGTAGCAGCAGCAGCAGCAGCGGCGTTGGCGTTGGCGTTGGCGCTTACGTTCTTCTGCTTCGCTCTCTTCGTTTTGTTCTTGTTGTTGTTGCTCTTGTTTGCTTACGGCTACCAGTTTTACGCGCTTTCATTGGCCCAGGCCCAATGTGCGTGAGTGCGCGTGAGTGTATGCGTGCGTGAGAGTGGAATGTAATCAGTTGTCAATGGCGCGACGAGCAGCTTTTGCTCTGCGGCCAAAATGGCGTCCAAATGGAGTAGCGCAAATGCCAATTGGAAAAAGCACGAAATGCAATTGGAAACGTATTTTATTTCACAATTTAAGGCAAAGTTTGAGCTTTTACTGTAGAGTATTTGCGAGGGCAGTTAGAAGCAATTTATTTCACAAGTTTACGCAGCTTCAGATTTTTCTGCAAAGTAAGAAGTATAAAAATGTATAGCTTCAACTGCTTATAATTAACTATAGCAAAGAAATTCTAAAATATTGAAATAAATATAAATTATTATAAAATTCGAAAATTCAGTTATAACTGTAGCAAAGGAAGTCTAAAATATTGTTGCTAATTTATTTCAAATAAATTATTATAAAATTCGAAAATTCAGCTGCATATAATTTACTATAGCAAAAGAAATTCTAAAACATTTGTTGTTGTATTATAAAATTCGAAAATTCATCTGCAAATAATTAACTATAGCAAAGAAATCCAAAAATATTGTTGATAATTTATTTCAAATGAATTATTATAAAATTCGAAAATTTAGCTGCATAAAAATTCTAAAACATTGTTGAAGATTTATTTCAAATTAATTATTATAAAATCCGAAAATTCAGCTGCAAATAATTAACTATAGCAAAGAAATCCCAAAACATTGTTGGTAATTTGTTTCAAATTAATTATTATAAAATTAAAAAATTCCTTAAAATTTCCTTAACTTTTTCGTTCCATCAATTTGCCGACGGCAAGCTCGCACTTCCAGCGCGTGAGTCAGCACTACTTATGGTAGTCGACTTCTTGTGCGCGCCATCAAGGTCTCAGCTTAAAGGTTAATCCAACTTGCCAAAAGCAGAGCGGAGCAGAGATACAGTAAGATAGAGAGAGAGAGACAGCGAGATGGGGAGCAGACAAGCAGCAACACGCACAAATCGAATCATAGACAACCGCAGATGATTTGTGGCTCAGGAATTTACAGATCATCGCCGCGATGATCAGGTTTTAACTAAGCTCTCTGACTCAGAGCCCACGGCGTTGATGAGTCTCCAAAACTGTTGCTGCCATCAGTTTTACCTAACACATAGTTTCGAAATTTTTGTCGCAACGGGAAATAGTCGCAGTACTCTTCGAACTGACCTCGTCCTTCGCTGTGCTGGCCACACGCTGCGTGCCATCAATTAGGCGCAAATTAGTTAATTTCCCATTTGACTTTTTAGCAGACGTTTTGCACCTTGGGATATCGAGAAGACGAAGAGGAAGAAGAGCTCAGGCAGTTCGCTTGTCTAGCTGTTTCTCTGTCTGTCCCTCTATTTGTCCGTCTGTCTGTCCGTTTATCTAACCATCCGTTCTTTTTCTCTATCTTCCTGTATCTATCTTTGCCTGTATCTTCGTCTGTCTCTTTTTCTGCCTGTCTGCCACGTCTTCTTCTCTATCTGTCTGTCTTTCTAGTTGTCTCTTCTGTCTGTCTTGATATATATCCCTGTCTGCCTTTTGTTCTTTCTGTGTGTCCTTCTACGCTTGTCTCTTTCTGTCTGTCTGTCTTTCGGTATTTTTGTCTGTCCGCCTGCTGTTCGGACAGTTTGTCTGTCCTTCTTTTTGCCTGTTTAAGTGCCTGCTTGCCTGTCTGTCTGTCTGTCTGTCTATCAATCTGTCTCTCTTTTTTCTATCTGTTCAGTTCTTTCCCTCTATTTATCTGTACGTCTGTTTCTATGTCTTTTTTCTGTCCGTTTGCTATTTGTCCGTCTTACTATCTCCTTGTCTGACCATCTCTTTGCCTCTCTGTCTTTCTGTTTATTTGCTGGTCTGTCTGTCTGCTGGTCTTTCTCTATGTCTGTCCAGGTCTGTCTCTCTGTATTTTTGCGCATAAGTTTGGGTCTCTCCATTTGTTTGTCCGTCTGTCCGTCTGCTTGTCTCTCCATCTGTCTTTTCGCCGCTCTGTCTGTTCAGCTGCCTGCTTGTCTTCTTTGTCTTTCGCTCTGTCTGTCTGTTTTCAGTTTCTCTGTCCGTCTGTCTGCTTGCCTCTCTATCTGTCTGCCTCTCTGTCTGTTCAGCTGCCTGCTTGTCTTCTTTGTCTTTCGCTCTGTCTGTTTCTTATTCTCTTTGTCTGTCTGTTTGCATGTCTCTCCATCTGTCTGTCTGCCTCTCTGCCTGCTTGTCTGCCTTGTCTGTCGCTCCCCATGTTTCTCAGTATATTTGTCCGTCTGTCTATCTGCTTGTCTCTCTATCTGTATGTCTGCTTCTCTGCCTGTTCAGCTGCCTGCTTGTCTGTCTTGTCTTTTGCTCTGTCTCTCTGCACGTCTGCCTGTCTGCGTCTCAGTCTCTTTGTCCGTTTGTCCGTCCATCTGTTTGTCTGTCACAACTCACGCAACTTGTGATAGATGGCGTTGAAGTTTTTCCCGTTGCGTTTTCCCACATTTTCCCTCACACACAGACACAGACACAGAGACACGCATCATTTTTTGGGTGCACACTTGAGATTCGCGTCGGCTGTGCCCAGTGATCCTTTGTCCGCAAGGTGTTGGCCTTCATTGTGTCCAGTTTCGCGCGCGCATTGTTCCCATTCTTCAGCTACTTGAAGACAGAGAGACGGAGAGAGAGACACAAGGAGAGGCAGAGAGAGTGCTGCCTAATTGTTGTTGGGTTTTTCCCGAGAACTGTGCGCCATTAGCACAATTAGATTCGTATCAAATCGTTTTCGGTGCCTTTGTCCTTTCGTTCTATATAGTGTATGGTATATAGGAGGAGACTCCCCCGACTCGCTGTTGCCGTCGGCTTATTGTCATTTTTTCCACATTTCGGGCTGTAATTTTTAATGGCACCTTGCCAACTCACTGTCCGCCTCCATTGTGGTAAGTGTGGTAATCGCTTTCGACCATGTCCATGCAGCGACGTGTGTGTCACTCTACTTTTTTGTTCTTGCCTGCTCCTACTGCCGGGCGAGGGTCCTTATCGGCGTGTACCGCTACACATTATCGCCAGGCCGGGCCCGACTCGGTTCGGGGTGTTAAACTGTAACTCTCTGCAGCGTCGGAGCTGAAGTTGACTTCGTGGAAGCGGCACTCACACTTGCCACAGATTTAGATACAGATTGAGATTCGAATGCGAGCCGAACTTCTACTCCTACTCTCGCAACACCTTCTTCTCTTCTTCTTCTCTGACTCTGTTGCCATTTTTGGTGCAAATCTAATTTCACGCAGCATTAACGCCTTTCGCATGCCCTTCACAACAACAAAAACAACACTACAACAACAACTGCTGCAGCAAGCTCTTCTGCTGCTGCTGCTTCTTCTTGCGCTCTCACGCTGTGCCTGCTGGCCGCGTCAGTTCGCATCTCTCACTGTACCACTGCCATGTAATGTGTCGGGTATACCCTTGGGTATACCGCTCGGGCAGCACCTCTCGGCCTGCTGTGCTCTGTGTACAAAACACTAATTATTTTCACTGTGGATTAATGGGATTAGCCGCATGTTGTACAACACTTTATTATACAATATTTGGCCAGTTTCTGCCAGTTTCTGCACGACTCTTCAGCCCGTGTGGTCTCTGCCGTAGGTGTTGCTCTGGCAGTGCCGTGCCGTGGCCCAAAACTTAAGCGGATTGCGCGATTGTTCAGTTTCTGTGGGCAAACACTAACAGTTGCGGTCGAGCTCGGTTTTAAATAGATTAGGATTAACTTTGCAGGGCCCAGATAAGTGTTCTGCGGAAAGTACTTACAGCTGGAGTCGAGTGCGGAGTTTCTTAGTCAAGCCTAGTCTTACAACCTGCTGGGGCTTGACTTAACGGACAGTTTTACTATAGCTCTTCTCGATATCTTGGAGTTGCATTAGGAAATCAAAGATTTTAGTTTGAATTTTTATCAATTTTTCATTATTAAACCAATGGTGAGATATATGCTTTAAAAAATCCTGATTTCAGTTATAAGAGTGCAAAATTTCATAATACAGTTCAATATTTTGGAATACTTAAGCTAGAAAACCGTTTTACTATACTTCTCGCTGATATCTTGGAATTATCTTCAGATTCTAAAGAACTGTAACTGCAATTTTATTTTTTTTTCATTATTAAAAATATATTTTTGGTAAACTGTTTCACCAAATAGCAGATTTCGTTGATATCTTAAGAACTTAAAACTGCATCTATCTGTCATTATTAGAAAACTGTTTTAAGAAAAAAACCGATTTCGGTTATGAAAGAACCTTTTTGAAGTTTGCATACCTTAAAAGTTGAAGTCGTCAGTCAGAAGACTGGTCATATCGATATGACAAGTTTTCTGAGCTATATCGATGATATCTTAAGGACTTCAAGCTGGATCTATCGATTTGACAAGTCTACTAAGCAAGTTCGTTAATATCTTGAAGACTTAAGGCTGAATCTTTCTTTTTGCCTATTCTACTAGCTATTTGATATGATATCTTAAAGACTTAACGCTGGATCTATCGATTTCCAAGTCTTCACATCTATTGCGAAAGCTGAAATATTGAAAAATTACTAGAAATATTAGAAAACTGCAATCTGGCTCAAATTTGCATATGATTACTCGATTTCAAAACTAAAATATTTCAAGAAAATTCGCAAAATCGTATAAAACTACTCAACTTGCATGAATATCTAAAGCTTTTCTTTATTTTCAATATTTATGTACTGATCTCGACAAAATTTAAGTTACTATTTAAGTATTCGCTCATTTTTAGGGCTATAATAGTATACAATTCAAAAATGTTTGAATTTCTCGAACTATCTGTGGCTCTAGGAATAAAGTTTCAATGGAATACTTTTCTCGCTTAAGTCACCCAAGTTCCACTGCAATTTCACCTTGCACATGTTGCCGCCCTTCGATTGTGGCCAAATTCATCACTTAATCATCGGGCCGTGAGGCCGCATTTAACTGCTTGAGCCCCTGGCCGGGCCATGGCCAGATAAATGAGTTGCCACTTGCAACGCGCTCTGTGGCAAGCTAAATGAAGTGCTTAGACGCAGTCGCTGCAGCCGTGGCCAATGCTGCTCCACTTAGGCCCACGCCCGAGTCAAAAGGCATGCCCAAGAGGCAGAACCAAAGGCAGACCTGCGCGTCGAACTCGAAGTCGAACTTGGAGTCGGAGTTGGAGTCGGAGTTGGAGTCGGAGTTAGAGTTGGAATTGGAATTGGTTATCCCCATAGCGAATGGCCGTGCAGGCGCCCTGTGTCGCATGATTAACGGCGTTAAAATGCCAATGTGACGCCACATTGTGTACACAAATTAACATGGAGGGGCACCAGGAGTTGCAGAGGCAACTGTGGCAAGAGGCAAGTCGCCGAAGGAGTTCGTTCGACTCGCTGTTCGTAGTACTATGAGGGCAACTTTTAACTGCGTCGCCGCGTCGCAGTGTTATAATTTGAATATGTTTAGTGGGCATTAATGTTATAATGACAATAACTACGTAGCGTCTGCGCCAGTGCACAGCACCCGCTGTGACGTCTGCCCTTTGTTGTCAACGTTTTTGGGAGCCCATACACAGAGTGAGAGAGGTGGATGGAGAGAGCGGGCGAAACTCCTGCTGCGCCGTCGGGCTGCCCGTAAAACATATACCATAAATAAATATCGAAAATCGGGGCTTGGCGAGAGACGTTGTCGCTACCAGTCAGCGCTGCCTTTTGTTTGCCAAACGAAACCTCCGAATGTATGGCAGAACATTAAGCGCGACCCCAGAAAATATGGTATATGCCATATGCGTATCCCCTGGTGGCGCCCAGCGGCGCCGAAATGACAAAAATAAAATTATACAAAAAAAAAAAATAATAATAATAATAATAACAGTTGTTAACTACCGCGAGGCGAGGATACCCCAACTCGAACTCGAAATATTTGCAGTTTCGCAGGCGCCAATTAAAAATAAACTTGTTACAGCGCCACTTTAATGAAGCAACTAAAATATGGCACTGTCCCCCGACAGCCATATGGCACTGTATGACACTACATGGCAGCTGTACAGCAACTGTATGGCAACTGTATGGCTGCATCTGCATGACAACTGCCCGGCGAGCGTCATAAACACTCCTGTGACGCCTCGCCTGTGTCTTTATCGCCGCTAGTCCTATGCGAACTCGGCTTTTACTGCGGCCAAGATCATAAAACCTGGTATATATGCGGCGCAGATCGCTGCAAGCTTTTACAAGTCGAAATCGTAACAATCGCATCAGTATATCATATAGTAAAGATGTTTTCAGTTGTTTAAGTGCCTTTTGACGCGAATATCTTAATTGATAGCTCACTCTTGTATTATCTGCTAGTGTTACTCTCGAAATAAACTCGCTATAGGGTAGCTAGACTTGCAATGGAAGTATATCAATGAAGTTCCCATTTAACTGGGTTGTTACTATAGCTGGGATTGTGAAATTTTGCAGGTAGTTATAATATATACTCTAAATTTATTTTCAATGAAAATTGTAACAATTGTGAGACTGTAAGATGCTTAGAAATTAGTATATGTTTTAAGTTTCTTATAAAAAATTGAAATTTGCATTCTCATTTAGTTCTTCAGGTTGTTTTTTTGTTTTTTATGATCTCCCAGCTTCTTGATACAAAGTTTTGAGCTTTTGCCTTGGCCTTTGTAACGGTTTTTCGTTTGAGTTACCATTTTACTCGCTTGTTACTGTAGCTGGAATTGTAAAATTTTCCATGCAGATATTATATATAATTTTAAATAGTTTTCTATGAGAATTACGAAAATAACGATACTCGCGTTGCTAGAAAAACAGTATATGTTGTTGAATTACTTTGTAAATTGTAATAAAAAATTGATATTGATTTTGTTATAAGGCTTTCTATACTATAAGGTCGCTCGATACCAATTTTCAAGTATGTCAAGCTGCTGCTTGGGCCCGCTAATTGAACAATTGTGTCGCGGAAGTACTGAAAAGGCAGTTGGTGACACCTTTACGCAATATACTATATGCGACGATATTGTATACTGAAATACTAAAACGGTGGAACACTGAAACAGTGAAACAGTCACAAGTTGTCGTTTAAGACAAATTATAAGCGAAGGTTAGCAACTGAAGCTGGGCGTCCGGTGATTTGTAAATGTCAACACCAAGTTCGAGTTGTCGTACGCGGACTCGGAGCGACTGTGGTTCGTTCAACGGTTCGGTTCAGTTCAGTTCAGCTGAGTTGAGTTCAGTTCAGCTCGACTCGGTTGGGGCTTTAATGAGTCATTTTCAATTTCATGTTGCGTGATTTAAGTTGACAACTTGTTGTTGTTCCTTTGGCTGTTGTTTTTTTGTTGGTATTTTTTGCTCAAATTTATTGGCACATAAAAGATGTCGCAGGCGTTGCTAACTTTATTTAACTTTGTCTCCGTCTCGCTTTATATATATTTCTTTTAGGTGTTTGCCTTAAAGTGCGCCATAAACTAAAAGCCAACGCCAGCAGCAACGCCAGCAGCAGCAGAGGCAGCGCAGCAGCAGCAGCAGCAGCAGCAGCAGCAGCGGAGGAGAGAGACGGCCCACCCAAAACGCCTACAAGCGAGCGGAGAAATCACAACAACAGCAACAGCGCGTGTGTGACAACAAAAACAACAACTCAACTCAAGCGTTGCCACATTTCACCAAAGCAAACAGTCGCTGTGCTTGTGTGTGTGCGCACGCCTGTCTGTGTTATCTGCCATAGAGATAGCGATTACGCTTTGAGTACCGTTAAGGCTTGTTGCGCTCATTGCATTGAGCAAAGCTCCCCACACACACACACTAGCAAACGCACTCGCAACCCCCCAGCCAAACCAGAGAGAGAGCAAACGCACGAACGAACGAGCAGGCAAGCAAGCGAGCGAGCAAGCGAGAGAGCGTGTGCCTACAGTCGAGAGAGCGCCAGAGAGTCAGAGCCAGAACGCAAGCGAGCGAGCGAGAGAGGGCGAAACACACAAAGAGAGAGCGTAGAACACACGACTTCACCCACTGAGAGCGCGCGTGTGCGTCTGTCGCACGTAGGCAACAACAACAACAACAACAAGCGAGCGCACAACAACAGCAACAACAACAAGAAACACTGCAGAGCAAAGAGCGGAAAATAAATCGTCTGTCAAAATGTTTGCTGTAATGCGAATCGACAACGATGACTGCCGGTCGGATTTCCGTCGCAAGATGCGTCCAAAGTGTGAGTTCATTTGCAAGTATTGCCAGCGGCGTTTCACCAAGCCGTACAACCTGATGATCCACGAGCGCACGCACAAATCCCCCGAGATAACATACTCCTGTGAGGTCTGCGGCAAATACTTCAAGCAACGTGATAATCTGCGTCAGCACAGGTGAGTTTCACAACGGTAATACCAGACAGCAAAAAACCTCCCCCCCCCACACACACACCTCTCTGAAGATTCCCCAGAAATTGTATCATAATAATACGCTTTGAAACGTGCATGGAAAGTTGGTGTTGGTCTTTCATATACAATTATATTATATATATAGGTAGATGTACAGGCCTAGCTATACTATATGTATATACATCGTCGGTTGTCGTGTCGAAATTTCAATATATATGCTATAGCAGAGATAAGCGATATACGATAGTTGTTGACTTACGTTGGAATTATTTTTCGCAGCTTTAGCAGTTCTAGAAAATTGTAAAATTGTAGCTGTTACTGGGAAACAAGTTCTGATTTGGGTTCTTCAAGCGATTTTTTAATAATATTGTCTAATATTTAAAATAGATATGAGCGAAATAATAAAACAAAATTAGGAAGTCAGCTTTATACTTAGTTTTTATAAAATTGAGTTTTTCAAAAATTACATTTTGCCAGTCATTTTTTATTCTGCTAGAATGAAAACTGCGGGTATGTTAAATTAAAAATTTAGACAGAAAATGAATTTTTAGAAAGTTTTCTAAAATTCGAGCACTCTAAAAAATTCTGAACAATCCTATGTCACAAAATTGATTATTTTAATTGAAAAAAAAACACTGTGAATTGAAGAAAAATATTATTTTAAAGTTTAATTATCTGATAAAGGAAAAATAATAGAAAACTTTAGATAGCTTTAAGTACGCTAGGGAGTACCATAGAGCTCAATCGCTTTATTCAAATTTGGTTAATTCTTCCCAGGGGATGTTTTTTATAGTCTTACGATATTTTCTCTATGATATAGAAATTTTTCGAGCAAATTCTGGCTGATATATCGAAAAGCTTATGCACAAATTCAGCACACCATATTACAAGCCTTATAATGCTTAAAGTACGCTAGGGAGTACCATAGAGTTCAATCGCTTTATTCAAATTTGGTAAATTATTCCCAGGGGTTAGTTCCCCTACAATATAGATGTTTTTTGAGCAAAAGCTTATGCACAAATTCACTACACCACATTACATGCACACACACGCACACGCACAAAGCACTAGTAATATTACGATTTAGCCCTTTATCACAACTCGGCTCTACTACATCACCTTTTTCTCTGTTTCTCTTCTATTTGTAGATGTAGTCAGTGTGTTTGGCGATAAGCTAAAGTATCATAAATACAATATATAAAACATAAAACAAAAACAAAAGCAAAAAAAAACAGAAAACCAACACACAGCAATATGAAAAGAAAGGATATATACTATGTCTATATATAAATACCACCCGATATCTAAGCACCGCAGCACGAACAGCAAATGCCACAGCAAATCGCACGCAATATCACAAATTTCTATAAATAATTCTACTGCATTCAAAAAAAAAAGCAAAAAACTGAAGCAAATGGGCAATACTATCATACTAGAGTTATCGGCTATCGGTTATCGACCTGTCGCCGCAGCAACAGCAGCAGCAGCAACAACAACAGCAACGCACCGCCCAGCACTCCCACATGCACCAATACACACACACACACACAGCTTACCAACGGCAACTGTTGCTGCCACAATCGGTGGCAACTACAACTGCAACATCGGAATGCAATCGGGTGTCGGTATTCGATAGATCGCTTGGTTTGGTCTTTGTTCTTCTTCTTTTTTTTGCACAACTGTTGCGCAGGCGCAGCAGCAGCAACAGCAGCAACAACAACAACAAGAGCAACAACGTTTCCAACTAATTTTTGCAGAAACTCACACATGAACACCTGTGGGCGTGCCTACAACAACAAATAGACAGCAACATGCGACATGCGATCCGTGCAACACGTGCAACATGTGCAACACAAGCTCGCAAGGCTCCGCTCTCGTTTTGTGGAAAGCACAATTAAGCTCAAGCTTCTTGTGCTTTCGCCCCGGAAACAAGAAGGCGCAGTCTTTGCAACAACAACAACAGCTACAATCTTCCCAGCCTTCAATCAATCAGTAAACCGTGCAACTTCATGCAATCAATCAAGCAATCGCCAGCTGCAATTCTCTTGCCTTATAACTCGGAACTATCTGATTATCTGATTAATAATACGATTAATTACAATTTAATAATAATTCAACACAAAAAACAACAAAAATTAAATCTTAAGTATTTTTATTTTAAATTTGCCCCCAAACACGTTGAAAATGTATTACATAAAACTAATAATAATACGATAATAAATAAAAGAAAAACCTATTAAACTATATAACGATGATTACGATAATTATGCCGATGTTTTGTTTAAGTTTATCGATTAAAATAATGTTCGTAAATGACAAAACACAAAAAAATGAAATTGCACATTTTGTGCGCTGCAATAAGATTGTAAATGTTTTCATATTTATACAGAAGAAAAGCGAAGAAAATTATGAAACCGATAGTAAGCAAATTGAGAGAAATCTGAAATCATGAACGAGAAACCATACGCAATATGTATTATGCGTGCAGAGCGGGCCATGCCCACGCTGGGTTTCATTTTTTTGGGGGGCGGGCTGTGGGCTTCGGCCGTCGGCGCCTGCATGCAAATAATAATAATCTATAAATAATGAATAATAAATAATCATTATAATATTACATTATTTTACAAAATAATCATAATCATCATAATGATAATATTCTATTTTAATGTTTTTAATATGTACGACGACCTTCTTGTTTTGATTTTTGGCATTTTGTGTGGTAAAGACAAAAACAATAAGTAAATAAATAAATCAACATATTTATACAATGTAAATTGCGGTGTCTTCTATTTATTTAGGGTGTGACGGGATTATTTTTTTATTTTTATCGATTTTTAATTACAGGAAAAGTTAACCCTGGGCACTTTTAGTTTGTTTGAGAACATTTGCTTAGATTTTATAACATTTTAGCTAAAAGTTAATTGAATTGTGTTAGAAAATTTGAAAAACCCTCTACAAAGGTACCTAAAAGGAAATAGATATTATATTTCTAATTTTCAAGTTAGACCCTCAGTGGCTGTTGAGTTATTTGACCAAGGAATTTGTAAATATTTAGAGACTATTTTAAATGTAGTCTCTAAATATTTATTTCAGAAAATTTTAACAATTTATGTATGAAACTGGACTATTATTATTGAATTTAGTATAGATATTTTTTCTCAGTTTGTGTTTTGAACAGACAAAAAGATTTCAAAATTTGTAATTTTTTGAGATTTCAGCGATTAAAGTTAAAATAGGGTTAAAAAAAATAAAATTTTGATAGATAATTTAGGAAAGTTAGTTAAAAATTGAATTAAATATGATATGTATGATGTTACGATGTCATATATGAAATAATTATAAATTAATGGACGAGAAAATGGTTTTGTTGGTATAAAAAGTTATAAGTATAAGTTGGAGCAGCGCTGGACTGAGTGTATAGTCGTAGATAGAAACTATATTGATAAAAAAAGCAAAATTTTCAGGAAAAAAATGTGTTTTTCCTTGTTAAGCCGGGAACTTATTGAGTAGTGAGATATATGAAACGAATATAAGTTAAAGGCTAAGAAAAGGATTTTTTAAAGAATTTAATTGATTAAAAAAATGAAAAGATAATAATGGAATTTATTAAATTATAGTAAATAAATAAATAAAGCTAATAGACTTAAAATAATTTTTGAAGGCATCGAAAGAAATGCAAAGATTATTTTCATACCTTTCAAATAAATCAGTAAAAGTAAGTATTATTATTCTGACAGATGTTGGAAAATGGAACGCCGAACAGTGGGAGTTCGAGGCGTAGGACTCCCACTCATACCCCTCCGCACCTCAGTCACTTTTTCACTCTCTATCCCTATACCCTCTCTCTCTCTCCATGCCTTTGTGCATGTGTCGCTTTTATGGCACATCGTTGCATCGCGTTGTATTTGCCATCATTATCATGCACATTATCATTATCATTGGACTATTTATATCACAAGCATTTACCCTATACACACATCATTAACTGCACCATTAAGTGCCCCCCCTTAACACCCCACCCCTGCGCTTTGTCGGCACGCTGCATTTGACCCCCGTGAGCTGTGCGACCCTTTCAACAAATTAGCTAAGAACACAGCAAAGCGCGCGCAGCAAATTCACATTGCAACACATTGTGGCACGTTGCGTGGCGTCGTAAATCATGTGTGTGCCACAGCGTGCCACACGCTGCGTTCGCGTTAATTAAATATTGACGAATGTTTTGATAAGCCGCAGTCAATTTTCCAAAGGCGCAGCGGAGCCAAATCGGAGCAGCATTCGATCTCGATCGTATCTGTATAGGCCTGTCTCTCTCTATCTCTCTCTCGCTTGCAGGTTGCACGGCAGGATGCAGCACTTGCCGCATGCCACTTGGCCCGCTTGGCGATAATGGAAGCGTTTCCAAATGCGAAACGAATGCTCCGGCGGCTACTGTGGCGCGAGTGTCTGCAGCGATTGCCTGTGTCCGGGAGGATGCCGTGGCCGGAGTCAGGCCAGCCGCATGTGGTCGGTCCGCTTGTGGAGGCACGTGTGGTTTTCCAGCTAACCGCATGCCGCTTCAGCTCTTCTGCTCTCTGCTGCTTCTTTGGCTCGACTCGGGGCTTGCCTCTTCCTGCGCGCTTCCTGCTGTTGGCATTAAAACTAAACTGTTTCCACCTACCCGCCAAAGGACACGACAACTGGCGCAGTTTGACTTCCACTGCACACACACACACACTCACACACAGTTGCACACTCGCACACGCATGCAGCTTGCGTCGCGTCGCTTGCTGCGTGCTGCCTTTTTGGCTGCCACCCGCGGCTTTTGTTGGCTTAGACGCAGCTCGCGCAGTCCGGCTTGCCCCTTGCCCACCCACTCGCTGTGCACTAGTCGCCTCTACCTGCCGCGCGCTGCTCTTGTGCTCTGTGCCGCCCTCGCATGGTCTGCAGCTTCCTCTGCCTCTGCTAAGCGCTCTCGCTCTAGTTCCCACTCCCATTTTAACTATCTTCCGCTCTCCAGCTATGTAACTCTTCCTTTCTCTCTTTACCCCCTCTTCTCTTATCTGTCTTTCATCCTTCGTTTTGCTCTCTTTTTAAATCTCTCTCTTACTTCTTTTGCATTTTTTTCCTATCTCAATGTCTGCCCTTCACTTTACCAAACTTTTCATTCTCTTTTTTCGCCTACTCTCACACTTTTTACTTGTCTCCCTCTTCCTTTCTCTCTTTCTCTCTTCCTATCCCTCTTATTTATATTTCACTCAATTTTTTCTCCGCTCTTTCTCCATATCCATTGACTATTGCTCTTGTTCTTTCACACTCATCTACCCATTCTCCGCTTTTTCCTCTATCTCTTCCTATTTTTACGTATTTTTCTTCTTCTTTCTATTTAATTCCTCCTTGTCCCTCCCTCTTTACCTTTTTACTCTCTCTCCTCCCTCTCCCACCTTCTCTGTCTCTCTTTCTCTCTCTCTTTCTCTCTCTCTTTCTCTCCCTCCTTCTCTCCCACCTTCTCTCCCTCTCTTTCTTCCCCTTTTTCTTTCATTCCTTCTCTCCCTCCTTCTCTCCTTCTTTCACTCCCTCCTTCTCTCCCTCCTTTTCTCCCTCTCTTCCGCCTTCTCTTCCTCCTTCTCTCCTTCCTTCTCACCCTTCTTATCCCCACCTTCTCTCCCTCCTCCACCCACTCTCCCTCCTCTTCACCCGCTTCTGCTCGCTTCTCCCGGCTTCTTCTTCTCTCTTGTGGCTCTCTTCCCTCCTCCTCTTCCATCTATTCTTCTTCCTATTCCCCTTCTTGCACCTTTTCTCTCTCCTCATCAACCTTCTCCTCTTTTTTCTCTTTTGTCTCCTACTCTCTTGTCACCCCACTTTCCTCGACTCCAACCTCCCACTCCATCTCTTCATCTCTCCCTTCTTCTCTATCTTTTCCTCACTGTCCTCCCCTTTCTGCTCCTCTCACACTTCGCCATCTGCTCCTACTTCTTCAACTCTCTCTTTATCTCCTCTACCAACACCTTTCCCTCCTCTTCTGTCTCTACACTTCCTCATCTCTTTCCGCCAACTCTGCTTTCATTTCTAACTCTTTCTCCCACTCTTTCTACCACCCTCGGTCCATCCCTCTACCTATCAGCCTCTACCACAATCTCATCTCTCGCTCTCTGACCCTCTCACTCTCTCTTTCACACTCTCAATCTCTATCTCTCTCTCTTCCTACTTCTATCTCTTTTCCTCACTCTCTTCTCTTATCAATTGCGGCCATCGCAGTTGGGCTTTGCCCCTGCTGCCTCTGCTCGGGCTGATTCAACACTTCGGTAGCGCAATCTTCACTTCCGCCTCTGACGGCGCTGCACATTGCGCCCGCTGATTCATGCAGCACTTGGTGGCACTTTGTCCAACTGCTGCTGCTGCCGCTGCTGCTGCTGCATCGTAAACCTCAATCGCCAGTCGCTGCCTCGATCGCGCTTGACTCATCCCAGCCGCTTTCTAAGCAGCGGCCTTCGCGTAAATCTCTGACAAAATTTGGCAAGAGCTCAACAGGTTTCAATTGGCCGTCTCAAGGTGCGACTTCGTCTGCGACTGCTTCTCCACCTTCTGCGACTCACACCTGAAGCGACTGAAGCTGTCTAACTCATTAGATGTCATTTGCTGATAAACGTTAGGGCATACCCTGCATGCCAGGCGGGTAACTTAGCTGCGTCAGTTGATTGCGCCAGGCAGATCGTTAGCTGAGATATGGAGAAGTATTGGCCATGGCTTGATATGGTCTGGTAATTATGGAGAAATTTCGAGATCTAGAACGATCATCTATAGGGAAATTTTAAAAATTTTTTTTCAGGCTTTTGCTTGTGATTCGTTGTCTCGCTCTTTCTTCTACTATTTTATCTGCCTTTGTCTGTCTTTGAGTCCTCTCTCCCAGTATGTTTTTATTTATCTCGGTCTGTATCGCTTTGTCTCTCTTTTTCGGTATCGTTCTCTCTACTTTCCAAAGTATCTGTTAAATCCTCTTTCTATTTGATTTCTTTCTATATTTATATATTTTATGAATAATATCAACTTTCTCTTTATCTTTCCCTGTCTAACTTAATTTTTAACCTTATTTTTGTCTTCTTTATTTTATTTTCATTTTTTTTCCCCTAACTTTTTTTTGTGGAAGTCCTCAAAGTAGGAGATACTTAATCTATCTTTTTCTCTCTCAATTGTTCTCTATCTCTCTCTCTCTCTCTATATATAACTTTATATCTTCTTCTATCACTCTATCTATCTCTTTCTCTCTCTTTCGTTCCTAAATGCGATTTCTAACTTTTCTTTCTCCACTCTTCTCGTTTTTGGTATCTAAGCCTTCATTTCTTTTAATTGTAGAGCATTCCCAAATTCGCCTATGGCCCCCTTGTCTCATTAATTCCGCTTAATTTATACGTAATATCGGGCAGCGGCAAAGTTGAGCCCGAGAGGCTGAGCGAGACGTCGCGTCGTCGCAATCATAGCCACAGTTGGAGTCGAAGTCAGAGGCAGAGGCAGAGGCAGAGGCTGAGGCAGACTCAGAGTTGGACCCCAGGCCAGATGCATAGCCATAGGCCATGGCCCGGGTGATAAGATCGGGGCGACGTATTGGAATGCTCCACCTTGTTGTCAACACGTAGCATCGCATAATTTTACTTTTACTGTTAAGCGGCGGCGCGTCGACGCGACGACGCGTCTTGTCGTCGACTGGGAGCCGCTCCTGTGCCGACTGTGCCGCCGCTGTGGGTTGCAATTAAAAAAGCGCAACTACCACAAAATGTACAGAGCCAAAGCTACGAGGGGCAGAGATAGAGGGAGAGAGAGAACAGAAGTAGGGGAGGATGTAGGGGGATGGGGGAGTGGCAAACTGGCAGCCGGCAGCAGGCTGAGCAGAGAACGAGGCACGTACAACGTGCGGCTATTTGTCTGCTTTGTTGTTACTCGTGTTTGTTGTTGTTGTTGTTCCCGTTGTTATACCTTTTACCCATTGAAAACGAGCGAACTGCTATATAAGTTTTGTGCAAATGAGCTTTGAAAATAATACATATGTTAATACGGATATATTTTCCTGTTTGCCTGTCCGCTTGTCCGTATGTAAGAGGAAATGCGCACTACTCAGCTATTGTAAGAGCTAGCGATACCAAATTTGGCACAAAGGTGCCTTTATAGCATAGGCAAATATAGTATATATTAAACATAAAGTACCACGCCCACCGCCTTCGAAAATCAATATTTCTTATTTTGAACTTTTTTATTAAGCAAAGCTTAAAGTTTAGCTGCATGGTATCTTGCTGTCGATAGCGTTCAACTGCAGTTGTTGTTGTTGTTGCTGGCATTGTGACTGGCCAAAGATTTGTGGGCCAAAAGCAAAACCGAAACCGACGATCAGTTCGCTTCGACTCTGCTGCGGTCCCAGTTCCAGGCCCGGCTCTGTCCCGGGTGTGCTCTGCGCTGTCTGTCGCTCTTAATCTAGCAAAGCAATCGTTGAATGCCACTAAACTTTTCACCACAACTTATATCAATTGTCGTCCAATGTACGACGTCAACGCGCCTCTGATATATTGGATCTAAAAGTGATCGTAATCGCAAAGCGGAGCAAGCCACAGGCCAGACCAGACCCACTGTCGGCTGCTCTCCCTCTCTCTCTCTCTCTCTCTCTCGCTCTCTCTTGCTGTCTCTCGCTAGTCTCTTTCAACTTCGAGCTGCAATTCTTGCCGTCCGCCGTTAAGGGACCAATTTGTCCTCGACGGCGGCTATCACAAATTTTAACATGATCGCGAACGGATCGAGAGACTGGAGCGCTTCATCCGCTCTGTATTGTTGTTGTTCTGGTTGTCTTTATTGTTGTTGTTGTGGAATGTATATTTCACTAGGCCAGCAGAGGGAAAACTGGGCATTTTCTCGAGAATTTCAAATGGCATTTTTATTGATTTTTTATGGGTTTTTAAGGAGTCCAGGGAAGTTGCGAGCTGGGATGCTGCACGAGTCTGGGGGAAAGGCTGTTGGCTTGCAAATGTATTGGGCAAGGATTTGGGATTGTACATAGTGTAGAGAATTATCTGAAAGAGATATTTAGATGATATGTACTAGAAGGAGTATTTTTTGAAGTACTCAAAAAAGGCATTGAAGAAAAATACTTTTTCATTTTTTTCGTTTTAGCATTACATTATTTATGTTAGTTCAAGAAAAAGTTGCATAACTTTAAAATGTTACCAAACTTTATAAAATAATCCTAAGAATATGATTTAAGTTTTCCAACTTAAATAAAAGACCGAAAATTATAATATAATTAAGATGCTAGGAAGTATAACTTTAAAGCCTTTTAAACAAAAATATATTATAATGTTATATACGAAAATCTTATGAATAAAGTTAAGTTTATTATGAAAAACTGGAAATATACTAAGAAAAAGTGATAATCTATATATATGGCAAATTTTATAATAATAATATTGAATATATAGATTAAAATATTCTTTAAGTTTAGTTTGAGACCTAACGACTGGGAAATTCCAGCACTTTCAATGCTGATCTTTATATATGACAATTTTCATAGCCTCAATAAAAATATTCAATATATATATATATATATATATATATATATTAAAAAATTTACTAGTCTTTAAGTTTTACTTGAGACCCAATGACTGTGAAATTCCAGCACTTCCAATGCTCTTGGCCAGTGTTTGTCGTACGACCCTCTGGCCCTGACCCAAACACTGCGTCGTGTGCTGGCAGCACAGTAAGCTAAGCCGATGGTCCGACTCTCCGACTGGCAGTCCTGCTGTCCCGCTGTCCGACTGCCTTCTGATCTGCCTTCCGAGTTAGCATTAATTTATGAAGTGATGATGACAAGTGGGATAACGGGGTCATTTCGCGCTTAATGTCGCCAACACGTGAAAATGATTTGCATCGAGCTGCAGCTCGCTGCCCGATGCCGCGTAACTCTAGAGCCTGTCGCAAGGCTGACGCTGAGCAGCAGACTGAAGGCAGAAGACTGCAGAAGACTGCGAGCAGAGGCTGCGTCTACAGCTGCAGCTGCAGCAGAGAACTTATCGCTGCCGCCCGATCATAACAACACATTTTAAAGGGCTTAAGCGAGGCGTCTTCTGGCTGCGTCTTCTGCTGCTGCTGAAGCTGCTCCTGCTACTCTTCGTCTTCCTCGTGGAGCTCTTGCGCTTCGGTTGCAGGCGAAGCTGACATAAGCGGACCGCAAACGTGACAGCTCACTTCAGCGAGTGACAGTTCGGGGGGCTTTCTATATCGCATAATATATACATATAGAATATATGTATATGTGCTGATATTTTTTTTTATTTCTTCGCTCTTCGCGCTGGGCAATTGCTTCGATATTATTCCTAATTTGGCACTTAAAGTTGTGCAGTTCCGGCATCGGGATGCGAGCTGGAAGGGAGCTTACGTTCAGCGATTCCTCTTTTTGGCCCTGTGCGTTGGCATAAATCAAGCGACTTCCAACTTTTATCACGATCTCCTAAATAAGGCGATGCGGCCTGAAATCCGCTTCATACATTACAGTCGCACACAATCGCTAAGTAAGCTATCATCGGGGGCTCCGTTTCTTGCGCGGATTCGGACTTCTTCAGGCATCTGCTGACTGCATCTGACCAGAGTCAGACTCTTTGTCACACACTGCGTTGAGAGGGACAGAGAGAGAATACGACTTGGTCTTCTTGGCCAACGCGGCTGCCTCGTAAAATGCGTGTGCGCGCCGCGCGCGCTCGCGCTTTTTAATGACAGTGCAGCGCGCTTTGACTCCGGCTGTGGTCAGCTCTGACCGTTTGTCCGCTACCCTTTGCCCTAGTCGCGGTTCAGTTGGCTATATAATGCTGTTTGTAACCAGCACGAGGTCAGCAGTTGCCCTGAGCAGGCTTACAGGCAGTACAACAGAGCTAAAAGCTAAAAATACTTAAAACAACCTAAGAGAACTCAGTTCTCTACTAAGCTTTGCTAATTAAATTTTGCAAAATATTATTACCACTCAAACAGAATGTTAATTAATTAGATTGAAAGTATTTACTGCTTTACAAACTGCAGCAAATAAAAAAAACTCAGTTAACTCGACTGTTTGTAAAGCAATATGGTTAAAATTTGGTATGGTAATTAAAAATATAAAATATATTTCATTAATATTAATTAAGAAAGCAGAAATATTACAGAATTAAAAAAAAAATAACTAAAGCTATGTTATAATGCAGTTTAAAAGATTTTTCACTGTAGAAAACGTTATAGAAATAAAGAAAATTAATAAAACTCAATTAACTCGAGTATTTAGAGAATAATTAAGTTTAAATTTGGAAAGCTAACTAAATGTGCTATACAGATTCCATAAAGTTTAATTTCAATAGAATTTATTTTATAGAAATCGGAAAAACTAACTACAACTGCATTATAATGCAAGACAAAGTGTATGAAAGCTTCGCAGTGTGAACCGGCGATTTTTCTCGCTTGTTTTCCTTGCTGTCGTGTGTGTGTGTGTGTGGTGTGTGTGTGTTTCAGTCTTGGAGAATTGTTCAGTGAGTTTTAGCAAATGCGATTAAAATGTCAGAGAGACTTTGGCGACGGCCTCGTGTGAAGCAAATGTGGCGCAAATGTTGTTGGCCGTCTGTCAACTGTTGGGGCCTGCCGAAGGCACACAAACACACACACCCGGACTCCTCTAGGCTTGCCAGCTAGCCCCCTACCCCCGGGTCGTACCGTGTAAATTGTAAATGTCTGGGCGGCAAGCCTTGCATGTTGTTTTCTTCTTACCGACTGCGACTCGGCGCGAGGATCCGCACGCGGAGGCTGAGCCCAGGGGCTCTTTGCATAATGATGACATTCCGCCGCGTATTTGATTAAGAATTTTGACAGGCGACATAGTGTCGCTTTGATGGCCACCCAGACCAGGCGTATCCGATGTCGAGGATCCAGAACCAGCACCAGAACCAGAACTCAGAACCCAGAGCCCAGAGCCCAGAGCCCGTATCCAAATCCCAGTCGAGTCTGTCGTTTTAATCAACAGCGCTGATCAATAACAATCAACATGTTTGCTGATAATTTCGCCAGACGACAGTCGAGTGATCCCTCGCTCTCTCTCTCTCACTCCCCCTCTCTCTCCCTCTCTCTTTCTCTCTTGTAGGTGGAGTTGCTACTCTTTTGAGTCATTTTGCGGTGCATTCTTTTTAATGGCTTGATTGATGGCTGGCAGTTTCGCTGATCTTGCTGCCTTGAATTTGTCAGCAAATTTGTCAGCCGATGGCCGCAGGTACAGGGAAGACTGGTGGGGAGGGCATACAAAAGTTTGACAGCGCGTTAACTGGTTTCTGGTGCGGTCTTTAAGGCTAACTGAATCACTCAGCGGCTCGAAGTATTTGCGAGGAATGCGGCGAAAGTGAGTTTGATGAGGTGGAAATCAAGTGGAAAGTTGTGCAAAGACAGCGGAAAATTTTCGACAGCAGAAGGAAGTGATTCATATTGGAACTGATTCCAAGCTGTGTATAGGCTGTCCCGCTTTTTAGTTCCAACCCAGTTATCGGAGGGAGTAAGTATTAAATATATATTTTCTTTAAGCACTACTTTACTCATTAATATAAAATATTTAAATATATAATGAACTAGTTCAGTGTTCAAATTGGAATCATGTTTTAATTTAATTTAGAAAGTACACAAATTTGTACAGACATTACAGACAATTTTTGAAAAATGTTTATTATATGAAAATAAATGTAATAAATGTAAATGTAATAAGTAAATGTAATAAAAATACTGATTTTTAGCTAATTGTTGCATTTAACTAATAAATATTTGGAGAGCTCTTTTCTGCGAACCCACAAAAATTATTTGTTAAAAGAAGCAATTCATGTCATTTTTATACAAAATGAACTAGTTTAATATTTTAACATTTATGTAAATTATTAATATCATAATATATGTAATAAAATAATCAAATAAACTAGTCTACTTTAAATTTATGAAGAGAACTAGTTGATTTATACCACTTAAATATTTAATATATAAATTTCTTTGCCAGGAAAAATATAAAAAAAGTGAAAACCATTTCCAAATGAACTAGTTCATTAAGCTTACACAATATGCTAACAACTGCTTCACTTCTCGATATTTTCAAGCCTTATAAAGATACCCATTCAGCTTGAAGTCAACGTACCGCCCTATAACCATATCTAGCGAATATTTAAAGCTAATGACAGGCCCGCCGATGGCCCGTTCTTTGCGACAGACCACACATTATACTAACCATAGGCTTAGATCGTAGTTGCACAGTGCACCACACACCGAACTCGAATCGAAATCCGATCACGTCGCGATCGTCGTCGTCGTCCCCGGTTTGGGGGCATCACCAAATCCGGACAAGGCCAAAGATAATTCGCAAACAATTTGGAGCGCGAGGCGAACGCAAAATGTTGTTTAATAATTTAATTTGCCACAATTTAGAAGCGTTTATCAAAGTCCAAAACTGAAAATCAAACCAAAATCTCTAGAAAGTCACCGGAATGACGAGTCAGAAAAGCGAAAACCGAAAGACAGACGAGAGGAGGAGCACTGTGGGATTGACTGGAAACTGGCTGGTCGGTCGGATTACGAGGCTGATAAACGGCTACCTAAGTGAACGGCCAGCAGCAGGAACGTGATCAGCCCAATTTTAACGCCCATCCAAAACTGACGATGCTACTACCAAGCGAACTCCCCGAGAGCTCGAGCTCGATCCCAGTTCATTTCGTAGAAATGTGGTGGGCGCAGCAGTCCGAGCGAGAGTGTGCAGCCTATTATTAAATTGTCAAAAGGTCGAGAAATATATGTACATATGTATCGTTCAGATACGCATACATATGTCGAGCCGCCTGAACCCTTCGCCAGGGTCAGGCGCGGACTCGAACGCGGACGCGAACGCGAACGCCGACGCGCGTATCAGAAGCAAATCGAGCTAATTGGGGCAACGGGGCAGCCTGCTGCGCAGAGAGGGGCAGCGAGAAGAGAGAGAGAGAGAGAGAGAGAGAGAGAGAGAGAGAGAGGATAGGCGTTGCACATTAGGGTCTGGACGCTGCGATCCTGCTACAACATTTTGTTTATTTTGTGTTTAGGCCGTGTGAATTTTCAAAGGCTCAGGGCTAAAATGGGCCAGCAACAACAAAGCGAACTGTCGAAATTCCATAGAGGTCTGTCTGTCTGTCTGCCAGTCTGTCTGTCCGTCTGTCTGTCGGTCCGCATGTCTGTCCGGTTTCGGCTCTGCTCGATTAGCGTCGTCTGCTGCCGCTTCTGCCGGCTGCTGCTGCTGCTGCTGCTGTTGCTGAGCAAATGGTGGGCGTATCGCGGCATTTATTACAGCCAATGTTACAATTTGTGGCTTTCGGATTTATGCGTTTATTCTCGAAAAGCCAGACGACTTATGACGGCCCCTAGGGAGTCGGGGGAGCTGCGGCAGGGGCATAACCGTTGGCCAAGCTACCGAAGCTACCGCCGCCGCCGCCTGCTGTCTGATTGATTTCTGGGAATCGGACACACATCTCTGCGCCACAGTGCCACAACAAAGTTATGATTATGTCTGCTCTGTGCTCAACAACAACAACAACAACTGCCACAACAACAACAACTGGCACAACAACAAAGACTAGAAGAACTGCATCATTGCGCGGTGGCAAGTGTTATCGATTTGGGTACGCTCTATTATTAATTAGAGGCGAGTTGGGAATTCCTACCATGAGTCAAGTAGAGTCTGTTCTAGTGAGTGAGGGGGAGCTATCGCAGGGGCCTGGGAAACTTGACCGAGTTCGAGCTTTCGGTCTACAATGTTCTATGGGTGGGGCATAATTCACTGAGATCGAGTGTTGTGAAAGAAAATTTAGAGATCTTGGAGGTAAACAAAGGTGCGGTTATTCATAGAGGAGATCGATCATGTTAGTAGTGTAATAGAAGATTTAAAAGAATTTTGTATAAAAGATAAGAAATAAATTTTAAGTAATTTTAAGTATTATTATTATTAAATTGAATATTAATAGAACGAATATATTTTATATTTAATGGTAGAGCACTTCGAAAAACTTCCGTTATGTATGTTAAAATTCAGAATCTGGCTATATTAATTTTTTTCGAGCAATCAAAAATAAAGCTACATTAAGCTGGCTTATTTTACTAATTGCTATAGTCATGAACTTTATTAAATTGGGTATATAATAGTAGGAATATTTAGTATTAATTTTTAAAAAATTTCAAAAAACGTTTTTTATTCATTTTAAAATGCAGAATCTGTAATATAAACATTTTTCGAGAAATTGAAAATTAAACTGAAATATGCCGAAATTTTCTACAATTTTGATTCAAATTAAAATACTTTAAATAATTGTTAGCTTTACAATGATTTAATCATTGAAATGTAGATTAAAATATTTTAAATAATTGTCAGCTTAAATATTACAATCATTTAATTAAACATAGAAAAGTTGTTAACTCAAATTCGAACTGGAAAAGTAATTGCATGTGGATTATTAACTTCCCGATCTAGGGAAGTTATTGTAACGACCCCGATTTTGAAGAGTGTCAGATCCTTGAAATTTTCACGTTTCTCGACGTTTCACATCCCCCTGACCCATTTTCAATGAGGGTTCTGTGTGTGTGTGTGTGTGTGTGTGTGTGTATGTGCGTATGTTCGTATGTGAGATTTTTTTGTGTCAGCGGTTTCTCATAAACTACTGAACCGATTTGAACTTTTTTTTTTTGAAAGATTCGTTTCACCGCCATCTAGGTCTGAAAGGAGTTTAAGAGGGTTATATGTTATAGTTTTTTAATAATTCGCCAAAAAGCACGATTTTTTGGGTATTTTTTGCTTTTTCCGGCTCTATCTCGTAAACGACGGGGTTTTGAAGAAAGTCGTAAGAAACTTTTCGAGCCGAAATTAAATTCTCTACAAAAAAGGTAATATGATATTTTTCAAAATTCTCAACCCTTAACGAGATAATGGTGTTTTAAAAGTAGGAAAAAGTTGAAAAATCGCGACACGCTCGCTCGCGTAGACACACACACAGATATGTGTATTTGTGTGTGCAAATTATATTCTCTATAAAAAAAAGTTTCATAACATTTTTACTTATACCTACTGGTTGACGAGAAAATTTATGTTTGACACAAAGCTCAGAGAAAAAGCACATACATACATCTCATATCGGGAAGTTATAGATGTGACCCGAATGGGGGTCACACTTTGCCCGCTTCTTGTTTACTACTTATTTGTGCAGCTAATATCGATTATATTTATATTAAGTATTATATCAATAGCGTAATTCCCCAGTTAATATCGTTTGTCGCGCACTTTAATCAATGTAATCCAATGATAATCATAGCCTTATCGTGCTTATCAACTGCGTTTATTAATCAATTAAATGAGCTCGCATTATCGGCAGTTTTATCTGGTTTTAATACTAGAAAAAAGAAAGGAAAATATATATTTTATGTCTCTCTCATTTTATTAATATTATTTATTTGTTTATTCAAATTTTTAGCTTAGAAATGCTTAATGGAACAACATAATTCATATATCATGTATAGAATATTTTTTTAAACTATATTGAAAAAAACATATTTTTACCCATAATTTTTTTTATCTTTCCATCCATACATCAATTTCAAACGGCAGCCCTAGTTGACCCACATCGATGTGGAATTCGATTAGAAGCATTACCATATTGAAATGGACAAATCAGGGGTTAATTAGGCGGTCGATGGGGTCGCTCCCAGACGGTAGCCTGATCTGATAATCTCTCCTGCCGCTACTTCTCGCTTGGCCTGCAATTAAAATGCGATCAGCAGGCGACAGAGACCCCCCCCCCTACCCCCTCCTCCACTGTCTCTTTTACTCGCTGACTAAGTCGGCAGCTGACTAAGCGACCAATTGATTAACTTAAGTGAAATTTACATAAAGCCAGGCAGTCGCAGCTGGAGAATTTACGACGCCAATTGACACACATTTCACAAATGTGTTTCTTCGTGTGTGTGTTTCTGTGTGTGTGTGTGTTGGACCCCATGGCGCGGCTGGGGTTCGGGCAGACCTAATCGATTATAAATGTGCCTAGCAATGTGCGATTAAAATAAATTGCAAAACTCCGTCGCGCTGCGCTTAAGTTTCATAATTAATTCAACAGCCTGGCGACAACAGGCCCAACAACAACAACAACAACAACAACAGCAACCACAACTGGACAGCAGCCCGAAGAGTAGCCCCATCGCATAATGATTCACTAACCGGCCTGCAGTTGGTACCCCTTGCCCTGCCTCAACCCGCCTGCAGCTTGTCAACGTCGCATCGCCCATATAAAAAGCCAAGCGGCTGTGGCTCGCTTCATAAACTCTTGTCAAGCTATCGCCAGCTTCTCGTCCATATCCCTGGCATATCCCAACTTCGCAATCCCCCCTCGCCCCTCTCAACTCTTTTATGCCATGTCCAGTTCGTTGTCGTTGTCGTAAAGTCACTGCAGCAACACCTAGAAACCGGGCTGCCTCGGCATCAGGCCCAGCTTCAGCTTCAGCTTCAGCTCCAGCTTCAGCCCGGCAGCTCTGCTTATGAGTGTATTTTCCCGAGGTGTCAGGAAACAACTTGTCGGAATGCATCTAACAAGGAATTCGATTTTGCCAGGCGTTCAGTTGGTCAGCTCTGTCCGTCCCACTGTGCCGCTGTCCCACTGTCCCACTGTCCGGCTTGTCCGGCTCGTCCAGCTCGCGTCTGTCCGTTGGGCTAATGGCACGTTGCATGTTTTACCACGCTTGATGACATGAATGGGCGCGGGCCCAGACAACAGTCCGCACACACACACTCGCACACTCACACACACACACACACTTAGCTCGCGTCTTGTGCTCGGCTCGCTGCGGTCAGTTCGGTTCGCTTCGTTGCGGTTCGGTTCGCTGGAGACTGTGCAGCCCGATCGGGTTACTAAATATTATGCGGTTTTAGCCGATTGGGTGGGAGGATAACGGTAGAGCGAGTGTACATGTGTGTGTGTGTGTGTGTGCGTGTGTATGGGTGGGTGTGTGAGAGGAAAATAGATAATCATTATCATGGCACCGAGACATTTTGAACTCAAAAAAGGTAAGACGAAAAATTAGAAAGTCAAAATAAAGCTTAAAATATAAATAAAATATTTTAAAATAGAAAATCCAAAATATAAAAATAATTTTTTAGTAATTAGAAAAGAACGATACAATAAAAATATTAAATAATATATATATAATATATATTATTATATACAAGGCCTCAAGAATTGCTTGCAAAAATAGTTTTTCAATATTTTTTAAATTTGTTTGTTTTAAAAACTTAGTTTTTTGGCATAATACAAATATAAATATATTTGAAAAATAAAAAAATAAGTGCTATATACCATATGTATTAAAAACTAGTTTCTATACAAGCCAGAAATATTTATGACAGATTTTTTATTTCTCCATTAATCCTACTAGCTCTACCAACCCTTCATAATCCCTTTACACGCCTGTAGTACATTCAGTTGTTGCCCTAGCCGAAACCGGCTTAAGAGCGAGAAAGACAGAGGGAGAGAGAGATAGGGAGAGAGAGAGAGAAATAGATAGCAGCAGCTGATAGCAGTTCAAAATGATTGAATCAATATGGCAGCAAAGTTTCGTACTCACACACACATGGGCAAAAAGGTTAAGGAGGCATGTCGAATGGAACAGGCAAAAATTTTTGGAATTCCTTTTTAATTTGTAGGACGACATTTTGCTGCCCCTGTTGTCTTTAATGCCGATGATGGAGGTGACCAGCAAGAGATTTGGGATTCGGCAAAGGGAAGATCGAAACCAGATCTGGGAGGCAAGAAAGGGAAGATCACCAGCAGATCTGGGAGGGAAGAAACTCAAAGTATGCCAAATATGCGAACTTTAACTCAAAACTGAAAACTGAAAAGCAGTTAATTAGTTGATATATGTATAAGGTGGGGACTAGAGAATATAGAGAGAAGGAAGGAGAAAGATATGGACAGAGAGAAAGACTGAGAGAGAGGAAAAGAAAGTGATAAAGAGAAAATATCATGAAAAATCATGGCAGTTTCCGCATTGAAGTATTGCAAGTGATCTTTAATATATAAAATCTATTTTCAACGTTCTAATTCTGTTCTTGACTCTATGATCTTCATTATTATTTTGTTATATTCATTTTTAAGCTCATAACTCATTGCATTTCACGATCAGCTCTTATTCCTATAGAGAGAGCGAAATACAGACGGAACGATCCTTCATAGTCTATACTATGAGAGAGAGCGAGCGAGATCATCTACTATCTCGAACTATATAGATCTTCAGTTCATAATTCCTTCCACTTCACGCTGTCGCCTCTTAAATCGATTACTGTAAACACTCCTCACGCCTGTATCATCTCGTCGGCTCCACCGCTTTTTACTTTGTTTCAGTTTATTTCCAACTCTTTGCGACGATCGTTTTACAGCTGCGATCGCCTGGCTTGTCACCACTTTCCTGGGCAATTTGTACGCATTTTCAATATCGAAACTTGTGTATCTCGTCACGGCAACACAGTAACACCAACAACAGCAACAACAACAACAACAACAACAAACATGGCACATTCTCGTAGGTGTTTATAATGTACACTTTCTTGTTGTTGGCGATCGATCGCGACGCGTCGCGTTGCGTCGCATCGCGAGTGTGGAGCAGAGTTTTCGAAGTTGGTTTCGCACATTTTCGCAGTTTACTTTTTGGACATTAAAACATCCGTTTACATAGTATTCCCATTAGCCGTGCTCTTGTCTGAGAAGTTGTCGTTGTCGTCGTCATCGCCGTTGTGGTTGCTGTGGCTTTGGCTGTGCCTGTTGCGGTTGTTCGATCTGCGCGTTGCGCCTTGTCTCGGACACGCGACAATCTTTCGGGTTTCGATCCGCGACTGTCGATCGTCGTCGTTGATCGTCGATTTGCGATCCTCAATCCTCGATCGCAGATCGGCCTCATCGTCGCCTCGTTTTTGAAACAAAAGCAAAATTAAATTGTTATGAACACAAGTTTTCGATATAAGTTATGTGCCAGCGCCTACTTAACACATATTTATGGCGCGTGCAAGCGGTAGCTCTGATTTTTCAGATACTCCTTTGGATTTTGTTGTACCTGTGACCATTGCGAATGCAGCTTCGTGTTGTAAATTACGGGGTTTTATTGGGGAGGGCTGAGTCAGCGCTCGGAATGCGATCGGCCAATTGGTGGGCAATTAATGAGCTAACCACACGAATTTGCTAATGTGTGTGAGTGGCGCCCTCTTGTGGTTTATTGAGTGGCGTATTGATTTTTGGGTTTCCAAATGGATTTGGTACGAGATAATGACTAGGGATTATGATTTAAAGCATTGTATCATCTTTTGAAGAAGTATACTAAGAAATAACCAACAAAAACAAAGATAGATGATAAAATTGTGGAACTTTACGGCAATACATCAAACTTCCTTTGCTTTGAAACAATATAAAACCGTGTATCTTTGCAATCATATTATATGTTAAGCTGGTTTGAATTTTTCATAATTTATAAAGCATATTAAAAGTACCATACAAAATTTAAACTTTCAAACTCTTATACTTCTCAAGATCCAAGAAAAAACGCATGAAAAACTTTGATTTTTATCATATATAGTACCAAGGAAAATATTAATTATAACCAACAAAAGCACTGATAGTTGATAAAATTGTAGAACTTTAAGGCATAACATCAAAATTGCTTTGCTTCGATGCAATAAAAAACCGTCTATCTTTGTAATCATGTGATATATCAAGCTGGTGGATATGTTTTATAATTTATGATGTATATTAAAAGTACCCAACAAAATTTAAACTTTTTAGCTCCTATACTTCTCGAGATCAAAGAAAAAACGCACGAAAAACATTGATTTTTATCATATTCTGTACTTAAAACCAATATGCCCCAACTCCAACTTTACCTCGGGTCTGTGCCCGGGGGCTATATCATTCTGCCTTCGCTATATGCATGCGGGACCAGACTTAATTAAATATCAGCGACATTTATCGGGTCTCGTGTAGCTGCGGCACGCCACTTTGGCGATAAAAGTGGGTGCATATGCAAATGCCTTCGCTACATACATGCATAAACATATATCTCTATATATGTATGTAGAAGTCGCCAGGCACGAACCTCCCCCCTGAAAGGAGACCGAACCCGAATCCGGACCAGAATCAAATACCGCACAGCGCTGTCAAATATAAATCACCGAAAGCTCGCGTCCCACAGCCGAACATCATCGGGCAGCGGGCATCGGGCTTCGGGCTGGATCTGCAGCTTGATTCCCGCTGAAGTTTGGCCAATAAAAAGCCAGTGCCTGGCGGCTGTGCAGGAATGTTTAATGATGTATAAAGCATGTTAGAGTTTATCTTTATGGTGGCGTTCCTCCAGCAACAACAGCAACAAGTCAAAGTATTTTCAAAAATTTGTCTCCAAGCCGCGCGTTTTGAATTTATGGCGCTCGATGCTATCGCGAGAGCAAGCGCGAGAAAGAGAGAGGGAGCTCTACCTTGCCGGCTGTTTGCCTGCTGTCCCTTTTCTATTGCAATTAGCCGGCGGCTCATTAATTCCCCCATTATCGGTCAGAGATTGGCACAGCCTTCGCGATAGGCAAAGTGTGCCAAGTTTGACTATCGGAAATACCTGTGCGATATCTTCGCTATGCTGGAGATACAGTGTCGATCGTCTTATCTTGCCCGTGTCCGTGTGGGCGTGGCGGCGCCTGGCAATTCGGCAACCGTATCAAATCTACAATTTTTTTTGTGGGCGTAATCGGTACCCTCCAAACTACTGGAATTTTCGTTTCCAATTAATTTCAATGAGTTCTATTTTTTATGATTTGCGCGTTTCCTGGCGACTATCGCAATTGCTTTATGGAGGGCAGTAGAACACTTGGATTTCTGGAAAATCGAATGACGCATATGAATATAAAACATGCGATACCCATCAAGCAGGCCCCGATAAAACGATAATGCGGAATGTGTTGGGGTTGGTCCAATCTTCTGGGCTTAATCTGTCAATTACAACAGGCGATAAGAGAAGAGAAATTCGATCTGCGCTGAGAAGCGAAGGGATTGTCATAATGACTTAATTTTTTGGATATTTTGCAATTTTAAGGAAATTTAAATAAGAGTATTTTTTTAGAAGCTCTAAAAATTAATACATATATGGAAGCTGAAGAGCTAAGAAAAATTTCAGCTTGCTCTGCTATTAAGTCTCCATAAAAATCGCAAATTAATTGCTCAGAAAATACTTACAGATATATATGCTACAGTGAAATTGTATCTTATAGATACTTTTGTATCTATAGGTATTGGGACTATTTGTTGGTGCTCCAAGCAGCTTAATTTTTGATTTATTTCTTTTTGTCACTGTGCTTTCTCTCTCTCTCTCTCTCTCTCTCTCTCTCTCTCTCTCTCTCTCTCTCTCTCTCTCTCAACCTTCCTCTTTATTCCCGCTTTTCAACCTCGCTCTGAACCCATCTCTCGCCATATTTATCCATCTGCCTTTCTCTTTCATACTTAGTTTTGCTTTCAATCCCTTCGCCGATATGTTTCCCTTTCTCTCTCTTTCTCGCCTCATTTTTCCATTACTTTCTGTCCTCTCTTTCTCACAGTCTTTTCCTCCTATCTTTTCTATCCTTTTCCGCATTACTCTGAACTCTTTATCTTTTATTTTTTTTAAGCTCTATTCGCATTTTCTAAATTTTTCTCCTTCTCTATATTTTTTCTCCGTTTTTTTCCTTCATATTTATTATGTTTGTCCCTGTATTTTATTTTGCTTTATTTTTTTTTTATTTCAATAATTTATATATTTTTGGTCGTTTCCCTCTTGTTCAACTCTCCATATATTGTATTTGTGTCTTAATTTTGCAATTTTTTTCTCCTACAGACATATTTTACTCTCTTTCTTTTGCTTTCTTTTTTAACAGTCGGTCTTTCTCTTCGTTTCTTGCCTCCTCTCTTTTTTCAACTCTCCATATTTTTCTCACTTTATTTTGCTCTTTTTTCTCTTCTCCATGTATCTTTTCCTCTCTTTATTTTGCTTTTTCTTTTCTCTTCCTCTCACTCCCACAGCTGTCTTTTTCTCTCTTTCTTTTGCTGTCTTTCTCTCTCTTCCCCTCTTCACTCTGTAATGTATACCCCACCGTTACTTTCTCTTCTCGCTTCGGCCCACCCACAATACTCTGCAGCCATACGTAATCATCTCTCTATCATTTGGCATAGATTGTCCCACTGTCGATGTGGTTGCTGCTGCTGTCAATGTTGCTGCTTGTGTTGTTGTAGTTGTTGTTGTTGTTGTCACAACATTTGTGGGCACACACGCATCGCCATCGATCGGCTGTGCTTCATCATGTCGCATAAATAATAATCAAAAGTAACATTTTCTATAACGCCGCGCGAGCCACCCACACGCACTCACACACACACAGAAAGAGAGACATGCGTGTAGACCCGCATGTTAGGCAATCCAATACACACTCGCACACACGAACACTCGCACAACAAAGTAGCCGGCCGGCCACTTGAGAAACAGTCGAAATTTATGGCGCAAAGTACAGTGCCCGATTGTCACCCAAGCTGGGGAGGAGCAGCAGAAGGAGGAGGTGGACTGGCAACCAGTTTGAATAATGCTCAGTTGAGGGCAACTCGCTTGGCTCCGCGGACTCTCTGTGCAGATTAGTCACATGTCAGTTTCAATTATCGTCGAGTCAATTTGTTGAAAGGCCGCGCAGCCAAAGATTTTGCACCCAAAGAGAGCATCGCCTCGTCCTCGTCCTCCTCGCCGTTGTCGTTGTCGTGGTCCGCTTCCACCACGTCGTCGTCGTCGTCGTCGTCGTCGTCAATCGATACCGCGCGCGATTCGAATCCGGGCGATTTTCGCTTGAAATATTCCAACTGCGTTGCCGCCGCGGGGAATGGCACTGGCACTGGCACTGGCAGGAGCCACCAGGCGCGTCTGATTATCGGCAGGACGTTGCCATAGGGCATAACTCAGATGCTCTGCTATGATAATTTCCAATAAGACAGACGGCAGGCAGTAGAGGGGGGAGGGGGGCAGCAGTCTTGAAATTGATGATGCTGGGTATGTTTGGAGTCAGCTTGTTTACACAATTCAGCGCACATTGAGGTCGTGGTCTGCTGCCAGGGCTGCAGCAGTGTATGTCTGCCTGCTGCTGCTGCAGCGGCTGCTGGTGTCTTCTGGCCCGATCTTGTGCGATCTTCGGCTCCGCAAGGAATTTGTTAGCAGCGCCATCAAAGAGGCGCCGAACTGTATATCAAGATCGAGATTGAAATCGAAGCGATGTGTCGCATCAGCTCGGACTCGAGCTCGGGCTCGGGCTCCAGCTAGACAAATGCACGAGCAGTTCGAACCGATCCTTAGCTCGAGTCTCGATCTGCTGCGATAGCTGCAGCAGCCACGCATGCCTCATCATTATCAACGTGATCATCATTTAGGGCGCTCATCATCATTATAGTGCACTGCAAACAACTTTGTTTGAGGCGAGCTCGGCACGTGTTGCGCATGCGCTGCGTGACACGCACGTGCACGAGCTGGAAGTATATTGTATAATTAGACTTTCCAGTGATCCTCAACGATTTAAGTATAGAGTATATATGAGTACATTGTTTGTAATGATGAGTAGCAAAAATTTCAAGTACTTCTTCTACCCTTTCTTATCTACAAACGATAGTAATCATCGTATTGTATGATTATACCTAACTTATGATATCATACTACACATGTATGTATATATATAGAGTTACCAATTGATTTTAAATATTTGGAAGAAATTGAAAATATAATTTTTAGGAACTTTTTTTTTAATTTTTTTTTTTTGCTACTTTTTTATATTTAGAAAAAAGAGTTAAGTTCCTAGAAAATTTAAAATCTAGATTTTCCAATTAGCATACGATACTCATCGCATTTTATAAACCATATATTGAGTGTACTTGAAAATTCTTAAAATTCAAGGTGTTATATTTTCTTAAATAATAAAATATAAGCATTGCATAACTTCACTATATTTCGCTATGATAAAAATATAACTATTATACACTTAACCAAAATTGAATTTTTTTTTTATTTTAATAGAGATTTACAGTATATTTAAACACTAAGCTAGACTAAAAAATTAGTTGCAGTTTCTTATTATAAGACTTTTTGGCTTATAATAAATTATATCTAGCTTAACTTTATTTCAAGATAATAAAGATTGATCCAAAAATACGCTACCATTTATCATTTATGCGATATTAATTACATCGTACTACTATACAGAGCATATTAGATCACAGTCCTACTAATTGACTCTAAAGACTCTATAACAAGACATGTAATCACCGTATAATCAGCTTTGCTACGTGAGAAGATCGCGTGAAATGCATATGAAAAACTTCATAGAGGCATGGATAATTCTATTATATTCCAGAATAATATTGAGAGTATTAGGGAACCGCATCGAAATGCGTGGGATAATGTATTTCCCAATAGATTACCGACCCCAGAGAGCTCGACTGCCAGCTCTAGTCGCCACCCTCTTTCTCTTTCTTTATTTGTGTGTCTCTCTCTCTCTTTGTCTCTCCCATTGCTGGAGTGTCACCCAATTCACGTACGCGCTTTGCTCGCTCACGTACGAGCGCTATTTGTTCTGCTGACAAATTGGTGTATCTGCGTATCCGTAAGATACGCGACACGATGCGACGGCGACGCGTCGGCTGAGCCAAAAGCGTGTCAACACATTGTCTGAGCCGACACATTTGTCAGCTGAAACTGAGACTGAGGCTGAGGCTGGAGCTGAAGCTCCGCTTTGTTTGCCATTTGCCTTGCTTCAGTTCAGCTCGTTTTGTCTCGAATGCAGTCGCAGCGAGGCGACTTTCCCGGTTCCCCAGTTTCCCAGCTGAGACCCAGACTGACTGCAGCGATCCCACGCAATCACGATCTCAGCCATTAGCCCTAACCCTGGCCCTGGCCCTGGCCCTGAGAGACTTTGTCACCTTCTCATTGTCATTTGAGGCTAATGCGAAATATCAATTTGTACTTTGGGCCCGTTGACAATGTGCTGCGAGCTTATTGTAACTCGAATATATCGTAGTTCCGGTGATTTCACTGCGGTTTACCATTATCACATTATCTCGCTACAGTGTCTAGGCTTTCTGTCTCTCCCGCCGCGTGTGAGAATTGCGGTTCGAGCTCGCGGAAGCGGATATTGGCTAATGATCGCCACGATCGACTGTGACTAATGATCTAGCAGCGATCGTTTGACGTGCTCAAACTTAGCTGTTTTAGAGTGGAGTGGAAGGAAGCTTTGGAAAATGTGTGAGTAATGAATAAAGAAAATGGGAAAAGATTTATTTTAATTATTTTTCAAATACTTAGAAAAAAATATGAGAATACAGTAAATTTTTTAAAAATATTTATGGTTACAAGACTATTATGCTTTTTGAGAAATCTTGAAATATGTTAGAAATTACAATAAAAAATATTTGAAAAATATGTAAAATTCTCAGTATTTACTTAAAAGTATTTAAAATTATCAAAAAAGGGGAAAAAATAAAGTGAACTATGTTTGGTAATTTATTAAACTTAAAAGAACAAAAAAATATTAAAATTAATAAATAAATTAGTTGCTCTGCTTGAAGATGAATAAAAAATCTGAGAGATAATTTAATTAAAGGAAATATAATTTTAAAATAAAAAAAAAGAATTTAAAAAAATTAAAAGCTATGAAAAATCTTAACAAACTAAAAAAGTATATTGTAGATATTATATAAAAATGAAAAACTGTGTTAAGTATTTCAAAGCCATATTAAATATTGAAAAATAATGAAAACTGAAACAATTAATTTAAAATACATATTTTAGTAATACTAGCACTTTCAGATATTCATTCCTAGCTAGATTTATATGTTTTTCATGTTCTAAAAATATTACAGAATTTCATAATATTCGATCTACAGCTGTCAGGCTGACGTTCTCGTTTTCAAGGCGTCATCATCAGCAGCTCAAGCCAGGCTGGCAGACGGCAGCCGGCCACAAAAGTCCCCGTCCCCGTCTCCCTTCCCGTCCTCGTCCCTCGACCCGAGCTGAGTCTGGAACAAATGATTACCAATTTCTTCACACAATTCATGCATAAAAATAATTCCCAATTAGCTGCAGGCCCCACAAAGCCGCAAAGCAAACAGTCCGGCGGCGCCTTGTGGATTGTGGCGTTAAAATGCCTCAGCGCTAAAAAAAAAAAAAATAAAAAAAAAACACCAACAAAAATATAATAATAATCGTAAAAAGACGACGTGCCTGTGGATTGAAAGAGAGTGAGGGGAGGGCAGGGGAGCGTTACCCAAAGTTAAGCCGAAAGCAAAACCCAAACTCAAGCTGAATCCGAATCCGAAACGGAGACCGACTGTGGGCAGTGCGACATGATGTTGATATGTTAACAAGACACCCGAGAGAGTGCTGCCAAGTGGTGTGTGAGATGAGCCGGACTCAGTCACTGTCACAGTTGGCATTATGCATATGGCATACATATCAACTGTATCTGTTGTATCTGCCACATAGTCCGCCTTAATCCGGTAGCGATGTTTGGCATATGTGAATGAATGTTTGTTTTCGCAAATGCGCCAAGGATAACAAGCCGAGTGGCTGCCTGCCAGTCCAATATACCTCCACCCCCCTCCCTCTGTGATCTCCCTCCCCGCTCTTAATTTGCATAAACATGCAGCATTCGGCTGCTTCTCTAGAGAAATTGTTATGACCTCAGGTTTTGGTTTCTCTAAAAATGCGCTTTGATTTATTTTTATTGATGGGCATATAAAAGCTATAGCCAGAGCCATGGCCCTGGCCAGAGATCGGTAGTTGTCTCGACTCGGTAGTAGTCATCTACCAACAGCGGGGGGGAATCCCAGCGCACAGATTCCCAGCATTGGAAACTTTAGTTCACGCTGTGTGAACGACATTTTCTTTTTCGGGGGCCTTCGTTAAGGATGCCCGAGGCGCGCCCCCTCGTGTTGCGCCTCCTCCGCGAAGATTTCATAATTCACGGAATATTATTTCAGCTGCCGAACAATGTGTCCAGGCAGTTTCGAGGCCCTTGGCCTGTCATTTGCCTGCCTCACGAAATATATTCTCATTAAAAAAAGCTGTGCGCTTTTTTTCCAGCCTTTTTTTTAGCTTTAGTTTTTTTTCTCTCTCTCTCTCGCTGTCGTCAGCCCAAAAAGGTGTCCCAGCTCGGGCGCCGACGAGCTGCTCGAGCGCAGCCACCACGCCCACCCCCTGTGGTTTTGCTTCCGTTGGAGACGCCACTGTGGCGTGTTCGGTTAGTCCCTACCCCAGTCGCTGCCCCTTCCCCCATGCCCTGCGCAACTATACTGCCCAGCGATTTGGCTGCATCGTGGAATCAAAGCTTAAGCTGTTTATGTGCAAATGTCGAAACAAAGATATTTCTTTAAATTGATAAAGATTACGCACAAACAAAGGGGGCATGCAACGCGGCGGCAGCGGCGGTGGCGTGACAAGCTGCGGATTGTGGCAAGTGGCTGACGGCGGGGGGGCGTCCATCGCACTGCCAGCGACTATATATCGCATATAATATGATATCGGTGGCTGCAACTGCACATTAGCGCGGCGCGAGGCAAGTGAGCAGCAGTTGAAGCGGAAAATGACGGGACTCCACAAGGGCTTCTCAAATCAGAGACAAAAAAATACGAATACATCAGAAGATTTTCGAAAAAAATAGTTATATTTATAAGAAAAATTAGGAATTTCAAAGGAAAACTATTTTAATATTTAATAATTGATAAAATTAGGAAATTCAAAGTAAAACTGTATTGAGCTTAATATTTATATTTAATAATTGGTAAAATTAGGAATTAAACAAAAAACTGATTTTAGTTTAAAATTGAATTTATTATTAAGCTTGTAACAATATTAATAGCGGTAAATTAAATATAAAGAAATTAATGGAACCTAAAATATTATATTTACAGGTAGAATAAGTAAGAATTTCAATCCAGACGGATACAAAAATCGCGTAAATCATGCAGTCCGCGGGATACAGAGAACTAAGGGTTTAAAAATAGATTAACATACTGTATGTTATAGTTGAAGTATCAACTACACTAAAAAACATAATTTTAAATATTTTGCAAGGTTTAAAATTCATTTAAAGTAGCTGTTCTAAAAAATAATGAAAATTCGATACTGAATACTATTGAGTTTGCTAAATCGACTTTAATTAAAACGTGAATTTTTAAGATTTTACCAAATATTACTAATTATTTTTTGTAGTTGTCAGGAAAACATAGAAATTTGATATTAAATACTGCTGTTACAAATTATTTATAATAGTTGTTAAGAATAATAATTTTATATTTTAAATATCATAGAAATTTGAAACTAAATACTGGTGTTACAAATTAGTTAAGTAGTTGTTAAAAAAAAATAATTCTATTTTTTAAATATCATAGAAGTTTGAAAATAAATTTTGTTGAAGTATTGACTTCAATTAAAAACTGAGCATTTTAACTTTTGCTTTGTTTTAAAATTTGTTTAGTGCTGCTTAAAAATAATATTATTTTAAAAACATTTTATTTCACAGAGCAAAACTAAAACCGAACAATTTTAAATAAAGTTATAAGTAATAAAAATCCAGAAAATTACTAAGTTTAAAATAATAAAACAACAAGGAAAAGTATTTGAAATAATAGTAAAATTGGTTTCAGATAATTGTAATGCTTTCATAGCCAAGACTTGACCATACAAAGTGTGTATGGAACCGCTCTGCTTATCGCAGACATATCTTCGCTAACTTTACACCTGCAGCAACCTCAATATATTCTATAGCTTGTTGTTGTTCTGTGAAACTATCTTATAAAATATGTTCATTCACAGATCTCGTCGCGTGTTTAAACATTCATTCAGCACTTTACAGTCATTCATTGGACTTGGCCTCGGCCCCGGTCGCAGTCGCAGTTACAGTCCCAGCCTCAGCCTCAGCCTCAGCCTCGACTCGGAGTTCGGGGACAGCTTAAACTGCAGCTTCAGCTTCAGCTTCAGCTTGAGCGTCCAAGTGCCCCACCGGATGTGGGCGTTAGCAGGCATGTAATCTGATCCCTGACAAATCGGTCTATTAGAATCGTCGAAGACTGTGTTGAAATATTTGTCGCATGCAACGAAGATGCCGCCGCCAAATGGACACAAACGGAACGGCGTAGGTGGCGCAGGGCAAATGTGCAACGGGCTTGGGCCTGGCCTGAGCCCATGCCCATGAGCTTGCCACAAGACGCGGCTGCCGCTGCAAGCTGCAAGCTGCTGCGGCGTGTGCCTAGCCCTTATTTTGGTTTCAGCTCGACTTCGAGCTGTAGTTTTTTTCTTCGATTTTTTAGTACTTCTTTTTCTTTTTTTTGTAGTATTTTTTTTTTTTTTTTGTTTTTTGGTTTTTTGTGATTTTTATGAGGCGCAAGTGGCGACGTTTTGTGGTTGCGAGGCAGACGCAGACGTTGGCTAAAATGTTGCACGTTGCTGGTGGCGGCGGCATCGGCATCGGCAACGTCGACGGCAACGATTTCCAGTTGGACTTGGACTGAAGCGGCGCCGCAGCAATTCATAAACGTGGGCGATTGATTCTCGTACCTCATGGCCTCATCCTCAGCTGAGCCAGGGGGCATGGGGCAAGGGGCGCGGCTGGCGGCAGGGAGGCAACTGCGGCTGCGACTGTGGCTGCTTTTGGGCTTTGGCTTTGGCACTAAGGCACGGCAAATGGCCCGCGGCATTGCGATTGAACTTCAAGTTATGATCGTCGTCGCAACGACAACAACAACAGCAACAGCAACAGCAACAGCAACAACAACATTGATGGACGTTCGCTCACGAACGAACTTGGCAACAACAACAACAGCAACAACACACGCTGTTACCACTTATTGATGGCACATTGTGATGCTGATGCGTCGACCCAGCAAGCGGGTCGCTCCACTCTCTCTCTCTCTCTCTCTCTCTCTACCCTACTGCTGCTGCTGCTTCTACTCCTCCTTCTCCTGCTGCACTTCACTCATGAGCACGTCGAATAGAGGCGTTCTACTCAAATGTATGATACCCACCCACGAGCAGGCACAGAGCCAGAGCCACAGCCACAGCCACAGCCGGAGCCCAAGTCCCAACTATGATGATGACTGCGACTGTGTCTGCCGTGCGCTGTACCCTCTACCCTCTGAGCTGTGCCCGGTGCTCAGCCCTGCCCTAGTCGGGCCCTCGCTCAAGCTGCATCCATGGAGTCAAGCGCCCCATGCTCCCTTTGCTTCTTTTTTTTTTTTTGTTTTTTGTTTTTGGGCCCCAAAAGACAATGCAAAATTAAGCGTTTCCTTTATTGTTGTTGCTCGTTGCCTTTGTATTACTTTAAGGTGTGCTCCGGGTAATAATTTAGTTAAATCATATTTTCGGCAAACTACAACAGCAACAAGAAGAGGAGTACGAAGAGGGGGAGGGGTAGGAGGACGACACTGTGCCGCAGTTAAAATTATTTGGCTTTAACACTCACTCACCTACTCAGCGCCGCCTCGCTCGATGGGCCGACGGGGTCTTGACTTGACTCGACTTGACTTGTTGGAGCCGCTCGCTCGAAGGTCTCGCTAGTTCGCCAAGTCCATGAATGGCGCAACATTGTTGAGCCCGCACACACACTCGCACACGCACATGTGAAACGGAACTCGAGGCGTTTCTATGCCGCCAACGACATCAAATCATATTTGAGAACAGTTTATGACGTTTGACGTTTAGTACAAGTTTGCCATGGGTCGCTGGGTCGTACGGCATAATGGCTTCATTTTGATGACTGTCATGGGGCGTCGGCACTCACAAGATTTTTTGCAGTGTAATGGGGTTTGACTGAAATCGGAATTCGCGAAGAATACAACTTGAACTTTTCTACAATTTCGACTACAAAATTTCTCTATTTTCCATTTCATTTTTTACAGCTGTAGTCTCAAGATTTACTGAGATTTACTGAGTTTGAAAAACTTTAAATTTGTTTACAATTTTTACTTCATACTTTCTTCAGAGAAATTGACATTGCCTTTCCTTTATTTATTCTTTGAAATGTTGTGCAGTGTAGACGAGAAGATCGTAGCCTTTTATCGAATATATCGACCCTTGTACATTTCTTCCTTTTCCTATCGTTTATCGAAATTGTTCCTAGGCTTTCTGCACACTGAAATCATAAAAAATATCAGCCAAGAAAAATACATTTTTCAGAAGAATGTGAAAAATTTTAACCTCTCTACACTCCAATTCTAAACCTACATCAAATGAACTGACATAGCTCTTCTTCATCTGCTCCAAATCTGTTCTAATGTCTTGCTCCACTTGAGCATAAAAGTTGTCTTTAGCAATTCTGCGATTCGGTCTAAATCAAAGCGATAATTAGCTTATTTATTATTATTATTATTTTATTTAATTAATCGAGATTCAGCCGGAGAGACCAGTCCTCCCACAGTGGCATATTTGACACTTTGGAACTAATTTATTGTGGTCGCCGAATGTCAAGTTGCAGATAAAGATTAATTAATAATAGGACAAGTTTAAAAAAGACATTAAGAGATTCTTTAGAGAATCACTAAGCAGAAAGAGAACGGGTTAATTTGGTATTATAATCGAGAAGAAAGCAGTGTGGATTTATGTGACAGCTATATCAATATTATCTGGTATATTATTTATTGTGGTAAATATATATCGAATGCTATAACTCGAATCGGTGACGGTGATCTGTCTTCAGGTCTTTTGGCTCAAAGTTCAGTTATCTCAGATTTATTTCAGTTTTAAAATTATTATTAAGTGATCTTTTCTACTGGATCTCTTATTGATCAACACTAGACAAGATCAATAAATTTTAAAAGATCTTTCTATTCAAAATTGATAGATTTCACTTAAATTTCCAGTTCCGAACTCTTCTCACCTGACTTCTTTGCTGAAAACCCCCCCATCAACACCAGGCAAGATCACTTAAATCATTCGCGATAAGTAAAGTTATTTTAGAGGACGCTCGTGCTCGATGATTAACATTCATTGCCAATTCAAAGCAATTTTCGGTACATTAAGTTCTCGGCCAGGCAGCGACAGTCGTCGTCAGGCTATAAATAAGTATCTCTCTAATATTTAATGCCAACTAACGGCAACATCTTCATAACTCAAGCGAGAGTCGCTCAAGCGATCGCAAGCGATCGCAAACGATCTCCAGTCGATGCCACAGTCGCCACATCGCACCTACAAGTCGCAGTTATGATAATAATATTTTGTTGTCGCTCTTGTTGTTGGCTCAGATACAAAGCGAACAATGCGCGATCACAATGTTTTGGATGGTCGTAAATATTCGTTATAAATATCACAGATCGGACGGGGAGACAACAACGAGGAGTAGGAGGTGGAGTGCGGCTATAGAGCTACCTTCTCGGCAGCCGCTTGCCGCTTGTCTTGTCTAACGATAAATTACAGTTAGAGCTGTACCTACCGTATACGCCGATCTCGCCGAGGGAGAAGATCACATCCGAATCCGAATCTGAAACCGAAATCGAAACCAAAACCAAAACTCAAACACGTCGCGAGCGTTTTTAAGGTGTGACCAAAACGCGAACGAAACTCGTAATTTTTTAAATTAGCATTTTTTTCCTCTCCCTCCCTATCTCTCTCCCTCTCTCTCTCGCACTCTTCTTCATCTGTTTTGGTCGCTGTTTGGGGGAGCCTGAACAGACGATCGGTTTTATTTAACGTGGAGCGCGCGCGTTGTCATAAAACCAAATTTACAAATTGTTACCCGGCCCCGGACAACCCTTGGCTTGGTGGAACACAAAGAATCAACACAGTTGAGACTGCGACGACATAGACATCATCGACATGATCAGCTTGAGGGGCTGCAGCGCAGTGGAAGCGGAGGGACTGCTGTCTCCACACTGTTGCAGTCTCTTTGCTTGCAATAAACTCATCAATAAATTGCCCCGAGTTTCGTTATATTGCGGTGGTTCTGGCGGACACCAACGCACTTGATGATGTCTCTTCTCTGGCATCAGATTCTTCCCGTATTGGATTCTTCCCATTTGCATCTTCGGGTGGTCGCGGCGCTCTTCTCTCTCACTCTCCGTCGCTTTCTTCTCGAATGTCGCGTGTGCGCTAAGTGGATTTGTGTGTTCGGCGGTGCGAGAAAAATGTTTATTGTTTCAACATTGTTATCAGGCTTAAGTAAACACTGACCACAGCGCGGAGAGGCCTCTCTTTTAGCTCTCTTCCCGCTACACGCTTCCCTCTTTTCTTTTTGATTTCTAATTTGTTTACCCCACAAAAAATTATTATGCTAGATGCTTATTTATGGGCAGTGCCAAAGTGACCAACCGGAAGAACCCTCCACGCGCATTAGTGACTCTTTTTCCTTCTCTCTTTCTCATTTTTCCCCACACTCTTATCTTGGGTATTTCTGCTTTGGAATTTCATTTCTTTCATTTCGATTTGCCCCACGAATTTGTTTTGAATTTGCTCAGAATTTATGAGTACAAAGAAGTTGCGTGTTGGCATCATCAATCAGCGAGGACAAACGAGGAGTCTGTCGGGACTCGATCCTACCATAGGCCCTAAGACAAGGTATTTTACGCTTCGCTCACCTAACAAATTAATTATCACAGATCGAGATCGCAATCGAGATTCTGCTGTTGTAGGTAGCTCAAACTAAGAAGTATTGCTTAGTCAGAGGATCGCTAAGCTGTACTCATGATCGAAGCTCGATGGGGATTTTCGCTTGTCTTCCAAAACTATCAAGAAACCATACTGAATTCTTTTGTCTGCTATCTTCAGTTATGACCTCATCGCTGACCTCTTTCTCTGCGGCCTGAGGGTGCCCTTTCTTGCTGCTTCCATCATTCAACTCTGACAGTTTCCAAGCCATCGAAATCACTTAGCCAACTCGAAGCGATAGATGTGACACATCACATGCTCATTTGTCAGTGAGCTCTGCATATTCCCCGATTCACGATGCTCTTACCCCATTCTCCAGTTGCTGCCGTTGAGTAAGCTGACAGTTGTGACATTATGGCGCTCAATTCATGCCTAATTAGGTTGAGCTATGTCAATGATTACGACACCTAACAACAAAGCAGAGCTACAGATACAGCTACAGCTACGACTACATTCGCAGATACATTCTGATTGAGAGAGATTAAAGTCTCTGCCCGAATCAAACGCTCAGAGAACGCAGCTAAGCCGATGCAGACGAGCGATAAGCCCATTCAGTCCCGGCCTCAGTCTCAGTCCCATTGCCAATCCCCGTCCCTTCGGTTCCTTAAAACCGAACAGATGCACTTAACGAAACGACTGGACTGTAGAACTGTGATGGGTGCCCCTTTCTGTCGACTCAATTACGGTTACGTAAGCCCATCGAGTGCGAAGATCAGCGATGCATATGACCAGACAATACCTATATATCCGGTACCGTTAAACGTGCCCCGTAATCGTTATGTGCTACCCGCTATCCGGTACCAGTTGCCAGAGCCGTACCCATACCCGTACCCAGACCAGAACAGACCCTACCTAAGCAGCCTTGCGGCGGCTGCCGTTGACAGTTCGAGTGGCCCATGCGGACATGGTGAACGGTACCATGATGCTATATAATAAGTGTATATATTTCACGCTTATCTGCACCCCCGTTGTCCTGTCGTCCTGGTCACAAATTGCCCCGTTGTTTTCGTTGTTTATTAGCTTAATAATTTGTCTGTCGAGGGTTGTACGGTCGGTGGGCGTGGCATGGTGTAGATTACAGCAGGCAGGCAGCTAATGGCCCTGCGAGGGTTGCATTCAGGGGTTGCTAGTATCCCCCTCTATCCCTTCGAGGGATATGGCAACCATGCTGTGATAATTAAATCAACTTTTCGGGGCGGGAAAAGCGCGTTAAGTGTTTGAAGTTCGCTTTGATTGGCGTTTATCGTTAATCGTTTATCGCTTATCGTTCGTCGCACATCGCTCAACGCCTTGCACTGTTTTGATGGGCGTAGACAATGTTTTTTGCATATCTCAAATGGAAATCGAAAAACCTACAGTTTATAATCGACATGATTTACTGTTCTGAAGGCCGTCGACTCTGAAATTTCTATTGACTTTCAGTTGTTTTTTGGTATGCGGAAACCCCTGACCATTTTAGGGATAGGACAACTTCGTTCTGGTAAGATATTAAAGATAGATAGTAAAGTTGCATCTACTATATGACTAATAATGGTAATAATAGTATGCTCTGTATCAATTACTATCCAACCGACTAAATTTAGAACCAAAATTTTGACACATAATGCTTATCAGCCCCATTTCGCGCTGGGAATATGTGGTACATACCTGTGGATCTGTCGCATTGGTGGGTAAATAGTTGAAAAGATTTCACTAATGGCCCATTAATCAGTTGGCCAAACATGCGCCTAGCACCAAAGAACCGTACCGACTCTTCACAAAAATCCCACACATTGCTAATCCTTAAGCACACAGAATGTTTCTTAAATGTCACACGAGATTGCACGAGAGAGCGACAGCACGGAAGAGCGAGAGAGTGCAAGAGAGAAAGAGAGAGAACTGAACGGAAATTTACAACACGACGACGTATTACAACACCTTTTGGCCGGGCCGTGTAGACAGACGCTAAACTCGATATTTGTTGACAAATATTAACGCGAAGATGGGGGGTTTGCGACACGGAACGGGTACGAGCACGGGTATGGGTATGGGTATGGTTATGGGTATGAGTACGGGTACGACTCAACCCAGCGATATCCGTGCAAAGCAATCTTGTCACTATATTATGACGTTAATGACAAATTGACGGCGAGTTGCCTTTGATGTGTGTGTTGTTTGATTGTTTTTCGGTTCTAATCATGCCGACTGCCGCCGAGGTAGTAGTAGTCGGGGCGACCCAACGGAACGACCGTTACCGGGGGTAGCCCGCCCCACCCTGCTAGTTCCCCAGAGAGCAAGAGAGAGAGAGAGAGCAAGAGAGTTTGCTTGCAAATGATTTCGTTTTAATTTAACCGCATTGCGTTCCCGTCAATTAGCCATAGCTCTAGCGGGCCTCTACGCCCTTATCAGCACCCAAAAGTCATATAACCCAGCGTGTATACGTATATATGGATGGACTACCTCTCGGTATGGCTGTGTGCGAGAGATAAGCTGCTGCTGCCCCGCTATCTGCCGTGTGAGTGTGGTTAGTTATACTCGCCTCTCGGCTCGATGTCGGTTCTCGGTTCTCGATTCTCGATTCCCGAGTCTTGGTCTCTCGATTCTCGGTGCTCGGTACTCTGTGCTCTGAGCTCTGACATGTTTGATGATTGTGTGTAGTACACAACTCGTTGCCGGCGACTGTTCCGTGCTACGTGCCGCGAACTTGTCAAACAAGCCCTGGGCAAATACCCAGCGACTTCAGTCACTCAGACAGTCAGTCAGTTAGTCAGTCATACAGTCGGTATCCAAAACTGCAGAGCTCTCGACGGCCTGTCAATTATATACGTAATACACGACAACTCGTACTCGCACTCACTCAACTCGACCGATTTGCCCGTGTTTGCATTCGCGCCCCGAGTGTCATAAAAAGTAAAGCGAGTCGGTTGCCTTGATGCAGCCGCTACGTCTATAGGCATATACATTGTACATACATATATGTATGTGTATATATAGACAAGTATTTAGGGGATATACGAGCACATTACATGGTGTGCACCTCTGGGTAGTGTGCCACAGCGATTACCCCACACCACCCACTGTTGCAGCGTCGGCAAAACGTGCACCGTCCAATAAAATCTAATTACCTCTTTCGTAGCACTCGCTTGGCACCTTCCAAGCACCCCTCAAGCACCCACTATAGCTTGAGGAATGCGGCTATCTATTCACTTGCACGATTTTCGGCAGCTTTAACTTCTCGCAGTTGAAGTTCCAAGAATGTACAGATATCGTTTAGCTTCCCATGCTTCCCCTTTCTTAATGGGAAGTTGTTTTTGGAGGCGGCTTGTCAAAGAAAGTTTGTATTGTGCAATTGAAGTCGTACGTAGCTTATATGGGTCGCACAGAGATCTGTACAGTTGCCTTATCATGTTTTTAAGGACCCCATAGAGCTTTGATTTGACTTTAATTTTTCTGTGACCTTATGTAATAAATTTATATGCTGAGTCAATTAAGCCATGTCCGTCTGTATGTCCGTGTTACAACTATGTATTTGCCGTACTCCATTCTTTTCTAGCTTATATTTTATTCATTTATTATTACCAAGACTTCATAAATTCAATGAGTTTTTAATAATTGCCTTAGAAAAAATATATTTCTGATATTGACCAGTAGCCGAGTTAATTTAGCCATGTCCGTTTGTCCGTGTTGCATTAGGAACGCGGTTTTTTTAGAGTTTTTATTCTGGCATATGTATGATATATTATATTTTCGTAGACTTTATAAACATAATGAGATATTCAGAGTAACTAAAGGACCCCTGATCCCTCGGGTCACTTAAGCTTTTAGGCTAGAAAGCATCTACCGCCAAGGAAGTTGGCGAAGATCATGCCTGAAGCTACGCTAAATCTGCAGATGTATCTTTTTTCTAGACACAATTCAAGTTTTGGAATAGCTACATTATTCCTGATCTCTCAAGTCACTTAGACCACACAAGAGATCCTTACCAAGGAGAATTACGAAGACATTGTCTAAAGCTTTGTTCCACGTAGTCTTCAACTCTAAGAGCCTTCTTCCAATCTTTTATAACTGTAGCAGTTACTACAGGGATCCCTGATCCCTCCGCTCGCTTAGACCACACAATACCTTAAGCCTTGTCCACACGTTAGGGCGCACATCCCTCGTCGTCCTACTCGCACTCGCTGTCTGTTTCTTTCCCCGGCCCCTTGCTCTGTCCTTTCCGCTCTCCCCCGCTACGCAGTGTGTGTATGTGTGCCTCCAATATATAAAAGCGTTTACGATACGACACCTAATTAGGCACAAGAACGCCGCATAATTTACGTTTCGTCAAACGTTGGCGCAGTAACTCGTCAAAGTCGGAGCTGCAGTTGGCACTGAGACTTCAGTCGTTTGCAGGGTGGGGCCTCAGGGGTCGGGGAACGGTGCGTGGAACGGGTCTGGTCTTAGACTGGACGCGGCACATCAACGTTGTGCAAACATGGATTCGTTACCTATTGAGGTGCCGGCCCAAGTTGATGGTTCGACAGCGGGGAGGTAGAGCGCAGTGTGCTGCAGTATGGGCGGGGAGCGGGTTTCCGCCAACACCTTCTCCCCCTCCTGCTCCGCGTACTCCCCTACTGACTCAATGGCCTGCTGCAGTTCGGCAGAGACACAAATACATCAAATCATAAAGCAAATGGTGCCGACAACTAACTGGGCAGAACTCGGACAGACCAGACGCGGGCCACATGACATTTACATTCACATTCACCCAAAACCAAAGGCAGCAACGGCAACAGCAACAGCAACTACAACTGCAGCAACAACAAGAACGTTCCGCATTTTGCGTTGGTTCCGGGAAACGCAACAAAATTTCACAAGCACAACGAAAATATTTTCAAGTCTTGCGAGCAACTTCAAAGAAACCAAACGAAACCAAACCAAAACCAAAGGAAAGGAAAGGAAACCGTACCGAGTCGAGTCGAGCCGAAAAAAAGCCAACAACAGCTGAAAAAAAGCTATGAGTAGCCACGCCTCGACACTAGACAACATTGTTGTTGTTGCTGCAGATCGAAGAGTGCCGTGTTGCTGTTGCTTTTGCTGTTGCTGGTTAGTGATGGGCTTATTAGAGTTAGTCGGACTTCGGTGTACTCGTGTATGGATGGATGGATGGCGTCCGAGCCCGGGAACTGAGACATTGTCAATGGGGCGTTGCGGAAACCTCAAAGCGAATTTAGTGCGCTCACTCCTCGAGCTGCACTGACAGAAAGAAAGGTAATACCGTTTGGGAAAGAAGAAAGTCTGGCTAAAAACCTTAAATACTTTAGAGTTTAATACATTGTTACAAATTTTTTATATGAATAAAAACAAATATATATAGAAGAAAGATGGTATGTAAAGACAATACAAAGAATACTCAATAACTGACTTGAATTGTGGGAAAAATTCAAATTTCTTACATATTTTCGAAAATAAAATATAATTTAATTTTAAAGGCAAACTGAAAATAAACTTTCTATGAGTTAGTATTATTTTCTAATTACTATTTGTTTAAGGTATAATATCATATACAAATATAAAAACTATAGGACATCAAACTGGATTTTCTTTATATTTTTTTCCCCAAAATATAGGTATGAAAAAAAAATTTGTAATATTTAAAAAAAAAGCTTAATAAGCGTTGCGAATAAGCTTTCTCGTTGCAGTGGAATCTCTTTCCTTGTAGCATTTTTTTGAGGTCTGCAAACAAATGACTGATCCAAACTAATTTTCATTTAATTTTTCCAGATAATCTAAATTGTGATACTAATAAAATTAAAAAAATATTTACAATAAATGCAAAAACTTTTAGAATTAAAATTGAAAAATGTATATTTTACAATCATTAAAAATTTCAACAATTTTTGAAGAGAAATCAAAAATAAAGAAATGTTTAAATAAAAAAAAAACTTTTTGCAAATGTTTTCCACTCGCCACAATTTTCTCGCAGTGTAGTCCGCCGTTGCGGCTTTATGACGACAATGCGTTTGCTGTCATAATTATTAGTCAAACACAAACAATGAATTTCATAATTTTCCCATCAATATACGACGGCTCAGAGAGCTGTGAGCCGCGAGCCGCGAGCCGCGGGCTGCGCTCCGAAGCCGACGTTGAATGTTTAAACATCCGCTCGCCCGCACGCGCCGCCCCAGCCGACCGCTCGCTGCAGCTGGAGCGGAGCCATGGAAAGGCTGCTCGGACTTGGGGAATGGTGTGTCCCTCTCTCTCTCTCTCACTGTGTCTCTCTGTCTCTCTCGGTGTGTGTGTGTGGAAATGAAGCCGTCGCGCATAAAGTGTGAAATTGCCGGCAATTCGCAGAGACGCGCTGCTTCAAACTGTAACCAAGTGCAGGGCGAGAGCGGAGCAGCGCAAGGAGCAGACTGCAGTTTGTGGCCAGCTTCGGCTTCGGCTCCGGCTCTTTGGCTAATGGCCCCAAACGCTGTTGGCTGGGTACATGTCTCGTTGCACGCTTGTTGTTCCATTGAATAGAACAATATCCGCGCAAATATTTGCTCGAGCAGCGAGCAGCGTGCGCAGTTCGTGTTTAACTGTTGCCAACAGAGAGGCGCAGACTGCTCTCCTGCAGCTGGATCTGAAGCTGGTCAAGAGGCATCCCTGTGTGTGTGTGTGCAGCATAATTGTTGTTTGATCGTTGTAATTGGTTTGTTGAAGCTGTTGCAGGAAACGCAACTCCATCGTCGTCGTCGTCGTCGGCTTCACATTGATCCGTTTAACGATTTGACAACAGCAGAGCGAGCTGGCAATAGCGTGCGAGAAAGAGAGAGAACGAGAGAGACTGCAGGGCAGCGCGTAGTGACCAAGTCGGCTTTTGCTTTTGAAGCGGCGCAACGATCATAAAAATATTGTTAAGCATCTTGCAGTTTCAGTACCAAGTTTGCCACGTAGTCGAGCTCAAGACCCCGTAGATTCTCTGGAAGTTTCCCAGCTGTCGTGGGTGGGCGTTGATAGCGCCTGCTTGCGACAAGAAGTTTGCCCATACCTTGTTCGACATTGTTTGGTCGCCGACGATAAGGCTATAGACCCGATGGGAAAGTCAAGTAGTCGCCGTGTCTTCCGATCTGTCAGTCTCCCGGTCTGCTTATCTATGCCTTTGTCTCGCTCTTGCTCTCTCACTCTACTCTCTGCTCTTGTCGAGCTGTTGTCAAAGGCTTGTTTGGGGGCCTGGTAACACCTTAATGGTACATTAATTGCCCTTGTTGGCACTCGAGCGATAAACATCGCTACAAATATTTGATTTTTAGTTCTCTACAAGTGTGTAAATAGTGTAGCAACATGTGAGAAAATGGGTAGGGGGTGGTAGGCTGGTGGGAAGCGAGTGTGGTTCAAGGAAGGTAACACAAAGGTGTGCAACAGGAAGCAGCAGACAGCTGGGCATACCCTGAGAAATATCGAGAAGCGAATTCTTCTCCAGCTTTTATTGGGTATCGCAACTGGAGATATACTTGAATATAAAGTTGAAATACTGATCGGAAGATATCGACATAAGGCTCAAAATGATCTAGACTATCAAATTCAAATTATCGATAACGATAACTCTCGATAACTTTCACAAGTATTGCTCTTGAATAAAAAGTTGAAATACTGATCGAAAGCTATCGACGTAAGTCTTCAAATGATCTAGACTATCAAATTTGAATTATCGATAACGATATCAAGTTCAAAGCCGATAACTTTTAAAAGTATTGCTCTTAGTTTCTGAAAGATGCAACATATAATTCAGAAAAATTAAGTTTTCTGTGATTTTCTCAAAATTTGTTTTAAAAACTATCGCATTATGTCCATAACTGATCGATAACTAAATAAATAAGTTTTAATAGCTGATATCTTGCCAGATATGCTATATATTTGTTTAGTATGTGCTGTAAAGAATTGCACGTACGTAAGATAATTCAATATGCTTTTAAAAATACATCAAATATTTCTCCAATTCATCGATAACTATCGAATGAAAGCAGAAGCAAACACAGTCTTGTTTCATATCCATTAAGCTATATCATTTATTCGATATTATCATAAAAGTCCACAAATTACTTAGAGTCTAGGTTCACACATATATAGTTTATATATATATAGAGATAAAGTCAAACTTTCGAACTATAAATTACCAGCTAGAAATATCATTAGTTTTAGCCTTAATTAGTCGTTCAGCCGTAATTAACCGTTAATTAAATGCTGTAAGCCGTAAGCAACTTGGGGGCAAACACAGATCAGACACATTTTCTGGAGGGAATCGAATTCGTGAGAGCTGCAATGAGATTTTCTTCGTGTGAGACAGAAAGAGAGTGAGAGAGAGAGAGAGAGAGAGAGCGAGACTAAGTTGGAATCAATCGCTGACTGCCACCAGATCTCGCGAGGAAGCATTCGCCGATGTCGCGCCACTCGTCGTGGCATTGGGCAGCACCATCGATAGCCCCAGATCGGAGCTGTTGGATCCATTGCTATTGGTGCTGCCGAAGAGATCGCCCAGCGCACTGGCCACGCCTCCCGTGCCGGAGAGATTGTGCGTCAGACTGTGACGCCGGAGATCGCAATTGCGGCGAAAGACCTTGCCACACGAGGCACAGTTGTACGGCTTGATGTCCGTGTGCGTCAGCAGATGCGTCTTTAGGTTCGAGCGCTGGTTGAACGATCGATTGCAGACGGGACACTTGTGCGGCGACTCCTCCATGTGCAGGATCTTGTGCACGGCCAGCGTGCGCGACTGGCAGAAGCCCTTGCCGCACTCGGCGCACTTGAAGGGCTTCTCCTTGGAGTGAATGTATCTGCAAAGAGGCGGATGGAAGGCAGAGGAAGAAATAGATCATGAGATGAGAGTGTTCGATAATACTTAAGCTTAAAGTCTAGTGTGGCTAAGTCTTTGGTTTCTATAGTCTTGGTCTGGCATTCTTTCCGGAAGCTACCTTTAAAGAGTATCTTCAAGCATGCTCTGATAAGTACTATATTCTGTCCCCTTTATCAAAAACTTGTACTTGAGCTTTTATATTGTCGATAATATATCGATATTTTCTTAGACATTTTTTTTGAAATGCGGAAATAACTTATAAATTAATAGTATTAATGGAGATGTTTTTAAGCAAGTATATTATATTATATATTATCGATGTTATCGATAAATAACTAAACAAGTTTATTAAACTATATATTATCAATAGCTTATCAAAATTGTTTTTTACTATATTGCGAAGAATCTCTTTTAAAAATTCTTTATTGCAAGCTTATGTATTATCGATAAAATATAGCAATTTACTTCGAAAACTCTATTTGAAATGGAAAAGTAGTTGTATTTAAAGAAGTTTCTAATCAACTGTTGTACTTTTGTTTTTTGAAAAGTATTTGCTGCAATGTGTACTTATATATTATCGATAATTTATCGAAATAGTTTGTTTATCTGTTTTTTTCTTTTTTTTCTTCACACTGTTCGTCATGTTGCGTATTGGCCTTTTTCATCCTCACGCAAAGTGTATTTATTTAGAGCTCATACAGATGTTATCGATAACATAAAGCAACTATTTTCAAATACGTTGCATAAAAAGAAAATATATTTTGTGAAAGTTTTGCATTAAGGTATACAAATGTTGGATTTACGCCCCAAAAAATAAGCTGTTTATTTAAAAATTATATATTATCGATAATTTATCGATATTGACCAACTTTATGACAGCATATTTTAAATTCTAGTGTATTATAGTTTCTCACAGCTCTCTTTAACATCTCCCAATACCGGAACCCCCTGCTAATACCCTGCCCATGCCCAGCTGCCGCACTTACCTATGATCGCGCAGATGATCCTGCCGCCTGAAGGCCTTGCCGCAGATGTCACACGAATAGGGCCGCTCGTCGGTGTGCGTGCGCTCGTGTATGAGCAGATTGTAGGACTTGGTGAACTGCCGATTGCAGAACTTGCAGATGAACTGCTTCTTGGAGCGTTGCGCCGCTGCTGCCGCCGCCGCCGCCGCAGCTGCTGTTGTGGAGCAGTTCGCAGCGGTATCCTCGGCGGCCGCGCCACTGCCACTGCCGGCCATGACGCTGAGCTTGTCCTGGTACATGGTGGCCTGCAGCGAGTGCAGCGAAGCGTCCGCCTCGGCTGCGCCGAAGCTGGAGGGATTAAAGATGAAGCTGCCGTAGCTGCTGTCCAGATCGCCAGCCTCAAAGGAGAGCGCATCCTCGCCGTCGAGCAGCGGCAGATCGCACTCGGCTGCCAGCTCCGCGGCTGTGGCGCAGTCCAGCGCTGCCTGCTGATTGGCTGCGGCGGCGGCGGCGGCAGCAGCAGCGGCGACGGCGGCGCTGACGGTGCCGATGGAAGGGAGTGGAGGGATGCACTTGCCAGCAGAAATGTTGTTGTTGTTGGAGTTGTTGTTGTTGCTGGAGTTGCTGTTGTTGTTGTTAGAGTTGCTGTTGCAGTTGTTGTTATTGCTGCTGCTGTTGTTGTTGTTGCTGCTGCTGCTGGGCGCCGAGTTGCTGCTGCTGGAGGCGCTGGAGGAGCAGCTGGACTTGAGCTCAATGCTGGCGATGTCAATGAGCGCTGGCAAATTGCTGCTGTGCTCCTGCTCGCTGCTGCTGCTGCTGCTGTTGCTGCCAGTGTTGCTGCCAGTGTTGCTGTTGTTGTTGTTGCTGCTGTTGCTGGTGTTGTTGTTGCTGCTGCTGCTGAAGCGAAACACATCCGATTTGCCGGTAAGTCGCTGCAGCGCCAAGTAGGATTCAAGCGCCTGCAGATTAAGCGCTGCTGCTGCCGCGGAGTTTGCCGGCAGCAGCGCTGCCTGCTGCAGGCTGCTCACCATGGTGCCCTGCAGCGAGAGCACCACAGCAGCAGCAGCGGCCAAATCATTGGTAGCAGCTGCTGCTGTCGCTGTGGCAGCAGCCATGGCCGCCGCGCTGGACTTGGCAACTGTTGCTGTGGGTGTGGCTGCTGCGTTGCCTGTTGCTGCTGCTGCAGCGCTGCCTGTTGCTGCCGTGCCTGCTGCTGCTGTTGTGGGGTTTGCTGTTGCTGCTGCTTTGCTCGCTGCTGCTGCTGCTGCTGGCTTGCTGTGCGTGGGACTCTTAAGCGCGACACTTTGCTGCTTGCTGCTGCTGCTGTGCGGCTTTATGCTGCTGCTGCTGTTGCTGGCAGCTGTTGCTGCTGCTGTTGTTGCTGTTGTGCTTGCAGCAGCAGCTTCTAATTCGCTTGCCGCTGCAGCTGTTGTGCAGCGCATGTTGCTGTTGCTGCTGCTGCTGCTGCTGGTGCTGTTGTTGTTGTCGTGCTGCTTGGCAGCTGCAACAGCGACAGTCAATTGCTTCGCAGCGTCCATAAAAAGCCAACGTGGCGGCACAGCAGGATATCGAAGCTGCGACTTGGCCCCGTGGGCACAAAGATGCAACCGATCGAGTTGTTGTTGTTGTTGTTGCTGTTGTTGTTGCTGCTGCTGCTGCCTTTAGTTTTATTGTTTGGCGCACCTACGCAGCTTGCTGGCTGTGGCTGTGGCTGTGGCTCTGGCTTTTTGGCTCTTTGGCTCTTGACTTTGCACATGAATATTAAAAACCACACGCCATCATAAATCACGCCTTAGTCACGCTTTCAAAAGTCATAAAAATCGAATTTGACGTGCGAGTGAGAGCGAGCGAGACAGAGAGTGTGGGGTCTCTATGTGTCTCTGTGTGTGTGTGTGTGTGTGTGAAACAAAACAAACAAACTGGCAGCAATTGCTGCTGTATCAAATGACGTCGTCGCAGCAAGTTGCAGGCGTGGGCGTCGCGTAAGTCTGGCGGAATGCACAGATTTCTATATAGTTTTAATTTAGTTAGGAACACTTGCACTGGCCCAGAATGGGCATATATATTATATATAAATATTTATATAAATATATATATATTTATATATATGTAAATATTGTATATATGCTGCGGCTGCTACTGCTACTGCTGCTGCTGCTGCGATCAGCCGTCGTGCCGTGTGCGCTGCACAATATTGGTAAAAGATCACGGAATAACTAAAAGTCCATTGCTCTGCGAGCGGTGCGCGGACCTGGACCTGCGCGCTCACTTGCTCTGCACGGCGCTCTCTTGCGCACACATACACAGAGCACAAGAGAGAGTGAGAGAGAGCGCACGCGCGCGCCTCACAGTGCTGTCCAACACGATCACAGCGCGCTGAGAGCGCGCCTGCTGAGAGCGCGCCTGCTGAGAGCGCAACCACGACCAGGTGTTCAGAGCGCGAGAGAGACTGAGTGAGCGAGAGCTGCAAAGCAAACACGTTTGTCTGCATACAGACAGCTACACACACACACAAATGGGAGAGAGCGCACGCCAAGAGAGCGCGATCACACGTACACGCACGCACACAGCCAGAAATGGCAACCGGTTATTGGCGCTCGCCTGCGCTGCGCTTTGAGTGGGAGTTCTTTCACAATTGCTGTGCTTGGAGTGGGGGGCAGCAGTTCTGCTTGTTGTTGTTGTTGGCGCTCATAATTTGCCATTACTTGTTTGATTATTTACTTAGTTTGAGCGCGTTTCTTCTGCTTCTTTCTCTTGCTGTACATTTCACTTTTCGCCTATTTCATTGGCAAAGATTATTTTGTTTTTATTTTGTTTTTTTTTTTGCTAGCAAATTCTGACAAATCGGCGTTAGCCTTGAGCGATAGCTGCACTTGACGAACTCCAACTCAAGTTGGGCGCTCGGGCGTGGGATCAAAGCGCTGATAATATGCTAGCTAATTGTATAATTACAGTCTGTACAGTTATAATGCTCTGTCGTTTAAGGTAGAATGCACTTGGGATGTAACTGCTGGGTTAATTATCTATGAAGGGGTGTGGTAGACTCGACTGAGTTTATAGGTTTTGCTGGAAAGGCATGATTTCGAGTATTTGTAATATTAATACTATGAAAACTGTATGTAAAATTAAAATATATATTCAAATTATTTATTCCAAAATATGAACTATGACTTTAGAATTCGTTTAAAAGTATTATTTGTAGTATACCTATTGTATTCTTAATCATGCGGTTTGATTAAATGTTATTGTATGGTATACTGTTAATAAATTATGAATTGGTAATTTTATTAATTATAAATAAATTTTGGTTTATAAAAAATAAAGTTTAAGATGATTAATCAGTTTATGGTTTATGGCTTTCTTTATATTGTAAAAAATTATAATTGAACTGGAAATAATAAATAAATTTTGATTTTAACATAATAAAGTTTAAGATAATTAATCATGTTTCTGGCTTTCTTTATATTGTATGAAATTATAGTTCAACTGGAAATAATAATTAAATTATGATTTTAATATAATAAAGTTTAATCATCTATATTTAAATTATAATCATGTTTATGGTTTTCTTTATATTGTAAAAAATTATAATTAAACTGGAACTAATAATTAAATTGGAGTATTAAATTGAAATTAAATAATTATAATGCAGTAATAATTTTAAATGGGCTAAGACTTTTTGTTTCAAAGTATTATTTTGTAGCATTGTTAAATTCTTAGTTAAGTGGTTTTATTAAATATTATTATTAACTATTAAAAATGTTTATAATTTTTATATTATTTTCTATTAATTGTTTTATTAACTATTAATTAATTATGATTTGTATTTAATTTAGTTTTCTATAATTTAAAATTTCCATACTTTGCTTTATATATACCATAATTTATACATATTTCTCGCAGTGTATTACAGCGTACCTGCTGGCTGCTGTCCATTAGGCTGCGCGTTGATTTCTGCAGCCCGCGGCGCAACCCCCAATGATCAGATGCGCTGTCTCCCTCGCGCCCAGACGCTCCCACACTGCCTCCCCCCGCCTCTTTCTTTCGACTGCAGCGGAGGCTCATTGGAATAATTTGCCTCGCACGCCATGCCAAAGCACACGCCCCACCAGGCAAAAGATACACAGATACAAACAAATACAAGTGCAGATACAGATGCAAATGCAAATGCAGATGCAGATGCAAATGCGACTGTAGACGCAGATGCAGATGCAGTTGCAGTTGCAGTTGGCGCAGCGCAGTCACAGCTGCAGCGTATCGGGCCTGGCCCAGCGAGTGCGCCTCAACTGTCAATTATTTCAATATGCATGAGAGCGAGACGCGACTGTGAGATACTCCAACTCGATACTCGAATCAGATGCGAGCAGATAGCAGCAGATACTGCACATACATTGTGCAGTTGCCTTTGCGTTTTAATGCGCTAAACGGCGCAAGTAAATGACCAATAATCATGGGAGCTGCCTGCTCCGGCTGCCGGTTGGCCAGCTTCAGCTTCAGATACAGCTCCGCAGTCAGCAGTCCGCAGTCCGACTGCGAGTCCAATTCCGACTGCGACTTGAGCTGTCCAGCGCCGACACTGCAATTTATTTTTGCATTAAATTGCAATTTGGCCCGAGACTGAGCGACTGAGCGCCGGAGCGGGGAGCGATCTTGTGGCGAGTTCAGCACAGTTTTCTACCATTTATACAGATATTATGATGATTAATAATGCACAAACATGTCATATGCTCGTTTCGTGTGTGTTTGATTGGAGCGCATTAGGAGCGCGTCTCGTAATGATCGCGAAATCTGCCGACTTGATTGGGGCCCGACTGCCCGCCTGCCTGCTCGCCCGGCTGATCCTCTCCAGTGCAGCCCATCAGCCTGATCTCTCTCACTCCACGCTCTGGCTGGGCATCCCACGGTAGCAATTATGTCGCTTAGTGCAGCCAAACGTTCGCTTATGATGATCGCGACGGCGTCGGCGCCTTCAAAAGATTAGCGATCGCTGCAATCGCCGGAATGCATTCCAAGGTAAGCTCCATGCTCCATGGGGTTTTTCGTATATTGACACAAGCTTCCTTTAAATGACTGGCTGACTGCTCCAACTCTTTCGCTCCGATCGATGCTGCCGCTCTCCCTCTCTTTCTCTCTCTTTCTTGGCTACTCGCTCGCGATCAGTGCGCTGGCTCGATGTCGTTATATTTCGATAGTCGCGCTTTTAAATGCGCGTTTCCTGTGCCGCACTCTGTCAGGGACACGATCGACGCTCAGTGCTCAACGCTCGACGCTCGACGATCCGATCCAGCCGTCGTCTCAAGGCAAATGGTACATGATTTCAAATTTCAAGTACCAGTTTACATAAAGATCGCTGCGCTAGCCTCGAAAAAAAGGAGGAAAACAGCAAACCAGTCTCCGTCTCAGTCGCAAGTCTACAGGCCACAGGCAACAGTCTCCCATCTACAGTCTACAGTCTGTGGCTCTGGCACTGGGACTGAGTCTGGGCCTGGGTCTGGGCACGGGAATGCCTTGCAGCCTTACACCATCTGTCACAGGGCAAGGCGCGCATTCAGATCGGCAATAAGAATGCGCTAAACTTGATTCCTTAACGCTCGCTCGGTGCGCGCATGCGTGGGCTGGAATTACATGATCACGATCAGCGATAAAACTTGATGTTGTACATAGCACACAACATGAGCGGCGAGCAGGCAGTGCGAGAGAGAGAGAGAGAGAGCGCGCGAAGGGGTGCAGCGCCAGAGCAGGCGCAGTCTCAGTCTCAGACTCAGACTCAGGCTCTGCCTCAGAGATCAGACTCAGGCTCAGACTCGCAGCAATAACAAAATGTCACAAAGTTGCGCTGAGAAACGCAACGCAGATAAACGGAAACTGCTGCTAACGGAATGGAAGTTATGAAGGAACTAAAAGATAAGATCGCAAATCGGAAATAACATATGAACATTTCTTTTCTACGAGTTGGCAACAAATTTCTAAGGGAGATCATTGCAGAGATTGTCTTGATCTACAGGCGAAGCTTGTGTTTCGAAAGTTCTCAGTTATCTGTATATCATAGATATACGTTTAGAAAAACATATTAGTTTTTTTTTTTAATTAAGCTCTATTTTTTTTTCAAAAACATATTCATATTATGATTTTTCAAAAAACATTTCCATATATATATTTATTTTTCTCACCAAACAAACATTTTTTCATATATGGTAAATACATGATTTTTCAAAGAACAGTAACAATTATATACCACTAATATTTAAAAAATACCTAACAAATATCAGGAAAAAGCATAATTCCACTCAGTAGACTAAGAGAAAAAGCCAAGTAAAAACTCATTTAGTTAACAAAGAATTTTATCTAATTATGCAAAAAGTTTTTCAAGATATCTACATAACTTTTCAAAAAAAAAAAAAATATTAAAATATTGAAATATTAAAAAATTCAAATATCTTTTAAATATCTGAAAGAATTTACTTCCACTTAGTAGGCTAAAAGAAACCCCCAAAGCCTATTAGAAACCCGTCTAGTTATCAAGGTTTTTCCTGCCAGAAAGTAAAGAATAGGAACAGTCGAACTTCTCACAAGTGCACAGAAATATTACATTGTACGGAATATTGTAATAAAGAGAAATTACTTGAGCTTATCAACTTATATACAAAATTTCGCCACAATGGGCTCGGGAAAGAGAAAATCGCACAAGAAATCGACGGGATCGAAACATTCACGCCACAAGAGCTCCACCCATCCGGAGCAGCCACAGACCTGTTCGACATCCACACAAACGGAGGCGATTAAAATGAATAGTCTGAACAATGCACCGCAAGCCAGAAAATTCTCCAGACCCCGCACGACCATGGTGCAGCAGCAGAAGTGGCTGGAATACAAGCCGGAGCCATCGCTATTGGATTTGGATAAGCGTAACACGCGCAATAAGGCGTGCCAGACCCACAAAATGGGGCTGGCGTGCGGTCGTCAAGACTCCAATAAAATGGACACGCTGAAGGCCACCATGCTGAGGCGTCGCAAAATGTCCATTGATGCGGATCGATCAAGGTTGAGGAAGCTACAGGACGATATCAATGCCGATCCGCCGCCCAGCTGGCATATAGCTTCCATTATGTGGCTGGATGTGGATTTATTGGAGCGGCGCATTGAGGAGTTTGAGCGCGAGGAGTTCGAGCGGGAAGAATTCGAAATTAATATGGCAATTTAGAAGGAACTGGAATTGAGTTTACTGTTCGGTTATAATCGACTAATTATCTATACTAATTATTAAATATTTGTTTTAACTTAGTACCAATTAATATAACACTAATGATTTTCTAATAATTGAAGAAAATATTTTGGAAACTATAAAAATTATCGAGTTTTTCGGGTTCTAAACTTCAAGATTATTAATTTTTCTTAAATCTGTATTCTTGAAGTTTGAAATTGAAAATTTCTATAATTTTTTATAGTTTTCAAAATATTATATCATATTGAAAGATCTCAAAAATTCATATTTTAGTCACGTTTTAATTTTTTTTTAATTTTAGAAACTCTTTTCGATATTTTAAAAAACCCCACAAAATTAAAGACTTGAAAGGCCTAAGAAATTTGAGCATTCATACTCATATTAGCTCTTATAATCCATCTAAATATTTTCCGAAAAATTTCAAAATCTTGAGGATCAGCGATCACCTTTTGCCTTTCCAAAAACCGCCGCCTGAAATCGCAGTGAGTCGTTTGTCGTGTCAAAAATTTGTGATAGCTGTCGCTTAATTTGATTTTGATTTCCCTGCCGCCTGTCATCTTGCCGGCGATTGGCGATCGCTGATCGTTGATAATCGTGCTGTTCGAAAATATTAATCTGCTTTGATTCGAGGCGACGCGACGCGACGTGACACGACACGGCACGACGAAGGAAAGTAAAAGTCATAAGGCACGCATCGACAGATCTACACATACAATTCGTCGTCTAGGCCGGCGATAAGATCGACACTGATCTCGGGTCCATTGTTTGGCGTGACTTTTTATCGGTGCGCCTGGTAATTACCAGGGGCGTTCGTTGAGTTCCCGGTGCAAGTCCCAAGTTCCCCGTAATGGACAGCAGCAGCCGCTGTTCAATTAGCCGCAGGCGTTGCCGCTGATTGGACCAACTAATCCCTGTACCTCTAACCGGGTCCCCGTACCCGCAGTCAAGATTAGGCGCTCTTATTTTATTTCGTTTTCACATTTTTTGTCAGTTCAGTTTTCCTGTGAAATAGGCGGTCGCTCTGGTAGTCGATCGGATCGCATCGGATCGGCTCGATCTGGTACTCTCTGTGCGTGCCACAGCCGCAACAATTAGTGGCTTGCGACGCAGATCGCAGATCGCTTATCGCTCTTCGTGTGGAATTGACATATTCACTTGGTAATATGATCTATTGTGCAGCCCGAGCTCGAGGTCCCGTCCCTGCCGGCTGTTTCTTCAGTTTCTGTTTCTGTTTCTGTTTCTTCCATCATCTTTTTTTTTTGTTTTTTGAAGGTTACATTTCTTGTGACAAACAATGGACGGCGACGGAGAAATCATAATTACAATGGATTAGGAAATATTATTATGGCTGCGCTTTGATCTGTAGCGCTCGATCATACTTCAGAGATCTCTCCTGGCCGTCGTTTTAGTAGTTATTGTTGTTGTTGTTGTTTCGTATTGACGTTGTTCTTGAGGCAAGTGAGCAAACAACAAATGAGTTGGCGCATGGACAAAGATCTTGGGTAAATAGAAGTATTGACCAGGTGATCGAGAGAAGAAAAGGTGGAGAGTTACAGAAAGCGAGAGAGAGGGAGTGTGAGAGGTAAAGCTGCAGTTTAATTATGGATCTTTTGGCAAAACTAAAGACAAAATCTTTGCAACAGATTTAGAAAATGTTGTGGAAGAAAAGAAAAAGAGAAACTTTGCAATGATTTTAGAAATTCTTCTTGAAGCGTACAAAAATTGATTAGAAACACTTTTGATTAATTTTTTGGGAAAGGTATATTAATTTCTTAGAACTTAAATTGCTTATACCAATCCGCAGTTATTTTTTCCTACTCATACTCTCTACCATATATCATGTGAGAGGCCTTACATTTGAGTTGAAAATTTAATTATGGAACTTTTGGCAAAAGTCAAGAAAAAATATCTGCAGGGCATTTATAAACTTCTGTAGAAGAATTGAAAAAGAGAAACTTTGAAATTAATTTAGAAATTCTTCTTGAAGCATATAAAAATTTATTAGAAACAGTTTTAATATATTTGTTGGGAAATATATATTATTTTTTTAGAGTTTAATATGCTTATACCAACCCGCAATATTTTTTCCCTAGTGCTACTCTCTGTATAACGAAGCTTACTAGAGTTTTCATTATAAAACTACTAGAGCATATAAAAATATCCTTGCGATACTTTTATAGCTTACCAAATATGTTTTAAGTGCATAAAAATATCTGTTTTGTTTTCTGAGAATTTTCTCAATATTTTCCCATGTCATTTTTCATTCCTCTCTTACCCGCTTAATCATTTAGCTTGCTTCCGCTGCAAATAAAAATGTAACTTAAATTTCGATTGGCAATTTTGAAACGTTTTTGGCTTCGTTCAACGAGAACTGAGCAATCTGCCAATCGGAACAGTGCGAACTGCTTTGCATTCTTGCGCCCTGCGCTCAAACATTCCGTGAATGATTTGCATGCCTCGACAACAACAACAACTATAACCAGAACAACAACTACAACAACAACAACAACACTGAGAACAACAACAAATTGAGCTAAGGACGCAGCGAAATCAAATCGAAACCATCTGGCCAAAAGCGTCGTGGGAATCAGTTCAATATAATTTGCCTCGACTTGGAATCGGAATTGGAGTTTGAGTCCGACTTCGAGTTCGAGCTCGAGCTCAAGTTTGACTCTCGATTGCGATTCTCGAATTGCGAATGTCAATTAATTGCAGCAAACGGGGTAAAAACAACAACAACAACAATAGCAACTGCAGCAGAAGTGGAAAATTGTTGCAATTTTCTCGCCGACGACTGCCGAATTATTGCGGGGCGAGCAGAATGAATGATGTGAGTGTACTCAAACACTCACCGACTGACAGCACTTCGTTGTGCATCGCCGCAGCTGCGGAATGCTGGCAAGGGGTCCGGAGTGGAAGCCATCACTGGACATCGGTTGTGTCCAGCTGACTTACTGAATCGGAATAGTATTTGCACGGGATCGGAATCGGGTTCGGGTTCGACTTTGGGTTCGGCATCGCGATCGAGTGTAGCGCCACGATCGGCCCTCCCGTCCAACCGGACGAGCCCTAATGACCAAATTGATGCACGCGACTTAACGATTCTCTCTCTCTCTCACGTTTCCCTTCCCCCGACTGTGAGCTAATGACTCCGATTCCGATGCCAAGTGCGACTACGTGAGAAAGAAATAAATTTCAATTTCGCATTTACATGTGTATGAACATACATAAGACATTGACATATGTACACCACACCTGGAATGGCGAATGGGGCGGGAACTACCTCCTTTTCGTATTACAACTTAATGGGGTTATATATTCAGTTAGGCTAATTATTGCTATATAGTTATAGCAAAGAAAGATTATAATATTTAAGCAGGGAGAGAGAAAGTAATAAAGATAGATGAAAAGATATGATGGACAGTCGACAGAGAGATATGGTATGGTTATGGTTTATAAGCCCGAGAAGCTCTGTAAAATTAAAGCTATCAGAAATTACTTCGAAATGTTCTATAAAAAGAAAACTTCTCAAAACTAAAGCAAATTCTAAATTTATATAATAATAAGATATATTAATATAGGTTAAAAATTATTTGAGACTCTTAATAGTACAAGATCAGTGTATTTTTACAAAGTTCTAAAGGTTAAAAATGTCCTATAGGCTCAAAATTTCTTAAAGAGCTTTACAGATCTTCTACAAACCCTCATCCTATAGAACTTATGGTATATTAGTAATAGGAAAATAAATCTTCAAAATTGAAAAAAACTCCTTAAATGAAAATTAAACCTACCTAAAATACTTTCCCTAATAATAAAATACATATATGTAGATATACTTCATCCATACTATAAACTTTGGGCCTTGTAGCTCTCTTAATCAACTGATCGCTTCTTAGGAAAAAAGGGTTTTTTTTTTAAATGGAATGGAATTTTTATCTACTTTGTGAGCATAATAAAAATATTTCGAAAAATGTTAAATACTTGCAGAGATCATTTAAAAATATATAATCCCCAAACCTGCTACACCACTTACTTTTCATAATCAACTGATCGCTTAAAAATTGACACTACCGGATATTGAGCAACCTATACTACCGATTAAGACTCTGATTGTGATCCCATTCTCTTGCAGATCGCCTCCAAATTCGCTAAGCTTTGGGCCACCCCCTATGGTGTCTTCTGATTGTTCTATTGGCAACTCATTTCCTGCTGCTGCTGCTGCTGCCGCCGTCCGAGTGCGCCAAACCGCGATCACTTTCAATTTCTGTGCAACTGGCGAGATCAGCGACTACGCAAATTAATATAAAAAAAGAGGAGCGAGCATGGGGATCAGTATGATCAGGGACTCGTGGTCTGGACCGGGTCTGGAAGTGGCCTTTAATCATTTTTAGCTGCGCTTTAGCCAAAGTAGAGCAGGAAGAATTCGGAGCAAAGCTGTAAAGCGTGGCAAATACACGCTTAATTGGCTCCACGAGTTCCAGAAAAGGGCCGTACCCCGTACCGTATCCCGTGCCGTCCCGCTGCCGGTCTGCAGTGCAATAAAATGCAAATTAAATGAACGAATGGAGGCCCTGAAGCCGCCAGCGACTGGGCACTGGGACTGAGGCACATTTATTTACTTAGAACCTCCTGCTGTGCTTCCGAATTAAGTTTAAGCCCGGAGGCTAAAAATGCAAAAATGAGTTTTGCTAATTTCTTAACTTGCCCGCTTGATGGACGTGCTGCGCGATCATATGGCTACGCCCCCTCCCTCTCTCTCTCTCTCTCTCTCAATTCTTCTACTCTTTCGCTGAGTCTCAGCCTACTGCAGGCTCCTCTGGCCTTTGTAACAGATTCTTAATTCCTGCATAAATCGATTTTAAATGAGTTTCTTGCGCCGCGCATAATCAAAGTGTCTTGCAGGCGCATGCAAATCTGCGAAGCTGCCGCCGAAGCTCGCCGGCGAATTCTACCGGTAGCGCACCGAAAAAAAAAAAAAACAGAAAACCAGAGAGGAGTACGAGCCGAACACGCTGGTCACTCCCACCTGACTGCCGAAAAAGCGCCCGAAGGACGAAGCACTGCGAGTCGGCACTCGTCTGTGGCATGCGTTGAAAGTGGGGCGTGCGCCGTTTAGTATGCAAAGTGGCCCATGGGCTGTACCCCGGTACCTGCTATACCCTGTAGTCTGCAGCTCACACTCTCTCTCTCTCTCTCTCTGTCTGTCTGTCTTCCTGCCTGCTCTGAGCTTAAGCAGAAAATGAGTTATGACTGGGACTTGGCGTACGGCCAAGCGTCTGCCTCGCGCTTCGCTCGTCTTTCTTCGCTTTTGCATATTTTAGGCCACCGTTTAATTAAAGGTTCCACAATTTCTGAACCACATTTGAAACAGGGCAGGGACAGGGGCACCAGCACGGGCACGAGCACGAGGGTCTGTCAAGAGAGCGAGACCCATAGCACTTGAGCCAAAACTGTAGCTCGGCCTGCAGCTACACTACACTTGGAGTACGGCCTCAAGAACCTGTCAGTTGGCTTAAACGATCCCCGTCCGATCTTTATAACGCACACTCGCCACTATCGCGTGTGATATTTCAAATCAATAACCATAACTTCAGGGGCCTCTAAATAACTCTATTGTGCGGCGCTCGAGTTTTCTCGGAAAAGCGGCGCACTCGATGGATGCCTCGATCGATCGATCGATCGGCGATCGCTTGGATACTGCTGCTGCTGCTGCTGCTGCTGCGGGTGTCATCAACTCGACGCTGTCTGGGTGGCTGCAGGGGACTCTACCTCGAGCTCGAGCTCGATCTCTCTCTGCTCTCAGACTCCCACTCTCGCCATGCCGTAGCTATTAGCGCTGCTGCCTGTTGTGCGTTTTATTGTCTTCCCCATCCTTCTCTCTCTCTCTCTCTCTTCTGATCGTGCCATAACTTATACGCAGCGACACCTTGGTAACCATACCAAAACCATACCAAAAACGTACCCAAAGTGAACCCAAGCTGAACCTGTTTATCACACGCATTAGATCGCAGTGCGGCGATCGGCGATCGCGCTTCAGCTGCAGCAGCTGCTGTTGCCGCTGCCACAAAGATGCACCTTTATGCAGCACGAAAGGGGCAAGGGCAGGAGGCAGGGGGCAGGGGCAGTGCTTTGTCTGCTGCTCTATAAATTCAAGTGGATATCAATAATAAATTTCACTAATTTCTGTCATTCCACACGGCGCGGGCACTCGAGCGAGCTGTTGTTGTTGTCCATGTTGTTGTTGTCCAAGTTGTTGTTGTTGCTTGTGCTGTTGCTGTTGCTGTTGCTGCCTGTAAGTCTGTGTGTTAATGTCTTGCTTTTAACCACTTCATTGTTCGGGCGTCAAAGGTTAAGAGTCTCGCATGTTGTTGTCCAGCGCGCTGTCGCTTGTCTGCAACGCCAACAACAGCAACAACAACTGCAGCAGTAACAGCAGCGCCGCCAGCAACAAAACAGCACACACAGCGCTCTGCTCAGGCTCTACCTCGACCTCGCCCTCGCCGTCAACGTTGCCCTCGCCAGGGGCCCCGCCCTCGTCCTACTGGCAACCTCATCGAATACTTTGCGCTTTTGTAGTTATTTTTCTTGATTTTTATTATATGGTTTTGTTTCGTGTTGCTTTTGTTGTTGTTGCTGTTGCCTGTGCTGTTCTCGTTGTTGTTGTTATTTATCTTTGTATTATTTTCATTTTTATACACATCATTTGATTCCATTTCATTTCTCGACGGCTGCCGTTGTCGTTGTTCTCCCTGCGCAGTTGCTGTTGTTGCCTGCTGCTGTTGTTGTTGTTACTGTTGCTGTTGTTGCTGCTGCTGTTGTTGTTATTCTTCAAAAAACGCCTCAGAATGCAATTGTGTTTCGATCTTGTCGATGGGTTTTAATGGGTTCGGTTAAGGTTGCCGCTGCCAGCGCAGAGTGTGAAGCGAAAGAGGGGAAGAAGAAGCGCGGGGAGCGAGGTTTCACTGGAAAAGGGTTGAAGAGCGCACAGCAAGGACAATTCGAAATGCTTAAGAATATCATTTGGGGCTTATGCGTATACTGCTCTTGAATCGGGGTATGTCTGTTACATCATATTATTAAAAAAGCTTGAAGCAGAGCTGCAAAAAAAAAAAAGACTAAAATGCTCTCTCTATAAGTTAATTTTAAAAAAATATTTTATATATCTGTAACTATTTTAAAACTCTAAATCTTTATGCCCGATATTCCCTGCCTTTCTAACTGTGATATGATTTAAGATCATTATTAAGATCAAATTTATATGTATTAATAATTATATCGACTGTCATACGCCTTAGATATTTGATATATCTATCTTATTGATATACTTAAGATAAATAGCATATACTATATAGTATATTACTCTTCAATTACCAAATTACTTTGAATGTTTCTTTCCTTCCAGTCTAAGTCAATATGTTCAATCCTATAGAGTACACATGGATTGAACACTGCAGTTGAGATGAAGTTTAGAATGCTAAGATTAGTTTATTGCCGTTGTCAACTCATAAACAATGCACTAGAAATAAGTTTTTGACACCAGCAACGTTTAGAAGGCAATGAACTTTCTGAATCGAATAAATACTTTGTCAAGCAGATGAGTTCAAAAGGTTAAATATAAATCAGTCCAACACTTGAGATAGGCCTGACCAACGCAGCGTGTAGGAGTCCGCAGCATATGCATATGACAGCAGCTTGACCCACGCAATGCAACATTACACATTGTGACCCTAAATATAAATACACACTTATCGCTTAGGGCGCTCATGTAACCCCCCGTAGCTTAATATAGAGATAAGTTAGAATAAGATTTTGATATAAATAAAGGAGCCGTGAAAGCGGCTCGTCAGTCTGTTTTGGAACTCGTGTCGCGTACTTCATTTCTGCCGTTTTCATTTTGGTGACCCCGACGTGAATCAGTGAACATTGTGAAGTAAAATTTAAATTTTATAAACAATTTCGGTACGCGTGTGTTTAAAAAAAAAAAAACCCGTGTGTTTGTTTTTTTTTTAAATATATATAAATAAAATATATTTAAAAAAAAAAAAAATTTTCGTGCGTGTTGTGGAAAAATGGAGACAACTATGGAGTTAATAGAAACCCAGAAGGCTCTAGGAGGAGCCCTGGAAATCCTCTACAACACCGCGGCGGCAGAAGCGAGTCGGACAGACTCGGTACAGCTAGGGCTGTACAAGGAGGAACTAACTGCCATCACTGAGCAGTTCGAGCTCAACGACAAGAGGTTGCTCGAACTCTCAGCAGAGGCAAAAAAGACGCCGTACTTCAAGGAGAAGTACGGCGAGCAGGTACGTGGTTTAATTTATAAAACACATGTACTATTAAGTTCCATGAACCCCTTAGGGAAGGCCGTGAAGCCTGACTCTAAGGGTGATAAACGCACGAAAAATGTGTGTAAAAAATTCTCATATTTGCTGGGTGAATATCGGTCAGCCTTAAATAGAGTTAAGGCTGGACATGAACCCATGAGCGAAGTGAGACAAGCAAAGAAAAACTGTCAGGAAATTTTCATCACGTACATGGATGAGTACGATGATGATGATCTGACAGAAACTTTTTTCTCGCTTAACGAGGCCTATGAGGAACTTGCCTCTAGGTCAAGAAGCGAGAGTCTTCCATTCACTCTGCCTAGAGTCGATATTCCGTCGTTCTCTGGCAAATATGAGGAATGGAAGACTTTCAAAGAGTTGTTCCAACAACTGATAGGATCAACTATGATTCCGGACGCACAAAAAATGTGCGTCCTAAAAACAAAGGTACACGGTGACGCAGCTGCCACCATAGCAAGTTTGGCGCCGACTGACGCAAATTACAAACTTGCATGGTCCTTGTTGGATGCTAAATTCAACAACAAAAGAGCAGTGCTGAGTGTGCACTTGAAAAATTTGGTCGATGCACCCCATGTCGGGGATTCAGCATCGACCATTAAGGCTCTTTTGGACACGATCCAAGAAAATGTCCAGGCTATAAAAGCCATGGGCTTGAAGAATGAAGATATTCTTCAGAGCCTATTTAATTTCCTCTTTCTACGGAAATTAAGTGACCCATTGAGGTCAAAATATGAGAGCGGTCTCAGCAACTCTAGGGAAATTCAGTCGCTAGAGCCGCTGCTCAAATTCCTGGAGCACGAATTTTTCGCTCTAGAAGCGAGTCAAATAAGGCCCAGTAGCAATAATAAACTCCGAAAGGACGAAGCATGCATACTGAAATGCAAAGGTGCTCATCCTTTGGAGAATTGCTATAAATTCAAGGCTTTAAATAGCCAAGACAGATGGGAAACGGTGGTTAAGCATAAGGTATGCGGCCGCTGTTTAGGCAGAGACCACCAATACAAAAATTGTAAAAAGGTGTGTTCTGATTGTAAAATGTCCCATCATGTCTTACTGCATAAGCCTTCTAACAAAAATGCGAAAAATGCCACAGTCAGTAAGTCCAGTAATTTAGATAAAAAAAAGTATATTTTACTGGCCACAGCCATAGTTCAAGTAAAAGATAAGGACGGAAATTGGCATGACTGTCGAGCTCTGCTTGATAGCGGCTCGCAGGTGAATTTTCTTACTGCAGCTATGCAGAAGAAACTGGGCATTAAAGGAAGTAAAATTCAAACTTCCATTGAAGGAATTTCTGGAGGAACAGCACATATAAAAGAGTGCTTAGAAGTTCACATAAGATCCAAAAATTCCAGTTTCAATACACAAATTGAAACGTTAGTAATGAAAAATATTGTCTCTGAGCTACCGGCTCGCCGGTTTGAAATAGGAGAAGTGGCTTCAGACTTAGGCTTAGCTGATCCATCATTTAATATTCCAAAAAGAATAGATATGCTGTTGGGAGTTGAGCAATTCTATGAGACCTTGTTAGAAGGTACAACAACTCTGAATAATGGTCAAATAAGACTAAATAAAACAGAGTTTGGATGGGTAGCCACTGGTCCGTTGGTGATAAAGGAATCACCAGCAGTTTGTGGCACAGTAACCGAAAGGTTAGACAGCTTAGACGAGCAACTTCAGAGATTTTGGCAAGTTGAAGAAGTCAATATAAAGGCTCCGAAATTTACTAAGGAAGAAATCCTATGCGAGGATATCTTTGCGAATAATGTAAGCAAAGGCTCGGATGGGAAGTTCTTAGTTAAATTGCCCTTTAAGTCTAATATGATGCAATTAGGTAGCTCTGAGTCACAAGCCAAACGGAGGTTTTTGACCTTAGAGCGAAAGCTAGAGAAAAATTCGAAGCTGAAAGAACAATATGTTCTATTCTTAAAAGAATATATCGATTTAGGACACATGGTTGAGGTTCAGAGCCCAGAAAAAATAAACAGTAAATATTATCTCCCTCATCACTGTGTTTTAAAGCCAGATAGTACGACTACGAAATTAAGGGTAGTTTTTGATGCATCTTGTAAGACATCGAATAACTTAGCCCTTAATGACGTGCTCCTTACTGGACCTAAACTGCAAGAGGATCTTTTCAATATACTGCTGAGATTTCGCAAATATAAATTTGCTATCTCTGCGGATATTGAAAAGATGTATAGACAGATTTGGGTACAGAAGGAGCACCAAAAGTTTCAGTTGATTTTCTGGCGATGGGACCGAAATGACCCTCTAAAAACATATGCACTAAAAACAGTGACATATGGCACAGCTGCTGCACCATATTTAGCAGTAAAATGCTTACAACAGGCAGCAGAAGAGATAGAGGATGAAGCTCCTAAAATGGCTAGCATTGTCAAAAACGATTTTTATATGGATGATCTAATGACAGGTGCGAATAGTGTCTCACAAGCACAGGAAATCCAAAAATATATTTCCAGTGAGCTAAGAAAAAGAGGATTCCATTTGCGAAAATGGTGTTCCAACAGCGCACAAGTCTTAGAAAATATTCCAAAAGTCGACAGAGGCATGCGCCTAGAGTTTGATAAGGAGCAGGCAGATAGCATTAAAGCTCTGGGAGTAGCTTGGATGCCAGATATTGACAAGTTTGCAATAAAATGCAATTGGGAATGCAAGCTAAAGCCAACTAAGCGAAATATATTGTCCGATATCTCAAGACTTTTTGATCCATTAGGATTAGTCAACCCAGTTACAGTAACTGCCAAGATTTTAATCCAAGAGCTATGGAAGGAAAAAAAGGATTGGGATGAAGAGATTTCCGGAGATATACTAGAAACATGGGGTAGGTTACGATCTGATCTACCCACACTTAATAAGATAATGGTACCAAGAAGACTAATTGGGGATAATGTGGACCGTATTGAGCTACACGGTTTTTGTGACGCATCCACCAAAGCGTATGGAGCCGTCATATACGTAAAATCGTGTAGTGCAGACGGAAGAACTTTTATTAATATAGCGACCTCAAAATCGAGAGTCGCCCCCACAAAAGTCTTATCTTTGCCTCGCTTAGAACTATGTGCGGCAACATTATTGACTGAATTAATAATAAAGGTGAAGGAAAGCTTAAAAATGGAGTTCGACACCATACAATATTACTCTGACTCCAAGATTGTCCTATGCTGGTTAAAACTTGAACCAGCAACACTTAAAACATTTGTTTGCCATAGGGTAAATTATATTCAAGTCAATTCCGAAGTGTCAAACTGGAATTATGTGGATACAAAACATAATCCAGCTGACATAATATCAAGAGGCGCTTTCCCAAAAGAGCTAGTAGGGAATAAGTTTTGGTTTGAAGGGCCAGACTTTTTACGGCTTAACCTCCCAAGGGCAGCATTAAAGTTTGATGAAACATTTGATGTACCCGAAAGAAAGGGAAATTTAAAGGCATTGGTAAGCAACTCAGCTTCAATGTTCCGGAAAATTGACCACAAAAATAGTTTTGAGTTTCTACAAAATGTTTTAGCCAATGTGCTAAAATTTATAGCTAAATGTAGAAAAATTGACACAACCAATTGGGTGGAATTAAAAAAAAGAGCATTAGTTACTATTGTGAAAATTATTCAAAAAGAACATTTTCACAGTGAATACAAACTCTTGAAAAAAGGAGAATGTTTGCCCGGATCAATAAACATAAAATCATTAGCTCCCATTTTAGATCATAACAATATTATTCGTGTGGGAGGGAGAATTCAGAATGCTCATCTGAGTTTTGACGCGAAACACCCTATTTTATTACCATATAGCGATGAATGGGTATACCTTCTCACTGTGCATTTGCACGGGAAACATTTACATATAGGACCTCAAGGGTTGTTAGCAATAATGCGACAACAATTTTGGCCACTGCGAGGTAAGCAGCTAACGACTCAAGTTGTGAAACGTTGCTACCGATGTTTTAAGGCACAGCCCAGGTCGATTCATCAGATGATGGGTAATCTACCGGAAGATAGGGTAATACAGACCAGACCATTTCTAAATGTAGGAATTGATTTTCTTGGCCCCATAATGGTTCATCATAAAATAAAGGGCAAAAGAATAGATAAAGCTTATGTATGCGTGTTTGTTTGTTTTGCAACTAAAGCTGCACATTTAGAAGTGGTCTCGGATCTGTCAGCAGCCGCGTTCATAGGCGCACTAAAGCGTTTTATAGGTAGACGAAGTTGCCCGAGGAAAATATATAGCGACAATGGCACAAATTTTATTGGGGCAGCAAACTCACTGAAGGAGATTTATGAATGTTTCAAGCAGCAGCAGGGAGACATAGAACAATTTTGTACACAACAACAGATCGAATGGGTGAACATACCAGTTCGATCTCCACATGTAGGAGGATTATGGGAAGCATGTGTTAAATCAGTAAAAAAGCATTTTGATAAGGTGTCAAACGGTGTAATGACGTTCGAAGAACTCACTACGTTAATGACACAAATTGAAGCTATTTTGAATTCTAGACCTTTAACACCGTTGTCCGACAATCCGAATGATTTGCAAGTGTTAACACCTGCCCATTTTATCTTAGGAGAAGCTATGTCAACGATAGTTGACGCAGATAATAATAAAAGTTATAAGGGGTTCCGAGACCACTGGAAGGCAGTCCAAGCAAATTCGGAAGAATTTTGGAAGCGATGGTCCGTGGAATACTTGTCCGAGTTACAAAAAAGGTACAAATGGGCAAATCCAAAAATGAACATCGAACCTGGCACCCTAGTTCTCTTAAAAGATGATAATTTGGTTCAAACCAATTGGAGGAGGGGCAGGGTGACAAAGTCCATCATAGGAAAGGATGGACTTTGTCGAATGGTAGAAGTAAGGACAAGCAATGGAGTGGTTATGAGATCCACACACAATGTTTGTCCTTTTCCTACGGAAGAAAATGAGAAAAACATTTCAAATAAAAACAATAATCGAAACGAGATACCACATAAGGTATCCGCAAGTAGACAAACAAATCCAAGAAAGGTTAAGAATAAAAATTTAATACTTTGTATCTTAGCATTTCTAAGTATTTTTAAGAACACAAATTGTCAAAATGTAACACAAATCAGAGATAAGGCAGGGATATTTTACGAAGATCAGGGAATTGTCGGCCTGTCAAGAACATCGTGGGACATAATTATACATGCGGACATGGAGGACTATGACGCGTTCAAATACCGAGTGGACGAAGCGTTGGCAGCGACACAGGACATTGGCGAAACACTGAAAAACGATGCACAAGTGAATTCAATGATATCGACATTGGACAGCAAAGCAAAGAGGCTGTTACAACATGACGATATCATTAAACACATAAGGACACCGGGCAAGCAGCGTCTACCAAGGGCGCCGTTGCAGATACTTGGGTCCATCTATAGTGCGGTCTTCGGTCTAATGGATGAAGAGCAGGCCGAAGAGTTAATGCGGAGGGTGGACCAAGGCAGGGAAAATGAAGGATACCTTCTGGACCTACTGCGCAACCGGTCCTCCGTACTAGACGCTACTCTGGAGGTGCTCGACAAGCAGAACAAGGCAATCTGGGGAAATTTCCAGAGGATAGACGACAACATATTGAAAATCAAAGACGCCACGGACAGAGTAGGCGATGAGCAATTGTTTCTACAAGCTTTCGAAACGCTGAATCAGGCTATGGATGCCTTCGAACATCTCCAGCAGGGCATCATCAACCTGATGTGGAACAAGAAGGGAAATTTCCTGGACAGCCTATTACCCGTTACCCAGTTCCAGAAGCACATTCAGGAGATTACGCTCAACATGCCATCTGGACTACAGCTACCTACTTTGGATCCATTAGAGCTTGGAAGGACTGCTAAAGTGAAGGCCCGGACAACAAAGTCAGCCATTCTGTTCCACGTAAAGATTCCGCTGATCAGCCAAAACATTTTGCGAGCATATCAAGTATATCAGCTGCCTGTGGTACACAGTGGGCGCTTCGTCAGCATAAATCCCGTGTATAAATATATACTAGTGGATGAAGCGAGGACTGTTTATTATGGCATGTCTGAAGACAATTGGGAGCACTGCCAGAAGATGGAGGAACTAACCATTTGCGAGCAGCGTCACCCTCTCTTCAATTGTAACAAGGCGACCAAGTGTGAAGTCCTTCTACTTGCGAAAAGGTCACCCATTATCGAAGAATGCTATGTAAACGTAATGATGCCTGAGACAACCTGGCACCAACTACATCAACCGAACTCTTGGTTATTCTCCGCCTCAACCAAAATAATTGCGGATGTGTTCTGTGCAGACAAAACAAGCACATTGGAACTCACTGGCGTAGGAATACTGCAGCTTCAGGCCGGATGTTACCTGCATTCTGAGCATGTCAGTCTATGGGCTTTCGAGGACCGGACGTCAGATGTATCATTTTGGATACCAAGGATAAACCTAACGGACCAGCTTCCAGCGATGAACCATATCGAGGTAAAAGGAGGTATCCAGGCATTCAAGATTCCAGAGCTTCCCCGCCAAGGTCGGATTATGGGTTTTCCGGTCGAACTGGAGTGGCACCATGCAGCTCACTATTCTCTTAGCATCACAGCAATGATCTTGATCGCTGGGGTCGTCGTGGGACTTATCATCCTCATCCAGCGAGTATGCCGCATGCCGTCACAATTCTTGCCAGCCACAATTGCCCTGCCCCGCATAGCTTAGAATAATGATATACAATTTAAGATATTTAGAAGAAATGTCATTTTATAAGTAACGGTCGTTTAGCAGGGCCAGATATATTAAGACATAAGAAATATATGACTTATGTAAACAACGGCCATCTAGCAGGGCCAGAAAACAAGACATAAAGAATGTATTTTTTTGAAAGGTACACCTTTCAACAGGGCCAGGATGTTCAATCCTATAGAGTACACATGGATTGAACACTGCAGTTGAGATGAAGTTTAGAATGCTAAGATTAGTTTCTTGCCGTTGTCAACTCATAAACAATGCACTAGAAATAAGTTTTTGACACCAGCAACGTTTAGAAGGCAATGAACTTTCTGAATCGAATAAATACTTTGTCAAGCAGATGAGTTCAAAAGGTTAAATATAAATCAGTCCAACACTTGAGATAGGCCTGACCAACGCAGCGTGTAGGAGTCCGCAGCATATGCATATGACAGCAGCTTGACCCACGCAATGCAACATTACACATTGTGACCCTAAATATAAATACACACTTATCGCTTAGGGCGCTCATGTAACCCCCCGTAGCTTAATATAGAGATAAGTTAGAATAAGATTTTGATATAAATAAAGGAGCCGTGAAAGCGGCTCGTCAGTCTGTTTTGGAACTCGTGTCGCGTACTTCATTTCTGCCGTTTTCACAATAAGCTAAGTAATTCTCTTTTAAGCCTTGGTATTAATGTATATTGTGTAACCATTATTTTTATTAATATTAATATTATCATTACTACCACTTGTTACTAGTATTTATATTATTAACATTAATTTTATTATTATTAGTCAAATTATAACTAGTATCGCTATTGATCAAATTATTACTAGCACATTAATATTATTATTATTTTTATTATTATTATTATTTTAATTATTATTATTATTTTAATTATTATTATTGAAAACGGCAGAAATGAAGTACGCGACACGAGTTCCAAAACAGACTGATGAGCCGCTTTCACGGCTCCTTTATTTATATCAAAATCTTATTCTAACTTATCTCTATATTAAGCTACGGGGGGTTACATGAGCGCCCTAAGCGATAAGTGTGTATTTATATTTAGGGTCACAATGTGTAATGTTGCATTGCGTGGGTCCAGCTGCTGTCATATGCATATGCTGCGGACTCCTACACGCTGCTTTGGTCAGGCCTATCTCAAGTGTTGGACTGATTTATATTTAACCTTTTGAACTCATCTGCTTGACAAAGTATTTATTCGATTCAGAAAGTTCATTGCCTTCTAAACGTTGCTGGTGTCAAAAACTTATTTCTAGTGCATTGTTTATGAGTTGACAACGGCAAGAAACTAATCTTAGCATTCTAAACTTCATCTCAACTGCAGTGTTCAATCCATGTGTACTCTATAGGATTGAACATCCTGGCCCTGTTGAAAGGTGTACCTTTCAAAAAAATACATTCTTTATGTCTTGTCTGGCCCTGCTAGATGGCCATGTCTATATTTCTTATGTCTTAATATATCTGGCCCTGCTAGATGGCCGTTGTTTACATAAGTCATATATTTCTTATGTCTTAATATATCTGGCCCTGCTAAACGACCGTTACTTATAAAATGACATTTCTTCTAAATATCTTAAATTGTATATCATTATTCTAAGCTATGCGGGGCAGGGCAATTGTGGCTGGCAAGAATTGTGACGGCATGCGGCATACTCGCTGGATGAGGATGATAAGTCCCACGACGACCCCAGCGATCAAGATCATTGCTGTGATGCTAAGAGAATAGTGAGCTGCATGGTGCCACTCCAGTTCGACCGGAAAACCCATAATCCGACCTTGGCGGGGAAGCTCTGGAATCTTGAATGCCTGGATACCTCCTTTTACCTCGATATGGTTCATCGCTGGAAGCTGGTCCGTTAGGTTTATCCTTGGTATCCAAAATGATACATCTGACGTCCGGTCCTCGAAAGCCCATAGACTGACATGCTCAGAATGCAGGTAACATCCGGCCTGAAGCTGCAGTATTCCAACGCCAGTGAGTTCCAATGTGCTTGTTTTGTCTGCACAGAACACATCCGCAATTATTTTGGTTGAGGCGGAGAATAACCAAGAGTTCGGTTGATGTAGTTGGTGCCAGGTTGTCTCAGGCATCATTACGTTTACATAGCATTCTTCGATAATGGGTGACCTTTTCGCAAGTAGAAGGACTTCACACTTGGTCGCCTTGTTACAATTGAAGAGAGGGTGACGCTGCTCGCAAATGGTTAGTTCCTCCATCTTCTGGCAGTGCTCCCAATTGTCTTCAGACATGCCATAATAAACAGTCCTCGCTTCATCCACTAGTATATATTTATACACGGGATTTATGCTGACGAAGCGCCCACTGTGTACCACAGGCAGCTGATATACTTGATATGCTCGCAAAATGTTTTGGCTGATCAGCGGAATCTTTACGTGGAACAGAATGGCTGACTTTGTTGTCCGGGCCTTCACTTTAGCAGTCCTTCCAAGCTCTAATGGATCCAAAGTAGGTAGCTGTAGTCCAGATGGCATGTTGAGCGTAATCTCCTGAATGTGCTTCTGGAACTGGGTAACGGGTAATAGGCTGTCCAGGAAATTTCCCTTCTTGTTCCACATCAGGTTGATGATGCCCTGCTGGAGATGTTCGAAGGCATCCATAGCCTGATTCAGCGTTTCGAAAGCTTGTAGAAACAATTGCTCATCGCCTACTCTGTCCGTGGCGTCTTTGATTTTCAATATGTTGTCGTCTATCCTCTGGAAATTTCCCCAGATTGCCTTGTTCTGCTTGTCGAGCACCTCCAGAGTAGCGTCTAGTACGGAGGACCGGTTGCGCAGTAGGTCCAGAAGGTATCCTTCATTTTCCCTGCCTTGGTCCACCCTCCGCATTAACTCTTCGGCCTGCTCTTCATCCATTAGACCGAAGACCGCACTATAGATGGACCCAAGTATCTGCAACGGCGCCCTTGGTAGACGCTGCTTGCCCGGTGTCCTTATGTGTTTAATGATATCGTCATGTTGTAACAGCCTCTTTGCTTTGCTGTCCAATGTCGATATCATTGAATTCACTTGTGCATCGTTTTTCAGTGTTTCGCCAATGTCCTGTGTCGCTGCCAACGCTTCGTCCACTCGGTATTTGAACGCGTCATAGTCCTCCATGTCCGCATGTATAATTATGTCCCACGATGTTCTTGACAGGCCGACAATTCCCTGATCTTCGTAAAATATCCCTGCCTTATCTCTGATTTGTGTTACATTTTGACAATTTGTGTTCTTAAAAATACTTAGAAATGCTAAGATACAAAGTATTAAATTTTTATTCTTAACCTTTCTTGGATTTGTTTGTCTACTTGCGGATACCTTATGTGGTATCTCGTTTCGATTATTGTTTTTATTTGAAATGTTTTTCTCATTTTCTTCCGTAGGAAAAGGACAAACATTGTGTGTGGATCTCATAACCACTCCATTGCTTGTCCTTACTTCTACCATTCGACAAAGTCCATCCTTTCCTATGATGGACTTTGTCACCCTGCCCCTCCTCCAATTGGTTTGAACCAAATTATCATCTTTTAAGAGAACTAGGGTGCCAGGTTCGATGTTCATTTTTGGATTTGCCCATTTGTACCTTTTTTGTAACTCGGACAAGTATTCCACGGACCATCGCTTCCAAAATTCTTCCGAATTTGCTTGGACTGCCTTCCAGTGGTCTCGGAACCCCTTATAACTTTTATTATTATCTGCGTCAACTATCGTTGACATAGCTTCTCCTAAGATAAAATGGGCAGGTGTTAACACTTGCAAATCATTCGGATTGTCGGACAACGGTGTTAAAGGTCTAGAATTCAAAATAGCTTCAATTTGTGTCATTAACGTAGTGAGTTCTTCGAACGTCATTACACCGTTTGACACCTTATCAAAATGCTTTTTTACTGATTTAACACATGCTTCCCATAATCCTCCTACATGTGGAGATCGAACTGGTATGTTCACCCATTCGATCTGTTGTTGTGTACAAAATTGTTCTATGTCTCCCTGCTGCTGCTTGAAACATTCATAAATCTCCTTCAGTGAGTTTGCTGCCCCAATAAAATTTGTGCCATTGTCGCTATATATTTTCCTCGGGCAACTTCGTCTACCTATAAAACGCTTTAGTGCGCCTATGAACGCGGCTGCTGACAGATCCGAGACCACTTCTAAATGTGCAGCTTTAGTTGCAAAACAAACAAACACGCATACATAAGCTTTATCTATTCTTTTGCCCTTTATTTTATGATGAACCATTATGGGGCCAAGAAAATCAATTCCTACATTTAGAAATGGTCTGGTCTGTATTACCCTATCTTCCGGTAGGTTACCCATCATCTGATGAATCGACCTGGGCTGTGCCTTAAAACATCGGTAGCAACGTTTCACAACTTGAGTCGTTAGCTGCTTACCTCGCAGTGGCCAAAATTGTTGTCGCATTATTGCTAACAACCCTTGAGGTCCTATATGTAAATGTTTCCCGTGCAAATGCACAGTGAGAAGGTATACCCATTCATCGCTATATGGTAATAAAATAGGGTGTTTCGCGTCAAAACTCAGATGAGCATTCTGAATTCTCCCTCCCACACGAATAATATTGTTATGATCTAAAATGGGAGCTAATGATTTTATGTTTATTGATCCGGGCAAACATTCTCCTTTTTTCAAGAGTTTGTATTCACTGTGAAAATGTTCTTTTTGAATAATTTTCACAATAGTAACTAATGCTCTTTTTTTTAATTCCACCCAATTGGTTGTGTCAATTTTTCTACATTTAGCTATAAATTTTAGCACATTGGCTAAAACATTTTGTAGAAACTCAAAACTATTTTTGTGGTCAATTTTCCGGAACATTGAAGCTGAGTTGCTTACCAATGCCTTTAAATTTCCCTTTCTTTCGGGTACATCAAATGTTTCATCAAACTTTAATGCTGCCCTTGGGAGGTTAAGCCGTAAAAAGTCTGGCCCTTCAAACCAAAACTTATTCCCTACTAGCTCTTTTGGGAAAGCGCCTCTTGATATTATGTCAGCTGGATTATGTTTTGTATCCACATAATTCCAGTTTGACACTTCGGAATTGACTTGAATATAATTTACCCTATGGCAAACAAATGTTTTAAGTGTTGCTGGTTCAAGTTTTAACCAGCATAGGACAATCTTGGAGTCAGAGTAATATTGTATGGTGTCGAACTCCATTTTTAAGCTTTCCTTCACCTTTATTATTAATTCAGTCAATAATGTTGCCGCACATAGTTCTAAGCGAGGCAAAGATAAGACTTTTGTGGGGGCGACTCTCGATTTTGAGGTCGCTATATTAATAAAAGTTCTTCCGTCTGCACTACACGATTTTACGTATATGACGGCTCCATACGCTTTGGTGGATGCGTCACAAAAACCGTGTAGCTCAATACGGTCCACATTATCCCCAATTAGTCTTCTTGGTACCATTATCTTATTAAGTGTGGGTAGATCAGATCGTAACCTACCCCATGTTTCTAGTATATCTCCGGAAATCTCTTCATCCCAATCCTTTTTTTCCTTCCATAGCTCTTGGATTAAAATCTTGGCAGTTACTGTAACTGGGTTGACTAATCCTAATGGATCAAAAAGTCTTGAGATATCGGACAATATATTTCGCTTAGTTGGCTTTAGCTTGCATTCCCAATTGCATTTTATTGCAAACTTGTCAATATCTGGCATCCAAGCTACTCCCAGAGCTTTAATGCTATCTGCCTGCTCCTTATCAAACTCTAGGCGCATGCCTCTGTCGACTTTTGGAATATTTTCTAAGACTTGTGCGCTGTTGGAACACCATTTTCGCAAATGGAATCCTCTTTTTCTTAGCTCACTGGAAATATATTTTTGGATTTCCTGTGCTTGTGAGACACTATTCGCACCTGTCATTAGATCATCCATATAAAAATCGTTTTTGACAATGCTAGCCATTTTAGGAGCTTCATCCTCTATCTCTTCTGCTGCCTGTTGTAAGCATTTTACTGCTAAATATGGTGCAGCAGCTGTGCCATATGTCACTGTTTTTAGTGCATATGTTTTTAGAGGGTCATTTCGGTCCCATCGCCAGAAAATCAACTGAAACTTTTGGTGCTCCTTCTGTACCCAAATCTGTCTATACATCTTTTCAATATCCGCAGAGATAGCAAATTTATATTTGCGAAATCTCAGCAGTATATTGAAAAGATCCTCTTGCAGTTTAGGTCCAGTAAGGAGCACGTCATTAAGGGCTAAGTTATTCGATGTCTTACAAGATGCATCAAAAACTACCCTTAATTTCGTAGTCGTACTATCTGGCTTTAAAACACAGTGATGAGGGAGATAATATTTACTGTTTATTTTTTCTGGGCTCTGAACCTCAACCATGTGTCCTAAATCGATATATTCTTTTAAGAATAGAACATATTGTTCTTTCAGCTTCGAATTTTTCTCTAGCTTTCGCTCTAAGGTCAAAAACCTCCGTTTGGCTTGTGACTCAGAGCTACCTAATTGCATCATATTAGACTTAAAGGGCAATTTAACTAAGAACTTCCCATCCGAGCCTTTGCTTACATTATTCGCAAAGATATCCTCGCATAGGATTTCTTCCTTAGTAAATTTCGGAGCCTTTATATTGACTTCTTCAACTTGCCAAAATCTCTGAAGTTGCTCGTCTAAGCTGTCTAACCTTTCGGTTACTGTGCCACAAACTGCTGGTGATTCCTTTATCACCAACGGACCAGTGGCTACCCATCCAAACTCTGTTTTATTTAGTCTTATTTGACCATTATTCAGAGTTGTTGTACCTTCTAACAAGGTCTCATAGAATTGCTCAACTCCCAACAGCATATCTATTCTTTTTGGAATATTAAATGATGGATCAGCTAAGCCTAAGTCTGAAGCCACTTCTCCTATTTCAAACCGGCGAGCCGGTAGCTCAGAGACAATATTTTTCATTACTAACGTTTCAATTTGTGTATTGAAACTGGAATTTTTGGATCTTATGTGAACTTCTAAGCACTCTTTTATATGTGCTGTTCCTCCAGAAATTCCTTCAATGGAAGTTTGAATTTTACTTCCTTTAATGCCCAGTTTCTTCTGCATAGCTGCAGTAAGAAAATTCACCTGCGAGCCGCTATCAAGCAGAGCTCGACAGTCATGCCAATTTCCGTCCTTATCTTTTACTTGAACTATGGCTGTGGCCAGTAAAATATACTTTTTTTTATCTAAATTACTGGACTTACTGACTGTGGCATTTTTCGCATTTTTGTTAGAAGGCTTATGCAGTAAGACATGATGGGACATTTTACAATCAGAACACACCTTTTTACAATTTTTGTATTGGTGGTCTCTGCCTAAACAGCGGCCGCATACCTTATGCTTAACCACCGTTTCCCATCTGTCTTGGCTATTTAAAGCCTTGAATTTATAGCAATTCTCCAAAGGATGAGCACCTTTGCATTTCAGTATGCATGCTTCGTCCTTTCGGAGTTTATTATTGCTACTGGGCCTTATTTGACTCGCTTCTAGAGCGAAAAATTCGTGCTCCAGAAATTTGAGCAGCGGCTCTAGCGACTGAATTTCCCTAGAGTTGCTGAGACCGCTCTCATATTTTGACCTCAATGGGTCACTTAATTTCCGTAGAAAGAGGAAATTAAATAGGCTCTGAAGAATATCTTCATTCTTCAAGCCCATGGCTTTTATAGCCTGGACATTTTCTTGGATCGTGTCCAAAAGAGCCTTAATGGTCGATGCTGAATCCCCGACATGGGGTGCATCGACCAAATTTTTCAAGTGCACACTCAGCACTGCTCTTTTGTTGTTGAATTTAGCATCCAACAAGGACCATGCAAGTTTGTAATTTGCGTCAGTCGGCGCCAAACTTGCTATGGTGGCAGCTGCGTCACCGTGTACCTTTGTTTTTAGGACGCACATTTTTTGTGCGTCCGGAATCATAGTTGATCCTATCAGTTGTTGGAACAACTCTTTGAAAGTCTTCCATTCCTCATATTTGCCAGAGAACGACGGAATATCGACTCTAGGCAGAGTGAATGGAAGACTCTCGCTTCTTGACCTAGAGGCAAGTTCCTCATAGGCCTCGTTAAGCGAGAAAAAAGTTTCTGTCAGATCATCATCATCGTACTCATCCATGTACGTGATGAAAATTTCCTGACAGTTTTTCTTTGCTTGTCTCACTTCGCTCATGGGTTCATGTCCAGCCTTAACTCTATTTAAGGCTGACCGATATTCACCCAGCAAATATGAGAATTTTTTACACACATTTTTCGTGCGTTTATCACCCTTAGAGTCAGGCTTCCCGGCCTTCCCTAAGGGGTTAATGGAACTTAATAGTACATGTGTTTTATAAATTAAACCACGTACCTGCTCGCCGTACTTCTCCTTGAAGTACGGCGTCTTTTTTGCCTCTGCTGAGAGTTCGAGCAACCTCTTGTCGTTGAGCTCGAACTGCTCAGTGATGGCAGTCAACTCCTCCTTGTACAGCCCTAGCTGTACCGAGTCTGTCCGACTCGCTTCTGCCGCCGCGGTGTTGTAGAGGATTTCCAGGGCTCCTCCTAGAGCCTTCTGGGTTTCTATTAACTCCATAGTTGTCTCCATTTTTCCACAACACGCACGAAAATTTTTTTTTTTTTTTAAATATATTTTATTTATATATATTTAAAAAAAAAAAACAAACACACGGGTTTTTTTTTTTTTAAACACACGCGTACCGAAATTGTTTATAAAATTTTAAATTTTACTTCACAATGTTCACTGATCACGTCGGGGTCACCAAAATGAAAACGGCAGAAATGAAGTACGCGACACGAGTTCCAAAACAGACTGATGAGCCGCTTTCACGGCTCCTTTATTTATATCAAAATCTTATTCTAACTTATCTCTATATTAAGCTACGGGGGGTTACATGAGCGCCCTAAGCGATAAGTGTGTATTTATATTTAGGGTCACAATGTGTAATGTTGCATTGCGTGGGTCCAGCTGCTGTCATATGCATATGCTGCGGACTCCTACACGCTGCTTTGGTCAGGCCTATCTCAAGTGTTGGACTGATTTATATTTAACCTTTTGAACTCATCTGCTTGACAAAGTATTTATTCGATTCAGAAAGTTCATTGCCTTCTAAACGTTGCTGGTGTCAAAAACTTATTTCTAGTGCATTGTTTATGAGTTGACAACGGCAAGAAACTAATCTTAGCATTCTAAAGTTCATCTCAACTGCAGTGTTCAATCCATGTGTACTCTATAGGATTGAACAATTATTATTTTAATTATTATTATTATTTTAATTATTATTATTATTATTATTATTACTATTAGTAGATAAAAAACATTTGAAAGTATAAATCAAACTTAAGCTAAAATAATAAAAATATATCGCATATGTCTTAAAATTTAATAACAGGTATCTTAATTTTTCAAAAAATAAGATAACCTAAGTAAGATAATATAATACAATATATATCTAAAACTGTATTTCTTCCTCCTCTACAGGTAAAACTAAATGAGTATGTATTCTATATATAATTATAAATCTGAAAATTCTTCTATACTTCACAATGCTTTAATCTTCCTGATACTTATTTGCTTGCCAACTTTTTCTGATTTACTAAAGACATAGACATAGACCATTCGATCTTCGCTCCCTTTCCCGCCACAGTAGCAGGCCTCACCTCAGTTGCTACGCAATTCGTTGGCAATTAATTTGTTTCGGCTGCAGGAACAATGCTTAAGCAAATCATTGTCTATAGTCTGTAGTCTATATATAGCTATATACACAAATATCGTGTACCTTGCTGGGCCGCCCGTTTGTCTGCCGCGTCGCTGGCAGTGAAGCGCGCCGAATTTTCAACTGGCGAAATGACGAAACATTTTTCTCACTTTCTGGGATCGCTTCCCCCTCTCTATCTCTCCTCTGCCCTTCATTATTTCTTGTGCTGCTTCCTCGTCATCCCTTTATGTGCGCTGCCATAAACAATGGATTATCTAACCACTTTACAAAGTGCGTGAAAACACAAAGCGCAGGCACTTGTAGGGCAGTCGAAATGGCACGAAGACTGGGGATCTCGAGGTCTTGAGATCGGGGCGATCTGTGTCAGCATTCTCATTGTCCCCGGCGCACAATGGCAAACAATTAATGCGGCTTATTGTTTGTAATCGTACGCTCGATTTTCCCCTGTGCTGTGAAAGTATTTTCCAACGATTTTCCGAGCCACTCGACAGAAGTCAATTCCAATCGAATTGCCGAGAATCGAGCGACCGATTTCGAGGAATCGCCAGCAAATTGTGGGAAACTCTGAGAGAGAGGAAGATATAGATTTAGTAGGAGGGGGAGCGGCAGCAGAAGAGCGTAGTCCTCGGCCGACTGGACTTTATAATGCCGCCATAAACTGAAGCTGCAGCAAAGTGAAAAATTACCTTAGCGCAGCCAGTAAAACGTTTAACTTTTTCGCTCTCGAGACTAATGGGCCAATGGCCAATTTGTATATGGTGCGGTACGGTACGGTACGGTATGGTATGGTACGGCAAATATGCTTTCATCAAAGCATTTTTTGGGTGCTTCGCATGGCCATAAAGCCTCGATTTCGGTTGGCTGCTCGCTGCGACTGGGGGTAATTTCGGGTAGCATCGGGCCAAGTGCTGTTAACTTTCGCATGTGAAACGTTTACGTGCTGGCATCTGTCGGTCAAGCGGTTGCCCCCCTCCCTGTCTCCCTCAACTGCTCAGTTCTACCCCTGTGTCTGCGAAGAAAGCCTCGCCATACGCATTCCATGCTTTCAAATTACAATATATTATTGTTGTTGCTGTTGTTGTTGTTGTTGTTGGTCGATCCAAAGCGTGGCTTATGGTACCAACTGTCGTTGTCGGTCCACTCCGTCCGCAGCTGCCAAATCCTGAGAAATTTGATTGAAGTTTAAAAGGCTTAAAAGCGCAACCAACTACCAGTTGCCATTCGTTTTATTGCCGGCATTATCGTTGGCCTGGCCCATCGTTTTGTTCTCGATTCGTTTTCGTTTGGTTTACCTTTTGGCATCGTCTTGCGAATTTGAATACTTAATTCTCTTTGCGTTTGCCCTTTCGATAAAGGCACTTCGCAAAGGTCGCAGTTCATTGTTGGGAAGAACTTCGTGGAGATTTGATTAACTGAGGTTTTTTCGTGTCGATCGGAAGCCCTTATTGTATGGGAATCTTTACTTATATTTTTCAGAAAATTATTATATATATTTTTTTTTTAAATTGAAAGTTATATTTCACACATTGATTCATGCAAATATGGATTTATTTTATTATTTTAAGTATTTTAATTTGAGAAATATACTGTAATATAATATTTAAAAATTTTAGACCAATTTTAACTATCTAAAAACAAGCTCTAAATATTTCTTTTAGCTCTGATTATTATTATTTTTATTTTTTTTACATATATTAAGATTGAAGAACTTTAAATTTATTTAATACTTTAATATGATAATCTAGTTTAAATTACTTGAAACCAAGCTCTAAATAAGATATCTCAGATTATTATTATACCATTTACCCATTGAAAATGGGTAAAAAATGGTATATTAACTTTGTGCAAATGTATGTAACAGGCAGAAGGAGGCGTGGCAGACCATACAAAGTATATATATTCTTGATCAGCATCAATAGCCGAGTCGATTTGGTCATGTCCGTCTGTCTGTCCGTCTGTCCGTCTGTCCGTCTGTCCGTCTGTCCGTCTGTCCGTCTGTCCGTCTGTATGAACACACAGATCTCAGCTATTAAAAGAGCTAGAGGCACCAGACTTGGTGGGAGTGTGCGTGTATTCAATACACACAAGAAGTTTATTTCAAACTTGATGTGCCACGCCCACCGCCTCCGCAAATCGATAAATGCGTATTTCGATTTTTTCCAAATAATTCAATAACGAAAAGAGATAAACGCACCAAATTTGGTAGGAGGGTGTCTTGCAACATTATGCAGAAGTTGGATTTTAGAATTTTGGATGCCACGCCCACCGCCTCTAAAAAACACATTTTTATAGTTTAAAAGAAAACTAGAAAAGCTAGAAGCGCCAAATTTGAAAGTAAGGTGCCTGGTAACATTACGGAGAATGTTTGATTTTCAACTTTTGGATGCCACGCCCACCGCCCCCAAACTATTGCATTTTAAGAAAAGTAGGGAAATACCAAAACATTTTTTTTAACGCTCTTGTAGCTTACCATAGTACAGATCTACCCTATAAATTTCAATCCGATCGGACAATAAACAAAGAAGTTATAGGAGTTTGAATCTCCCATATAAAATTGTGGGCGCTTAGAATTCCAACTAGAATGTTGAACTGACGCAGCAGAAGGCCGGCATCAATAAAAGTCTCATTTGCCGATCGATTCTCGTAACAGTGTGTGGTCTAGATGGTTGCATGCAAGATTCTCGTGCGTGTGGTCGCGGGTTCGAATCCAGCAACGGGCAATTTTTTTTTTTTTTTTTGCCGATCGCACTGCGTAACTGTGTGTGGTCTTGATGGTTGGCTCGCAAGTTTCTGATGTGTGAGGTCGCGGGTTCGAATCCTGCGCTGGGCAATTTTTTTTTTTTTTAATAATTTTCCGCTATATGAAAAATATATTATGCAAAAAAAATAAGAAAAACCAAAAACTTTTTCTAAGCAATACAAAAAAAAGAAGACTGCGCTGGGATTCGAACCGGGGACATTTAGTTATAGAGCTGACAACTCTCACAACAAACCACTGAAGCACATGGTCTGTTTTGCATACAGCAGCAGAGACGGAGTAGAGGCTCGGCTTCAATGCAAAAGCCTAATTTGCCGATCGCATGGCGTAAACTTGTGTGGTCTAGTGGTTAGAGGTCCGACTCGTATATTCCAAAGTTCGTGAGAGTTCTTGGGTTCGAATCTGGCACGGGGCGGTTTTTTTTTCATAATGTAAATTGCTTTTTTTTTTATTTTTATACCATTTATTTCATTTTGTATTATTTCTTCGAATAGGGTAAATGGTATCTTACAGTCGCGCGCGCTCGACTGTAGCTTTCCTTACTTGTTTTTATTTGTTTTTACGAGGATTTAGATTAAAGAAATAAATAATAAAATTTTAACTACTTGAAACCAATCTAGAAATAACTTCTTATATAATCGATTATTATTTTCATTTTTTGTATATATCGAAATTGAAGAAATATGCTCTTTTTTAATAAAATAATACTTTAATCCTATTTTAAGTTCTTAAAAACTAAGCAACGAATGTTTTCATATATCTGGTCACTGCACTAAAAATTTTTTTGTAGGGAAGACCTCTTAATGGCTTCTTTTCAGAATTAAATATAAGTAAAAAAAATAATATATGTATATATAAAATATAAAATATAATAAATATCAGAAAAACATATTTTCAGCTATATTTTTTTATTTTTTTCCCCTTTTTTTATTCAGAATTTATTTGTAGTCCAACCGAATTTGAATGCCTTGAAACCTAATCCCCACAACTTCCCATATCGTAGATCACCTGTTTTCCGATTAAGTCAACCTTTTGCCCTTTCCTGAGCTCTCAATTTTCTCCAACAAGCCGCACTTTGATGTCGTTTAGATCGAATCTGGCTGATAGCTTTCCAAATGCCTTTCCACACTCGATTTCTCTCTCTCTTTCTCTCTCTCGCTCTGCCCTTTTCTCTGACTGTGCCGGCACTGAGGTCCTGAGGCCTCCCAAAAACTATGCCACATACGTGTTCTGCTTTCATGTTTTTCGGACTTTTTGTTGTTGTTGTTTTCGTTCTTGTTGTTGTTGTTGCTGTTGTCTTTTGCCGCAAACGCGATTGATTTATGCGCACCGCCACATGAGTCTATATATCACGGCCCGCTTGTACTATGCTATATCTCACATCCGTATCCATCAGCCATGAAATATTGCGGCTCCTAGAGTTCTGCCTCTCGCTCTCCCTCCTCCTCTCGCTCTCTGGCTGTCTCTTTCCCGCATTTGATGGCTCCCCCACCTGGCACGATAAATTCCACGCCCGATATTATCGTCGGGCCACACAATGGCAAAAGCCGATACAAAATTTATAGCCCCATGGACATGGACCCGTTGAAATGATATGAGTCTAGTCGATGGAGCTACTATACCTTCCCCCACCCCTCCACTTGATATCATCTCCATTTAGAGTTCTGTGCGGGGTTTTTCTTCAGCCTCTTGGAGTCTCTTTCGTTTTTTGATGGTCAATTAAAATGGGTTATTATGCTCGGCGTCGAGGTGCGATATCATAACTGCGAGATATAGCCAGATATGGCGTTTAGAAATCTGTTGCTGTTTCTGCTGCTTTTTTGTGGCTCATAAAGCACCGTTGCTTTACGCTCGCATAAACCTTTCGATTCTAATGCGTGCTCCGCGCCCTCATTAAACTATAAAAGCAGCTCAAGAGGCAGCGGTGGTTGTTCTTGTTGTTGTTGTTGTTGTTATAGTTATACTGCCTGCGTTGTTGTTGTTCTTTGTGTTGTTGTCATTTCACAGGTGTGTGCGAAGGAGTCGCCATGGTATCAATAAAGTAGTTAAGTGCCCGCCACGCCACGCTGGTAGCCAAAACGCTTGCGTGTCCAGACGCAGACCAATGAAGCTTGGTCTAAAAAAAAAAAAAAATAATAATAATAATAATAAAAAAAAAAAAAATGCCGTCCATCCGGCAGCCGCATCGTCATCATCAGTTAAATGAAATGATTGAAGCCGAATTGAAGTCTTTAGTCAGCGCGCAACACGCAAGCCAACAATTGGCTCCAGCTACGGGGCTCCATCTGCGCTGATAAGCTGTCAGTGCCGCCAGACGGGGGCGTAGGGCTGGGGGCGTGCCATGGGCTCTGGCTGTCTGTCTGTTGTGGTCAGTGATCCTTGCAGTCGCTTCATTAATCACAACATGATGCAAATTTCTTTGGAAGCCGCTGCTGCGCGCTTTGCATGCACAAATTGCGCATACGCCGCGTTGACCTCGCCCTGAACGCCGCGCATTATAATGCAATATCACTAATTTATTTATGCGCACGCTGTGTGTGTGTGCGAGTGTGTGTGTGTGTGTGTGTGTGGTTGTTGCTAAAGCTCATCGCTTTGCTTCGATATGCAGCGAAGTCGACTGTGCCTGTTCCCCTGCCCACCGCTCACGCCTCTCTCTGTCTCTCTCTCGTGCGGCTGCTGCCGCTTGGAATGTGCAACGTCATTATTTTTATGATTGTTCAGGTATTCAAAATGCTCTCGGTGCTTTATGAACTCCGAGCTGTGAGCTCGATCTCGCGCCGAACTATACAATATTTTCTTTAGTCAATCGAAGTTGTCGATGTGACTTTTATATGCCACTCAATCGATGTTGTTGTTGTTGTTGTTGTTGTTGTTGCTCTTATTGTTGTTGCTGTTGCTGTTGCTGTTGTCTATCAGCGGTGCGGGTGTTAAAGACCACTGAAGACAATTGTTATTTTTAATATCATTGTTGGCACATTGCTGTTATTGTTGCCTGTTGCCGTCGTCGAGAGCATTCACTGTAAAACCTCATACAACATCAACACACACACACACAGGCACACGCACGCACAACACTCAGTCACACTTGGCAGTCTGAGCTGAAGTCAGCGTCGCAGTCTGGCGATTGTTATTGTAAGCCATGTCTAGTGATATGATTTCATATTGTGCTTTGCAGCTTTTTCAGCCTTTCAGAGGAGGCCGCCGAAGCCGAAGCCGACGCAGACGCAGCCGTTGCCGCCGCCAACGTTGCTGTAGCCCTTGTTGTTGCTTGGCGGAATCAATGTGGAAGTCGCTGGGGTGCAGCGTCCACAGTGTCTGTCCCCCCCTTGGGCTGTAGCTTTACCCACGCTGGCAATGAGAAAATAATTGACATGGTCAAAAATTATTGAGTTATATTAAAGAGGGAAACAAGATTTATCTATAAAAATACTGCTATAATATTATACAATTTTCATTGTATTCAGAATAATTTACCCAAATAATTTATGTATATTTTTGAAACCAACCTTAATTTTTTTAATAAGACTTCAATATAAATCTTCATACAGCTTAAATTATTATGGTAATTTCATTGTAAAAATATTCTACAATATTCACTGTATTCAAAACAATTTACTCAAAAAATTTATGTATTTTTCTGAAACCAACTTTAGTTTATTTTAACAGAAAATCTAAATATAAATCTTCGTACTGCTTAAATTATAGAAATTTTAGAGCGATAATTCTATATTACATTTCTTAAACAAAAATAACACAGAAAAGGTAAAAATGAAAGCACTGCTATAATATTATGCAATTTTCGCTGTCTTAAAAATAATATATGTACAATTTTGCAATTTCCTTAATATTTTTTTAAGCCCGATATATAATTCCAAATATAAATCTTCAAAAAGCTAAAATTATAGAAAACTTCATAGTGATGCTACTGTACTGCTTAATATAATATATAATCTATATTTTTTCTTGAAAATAAATTAAATTATGAAAATTTCTTTGCTATAAGAAAGGGAATATGGGACCCTTTCCTTTTACACACATTATAAAAAAAAATTAGAAACTATTCTCTACATCTATATGAATGTAATTTTAGTCCAATTTATTGAAAGACCAAAATTTTAAAAACCATATGATTTTAATTTAAAAGTTGTTTTTTTATTAGAACTGCAAGAGGTTTTGACTTTTAATTCAACCTCAAATATTGTAACTGTACGCTATACTCACACTAGTTTGCAAATTTTTAATTTACATAATACATTTTACAGTATAATGTTTTTTTTTCGAATACTCTTAATTCCATTAAAATAAATATTTATAACAGTCTAAATCCAAAATAAAACAAATAAAATTTAAAACTAATTGCCAATTAGTAATTTGCGAAAGAATATAAATTTACAAAAATTAAATACATATTTATATTGTATGAAGCCGACAAAGCGCTCAAAAAAAATATATATATTTATTTTCAAAATACTCTCGCTCAGTTATTTAAATACTAAACAAAAGCGATTCGAATGAAGTTCTTTATGCGAACGCAGTCAATTAAAAGCGAAGACAAAAGTGTTTGAAATTAAAATGCATTTAAGTGTATATTTTATTTTTATGCGCGATTTCCAAAAACGAGACGAATCTCAGTTCGTATATTGATCCGAGACTGGGTGGTTGGCCTATCGCATCGCTGGGATCTCTCTGAAAACGCGTTAAATCTGTCAGCTAATCGTCGACACTTCATTGTCGCAGCCATTAAATCGTTAAGTCGAGACTTTAAAAGCATGCTGTAGCGATCTAAAACAAAAGCTTAGCTTAGGCTATGTAAATCCGTTGAACTGAAAGCTGATTTGAAGACCACCCAAAAACGATTTGCATTTGCAGCGTCATTGGGGATCAACGCATGATCGCTCGATCGATCGATTGTTGGATCGCTGGATCGCTGAATCGATGCTCCGCTGGATTTTCGCTCAGTGTCTAATTAATTGCCTGTTGAGTGTCGTCAAGCAGCAACAATAAAAATCGCAGAAATTCAGTAATCAAAAAAAATTTAGACATTCTGTGTGTGCGATCGTTCGATCGAACGACGCTTCGACTATGTCTGCAGAGCTACAGAGCGGAAGATAAACCGGAGTTGGATCAGGCAATGAAACTGCCCACACAGACGACACACAAAGTGGCAGGGCGCTGGAGATGATGATGATGATGCTGGTTGCCGCTTGCTGTAAGTTGTCTCCCTACCTACCTACCTACCTACCTGGCTGCCTGCCTGGCTACCTACCCCTAGCTGCCCAGCACTCCCCGCTCTCCAGTGCTCTACCACAATTATCAAGTGTGAAAACCAGCGAATAACAAATTAAGCGAGTGATACGACGTCAACTTCGACTGCGACTGCGAGTTGGACACCAACTTGGACTGCAGCTCTCTGCGATATTGAATGCATATGGACAGGCTCACACCACACACACACTCGCGCGAGCGGAGAGAGCACTACTCCGATATCAGTTTTATGGGTGGCCCACATGTCGAGGGCCATAAAGTAGAAAATTATCACCTTTTAAATTGAAGAATCCAAACAAATTGAAACGGATATCGTGTTTAAGTGCTATCGACATCACTTCTATTAGTGTGCTCTGGGCCCGGTGTGACATTCAAGCCGCGTTACATGACGCTCCTTAACAGCTCCTGCCTCCTTGCTGGACTTGCTGGACTCCATGCCCGGCTCAGGCCAATTAAAAGTCTGAAGGAGCGGAAAGAGTACAGCAAACCGCAGCAGACAGAAAACTGCGTGGGTTTACGAACCGCGATCGCGGGCTACGGGTTCAGGTTCCGATTCTTACTTGCTGCTGCGACGGGGCCCATTAGCCAAAAGGTGTAGGCTGTATCAGCCAGCACAGATACTGCCTGCATCTGTCTGCGTGTGTATCTGTGTGTGTGTGTGTGCGGGGCATCAAATTCGCAGCAGGATGCGTTCGATATTTGATTTGCGGGACAGTCGGAACAGTCGAAGAATCGCTCGAGTTGGTCGAGTTGGTCGAGTCGAGGGCAACACTTGCCGCTGCAGTTGGCAATTATGCTGCATTACGTGGCCGGTTGACAGTTTTGTGACTGCGCGCGGGCCATTGATATCGGGCCAATGGGCCCCTAATTGAACTACCTAGTACCACCTGCCTGCCGGCTGGCCCGCCTGACGCCTGACTCTTCTCTTGGTCTGCCTCTGCCTCGACTTGGCCGCTGCCGCTCTACCTCTACCTCCTCGATCTCGCTGATCGGCAGCCAGACCCGTGGCCATGGGTCGTCGGGGCAGAGCAGCACAGCGCTCTGTGTGCATCGTGGTGCACTCGTTCCCCACTCCCCACTCTGCCGCTTTGCGCTCTCGGGGCCGCCATAAATGCGCGCTCCGTGGGAAATGGCGTGTGCCCTCGAGCGTGTGCCGACCAATTTGACTCCTCGCGAACTGCAAAAATACGAAGGTAATAATTCACAAAAAAATATTTGTAGAAACTTGCATGGGAACAATCGCGTTGGACGTTGATTTCTCGAAAAGCGTTCGGCTCCAGCTTCAGCAGCAGCAGCAGCAGCAGCGGCAGCAGCTTCAGCTCGAGCTCGACTTCGAGCTGCATGTAAGACTCGCTCTGGACATGATTTCGTTCGTCTTTCTGTATGTGTGTGTGTGTGTGTGTGTTTGTGTTTGCGATGGGGTGTGCGTGTGTGTATGTGTGTGCTGGCTGCTCATTTTATCGGGCCAGGGCTGCATCGTTCTGGCAGTGGAGCCAGCGCATCGAAGGTGGAGTCAGCTTTTTGGGGCGTGGGCAAGTGAACATTTCCAAAATAGTGAATTCACCTTAGAAACTAGTATTTAAAAATATATTATTTATTTTTATATATATTTATTTAATATATATTTAATATTTGTATTTATTCAAAGAGGTAGAAATACTATAAACTTAATATTCAAAAGAATACCATAAACAAAACATATATTATTGTACTCTTATATGAATTTAAAGCTGAACAAAATTGTTTTAATTTTAAAATTGTATACTATTTGTATACTAAAGTACATAAAAAGAATAAAAAAAATATAAATTAAAATGTATATTCTTGATCTTAAAAAATAGGTTACTAAATGTAATATACTTTATATACTCATTTAAAAACTTTTTAAAACTTGTAAATAATAAAGAAATTTAATAATGATGCATCACTTATTTAAATATAAACTTTATTCAATATAAACTTTAAAATGATTATAATATTTAATACGTATCAATCACTTACTGCAAATAAGAGCTGACAGAGTATATTTGAAAATATAATAAAATTAATCAAATATTTAAAACCGCTTTACAAAAGAAATTTTCCAGTTTCTGAAAGTGTTTCAAAATTAAATGTTTCCTATTAGCAATTATTTGCAGTTTTCGAAATTCAATTTTTCCCATTTCCACAATTTTAATCAAATATATAAAATATATTTTCTCTAATCGAACACTTCGAACAATTTTTAAATTCATTTTTATGGTTTTTGAAAAGTTCGTATATCTCCTCAATCTTCTTATTTCAAATATTGCGACATCCCTTGCAGGGCTTATTCAATTATCAGTCCTTTATTATATTTATTTTAACATTTTTATTTTTGCTCGAAAAATTTCAGGTATTTTTCGAGATGTTGCATGGCCTGATGCTTTGGACTGCTGCTTCTGCAGCGGCGGGGCAAAAGCTCTTGTTCCGACTTGACTCGACCTGACTCGACTTGACTGGACTTGACTACCAAAAAGGCAAAAGCTCATTGCGGGGCCGCGCTCAACACGCCCCCGTTTATGTCCCGAAACAGTACGCCCCGCTGTCGAGGTGGAACGCTGCCCCTGCCTCTGCCACTGCCCCTGCTCCCTACTCCTCCCTCAACCCTATGCGGCCACTGACTAAGTGCGAATCTGTGGCGCAATCAGTTGCCAAGTTTCGACAGCGACAGCGACGTCGACTGCGACTGCGACAGCGGCATAGTTTCTGAATTTATTTCGCCAGTCGCAGCTGGGGAAAGGAGCAGCAGGGGCGAACGGGAGGAGCAACTGGTCGGGTCACGTCCAGCGTGGCTGCTACGGCGACGGCAGCGACTGCTGCTGCCGCTGCTGCTTGTGCTGCTGCTGATGATGATGATGGCGGTTGCTGCCTCACAGTTGCTGCCACAGTTGCAGCGGCGGCTGCCGTTAAGAAGGCGAGTAGGTGGATCGTACGTTTGCTTACTAACTGCCGTGCTCAAAATGTTTATCAACTTTAATATTAAATTGTATATGCCCAGCGTCTCGTTCGCTCTCGGACCCGAGCCCGAGCTGACCATAAAGCACACCCCGCCTGCTCCTCCGCGAAACTGGCTGCCAACCGGAGCAATCAGATGTATTGTGGCTAGCCCCAGCCCCCAGTCGCCGAACCAGTCAGCTAGTCAGCTGCCTCCCCCGCCTGCCGCTGGCACTGCCACTCCCTCGCAGGCTCGCGTCCCCGTCCCTGGGACTGACTGCAACCCCGCCCCAATGGCAGGCAGTGCTGTGCTCAGCGCTCTGTGCTCCGCGTGCAGCTTTCGTGCTGCACATGGCCGGCGGCCAAATTTGTCGCACGTTGAGTGTATTTTTAAACCATGAGAAAATCCTTTGGCGCTAATAGCCCGAATTCCTTGTGCTTAACATAAAAATCGCCTCATGCTGCAGTGCATCATGCAACATGGACGCGGCGCAGTGCAGCGCGAAATTAGACTTGTCGTTGAGGGAGGGCTGAGCAGGAGCAGGAGAGTGTGTGTATATATGTATGTATATGCTGTATGCATATGCAGCCTCAACTTTTTATTGCCTCTTGTTGCAGTTGTTTTATTGTTGTTGTTGCTGTTCCCATAATCATGTGAAAATGTACAACGGTTCTAAATCGCATGAGTGCAGCTGGGAATCTATTTCGCATCTGCTGCCGCTTCCTCTCTCTCTCTCCATCTCTCTCTTTCTCTTCCTGCCCCCACTCTCCAGCAACTGCTTGATGTGGTGTCTAACTAATTTATGCATTAACTTGCCACCGCGGGGCATTGCCAACTGCAGTTTGTGGCAAGTGATTTGCCAAAAGTGAAGAGGGGGATTAAATATTGTCTTAACGTTTTCGTGGACTTAGAAAGGCTGACAGCGCAGAATTTGACTGCAAAATAATCACATTAAAAGAAAAAAATAAAAAAATATATATAAATAAAACTCAGTTAACTTAAAAATGTGTGTTTTTAAAATTATTAAAATTAAATGATAAATTGTAAATTATTAAAATAAAAGGTAATATAGGATAATAATTCTCCTAACAATTTTTAAAGTAATTTAAACTATTCGTTCCTTCAGATACATTTGTTAAGAAATTTAAAATATATCTTACATTACATCTTATTAGGTTATTATAAACAATGATACGTGGGTCGTTCAATATGTCTTTAGAAAAAATAAATAATAATAATAAATAGAAAAACATTGTTTTTTGCAGAATTTTTTTTTTATTTTTCAACATAGTCCCCTTTTAGCTCTACACACTTTGTCAATCGTTTGTCCAACATTTTTATCCCGTCCAAAGAAAAGGATTTCGGATTTCTTCACTCGGCTTTTCTAAGGACTTATTGAACGACCCTCGTATTACAGGACATAATATCGATGATAGAATTTTCTTAATTTTTGAACAGATTTTCATGTATAGTTTCTGTTGATTTAATATGCGATAATCTAAAAAAATGAATTGTAAGCTACTAAAACTTTTATATTACTATTATTTATTACTGTTCGATCAATGATAACATAGTCGTTATAATATAAAAAATTGTATTTGGAAAAATTTGTACTTAATGCAAAAAATTCATTTTCCTGAAAAATTTGATCGACAATATCAATAATTAAATATGCCTTTAAGGCCTATTGTGCAACTACTCACAGCTCTCAAACTAACAAGAAAATTAGGGAAAATCAGCTTTAAAATTTTAATTTTATAAATTTTTTAAAAAATCGCACTTTCGAAAATTCTACTTGAGGCATTTTCATTATATTTAGAATAAATCGGATCTCTCCAAACTAATAAAATATTTTCAGTGATCTTCAAAAATCTTCTACTTGGTTTTAAATTTCCTCCATACCATAAATCTGATCAATCAAAATGTTTCATTGACCAAGGATGCAGCCGAGTTCATTCGAAACTGAAACTCAACTCGAGTGTCGAAAACAAAAGTCCTAAATTAACTGGAATTACCCGATACGGATATCATTAATTATCTGCACTTCAACTCAGCGGCTTTATTTCTCCCCCTGACGTTTCTTTCTTCTCTCTCTCGTTCTCTCTCTCTCTTTCTTCCTCTCGCTCTCTGGCAATCCATTATCGAAACTCAGTCTAAGCTCAACTTTACACTCAATTTGGCAAATTTTCAACGCAGCTTACAAATTTCTCAAGGTGTTCGCCGATAATTAGCATATGCCACACGATGTTAATGATCGCTGATCGCACGCCCGATCGCTGTACGACCCGAAAAGCCGATGGAGACGACGATGGAGACACACAGAAGTGCACAGACAAATGCCAGAATTGTTGTTAACAAATTAACGTAGAAAGCGCAACGAACCCGAGCTCGAACCCCGTGCCCCGATCACCGATCCCCGATCTCAAGCCGTTGAAGTTGGAGTCGAAGTTGCTGGAGTTGATGGAGTCGGAGACGGAGACGGAGTCGCAGCGGGAATGACGTCGGCACCGTCACCCACCCAAAAAGCCAAAATGCCAAACGCTGTCGATGCGTTGATGACGCTGACGTTGATGCCGGGGGACACCCCGGTGCGCAGAACCAGAACCGCGAAGAAGCCAGATAGAAAGAGAGGGAGACCCGATGAGACCCCATGCCCGATTCCCAGTCTGTTCAGTTCCCGGCTCTCAGTTCCCGGTTCGAGGTTCCAGGTTCGTCTGCGCCGAGTGCATGTCAGAGGCTTGTAAACGTGAATAAACATAATTTGTAGGCACGTACTGCAGCCAAACGCCAACGCCAATGAGCATGAGCAGGCGTTGCAGCAACGGGTCAGTGTAAGCCGGAGTAAGCAGTCTGGGAGGCAGCTGGGCGCACAGCGCGGACATATGTAAATGTCAGGGCGTTAAATCGGTGCATAGAAGATGATGCTCAGCTATCGTTACACTGCGAGAAAAGCTACGGGAATTTCCGGTTTTGGGAAAAATCATAACGATTTCTTTAACATTTAAAAAATGTATAAAAAAAAACCAAAAAATATAATAAATTTGTACATTTCAAAATAAATATTAAAAATAAATATTAAAGAAAATAATAGTAAAATTGGCAAAATTATTAAATATTAAAAAGAATTTAAGAAAATCTAATTTATTAATTTGGGAAGTTAAGAAAAACCAATTTAACTAATAATTATTGATTTAGGAATTTCAAAATAAAATAATAGAAAATAACAAAAATCAAATATATTCCATTTAAAAATATCGAAGAAAATAAAAAAGATGACTTAAGTTTTTGGATATAACTAAAATAAACAAAGAATTTTCTCAGCGTATTTTATACACTGTTTATTTTTTTTATTTATTTTATTATTATTTTTTATTCAAAATAAAGAGATTTATCAAAAATATAAAAATACTTACAGCCTTTGAAAAATTTTAATTTAGCCCAAAAAAAAAATTCTCTCAGTGCAGTGAGAACACTTCGGCAACCTGATGTACTGCAGCCAAAACACAGCTAACCGTTTATGGGCATGAAATATCGTTTGGCATAGCGCATGATCATTGTTCGGCAAACCTCAAGACCCCTGCAAGACTCAAGACTGAGCGGTATGCCCCCAACCAACTGCCTACTCTCACCCCTCCCTCCCCCACCCCCACTCATTCTGCCACTCTTTTGTCTGTGCGTGTGTAGGTGTGCGAGCGAGCGAAGCTGCGCAGCACAAAAAAAAGAAAGATTCACATTCTTATGATTAATGATGTGGAGGCATCCCAGAGGCTGAGCCCGAGTCGGGCGACCAGGTCGGGCGGCTGCCCAAGGAATTTCAACATAAGCACTTTGTGCCCAGATACAAATCGTTATTACACATTAAATGTTCCCAGTGAGTGGTTAATCAACAGCCGACCGGCTGCGTGGAGAGGGGGGGCGCAGAGCGGGCTCCCCCCTTCAGGGTCAGTGAGGGTGCGCGGGTGTTTGGGCTTTTGAACTGCCGGAGTCGGAGTTGCCAGCGTGTAAATCAATTGAAAATAATTTGTTACTTTTAATAATAAGTGAAAGAAGCTGTGCGCGAGGTGGAGGCACAGCTTGTAATTGATCATGTGCCAATGTGTGTGTGTATGTGTGTGTGTGGGAGCTGCCAACAAATAAACAAACAACATGGAAACGCCGATCGCTGCGCCATAATCGATGAAATCAATCGATCATCGAGCAAAACAGACGAGCGACTCGAGACAGGTGAGAGGCGACCGAGGGGAGGCGTGGCAGGGGCAGCAGCAGGCACATCCCATTGCCATTTGCATTGTTTTCACTCTCTCTCCCTATAGCTCACTGTATGAATGAAGTTTGACTGATGAGAGGATCTGTCTGCGGTGGGTCCCGAAAATGAATCACAGCCGAGTTCGAGGTTGCAAGTTCCCTCGGCTTCAAGTTGCCGGTATAAAGTTCTCTCAGCCCGTCAGCTCCTTCGACTCTCGATCATGCCAGCTCGATCGTCATAGCTCAATCACTTCAGTTCTTTAGTGCTCAGATTCTCCCGGTTCCAGCCAGCCTTAGTTTCAAATTTCTTAGTTCAGGGTTTCAGGGTTTTAAGTGCGATCAAACCAGCTCCATCATTGTAGGTTGCCTTTGAAGCTATGATTAGAGGATCTGTCTATGATGGTGCCCAAAAATTAATCACTACAGAGTTGAAGGTTCTAAGTTCTCTAAAGCTCCCTAGCTCATAGGTTTCCCTTTTTACAGCTTTGTTTGATGCTACCATCATGATCACTTCTGTCTAATCATCTTTAGTTTGGATCACAAATCCAAGTCACAGCTCAAAGTTTCTCTAAGTTGCTCCGTGTACCATTAACAGCTCGTTCATTCTATGATCAAAACTGAAATGAAGTTCTTTAAGCTTAATTATCCTAGTTCGATTATCCCAACTCGATCTTCCCATTATGATCAGTCCTGCCCAAACATCTTTAGTCTGGATTAAAGCTCTCTAAGTTCCAAGTTTCTCCAGCTCAAACTTCGTAGCTTTCAACGTTTTTACTTGCTAGTATGATCATGCCAGCTCGATCATTCCAGGCCTCCTTTGTAGCTTACTGGAAGCGCCACAGCATCGCAGTTCCTTGTAATTGAACAAAGGGCATCAATTTTGTGTTTATTGTCCTCGCTCTATAATGTCTTATTTATATCGGATTATGGCTATCACACCATTTTCAAGTGTGCCCAGCTCCAAGTTGACCACCATCAGCGTCAGGCGTCAACGCCAACGGGCGCATTAAAATGTCAAAGAATACAGAGAGGCAGAGAGATGGGGGAAGGGGCAAGGGAGTGGGGGAATCGGACATCGGGAATGGGAATAAAAATAAAGAAAAGAATACGAGACAAGTGAAAAGCGATACAAACAAAAGAGTTGTAGCCTCAAGACTCACAAGACTCCGACGACGACTGCGAGTCAAGACCTCGCACCGAAGACGATGAGAGGTTGGTACTAAGTCCCCGAGACTATCTTTATCGCTGCTTGTTTTTGTCTTTTGCTGGCCACAACAAGAGATGGTCAGACGGACGGACAGATGGACGGACAATCGGACAATCGGACAGTCGGACAACTAGACAGTCGATTGGACACTCGGCGACATAGAACGCCTTGGGGACAAGGTGCTGCGGGTCCCTCGATCTTCTCGTCGGGTAATTCAATTAAGTTCTCAATAAGTGCTTGCCATACGGGGGAAAATAGAGACCTCCCTAGTTAGTTTACAATAAAATTGATCGCTCTGTTAGCTGCGGCATTTTCGATTTACAAATTTCGTTCTTCTACCCCTTCCTCTATCTCTCCTTCTCTCTCTATTTCTCTTGCTCTCTCTCCCTGCATCTTGTTTGAAAACTGATTTGTGCCCGGCGATAAATTCAGCAACTAATTGACAGTCCCTTGTCAGGGTCTCGGTTTCGATTTCCAGTCCAGTCTCTAGTCCCAATCGAGTCCCGGCTTAAGGTCTAGGTGTCAATTAATGCCCGGGCGCACTGATCGAGGGCCGGCGATAAGGTACGCACGCCACGCAGCGATTAAATTGTTAGACCAATTCGTATTGTTCGGGCTCAAGTAAGTTATATACGATATATTTAAAGCACCTTTTTAGGCAAAACAAAAGTGTCAAAATAGTGGGATAGATATGCTGGCTGGGACGCAGTCTGGGAGATTGGGTTTTGGAATCGGGGCCGCAATAAAACACATACAGCCTGCTGGAACACCCAGGAGAAGAGACATTCAAGAAGAGGTAACAGTACCCAACTGAGACTCAGAGATACTTCAAGTATCTCGAGCTGCCTATCTCTAACTGCGTGAGTCTGCGTGTGTACAGTGTGTATGTGTGTGCGAGTGTGCGACTCTGTGTGTGTTTGCGGGGCTTGTCCGCTAAGTAAGAACGCGTGTAGTGCAATTAGGGAACGACAACAATGTCGACTTGTGTGACATGTGCAACTACCGTGCGGCTATGTGGGAATGGGAACGATTTTGGAGGCAACACCAAAGGGTTAAGCGGGCCAATTGCACTAAGGTATATGTAGTAGGGTAAGAGAGAAAAGGAGTTACAGTAATGTGTGAAAATACTGGCAGGAAAAACAGTCAAGAGTTTCGAAAACTCTTTTTTCATCTTTCAACCTTTTTTCAACGAAAACATAAATAATTAATTTTTCTTCTAAACGATCTTTAGGCTCCTTAGATTTATTATTAAATATTTATCAAGAAAGCTTGAAAACGATCAATGTAGAGCTTTTATTTTTATTTTATATTTAACTTTTCATTTATATATTTTAAAAATACTTTCAACTTCAATAATTCTTTCAAACGAGTCTTGACTCCTTTAAATTTATTATTAAATGTCTGGTCTGGAGATGATCAATGTAGATTTTTTTTATTTTTCAAAATTTCGTGCTTTACTATAGAGCTTTTTTTTTGGTGTGATTCAACATAGATTCATAACTTATCTATTTTTCAAATTTCAGCTCAAGTCTCAACTAGACTATTTAGTTGGCAACATTATTATATAAGTTCAACAAGTGCAGAATTTTAGAAAATTTAGAAAATATAAAATACTTAAAAATTTGTACAACATATATTTTTTTTATAATAAATTCTATAAATAGGATAATAGGCGATACATAAGCTTTATATAAATTACAGCTTTTAATAGAATAGATACTATCAACGTACCAACTAAGTTTAATAACTTAGCTTGATTGACAGCCAATTAAAAACCACTTCCCGCTTAAGAGAACTTGTCAACCATCAGCATTAAGTTAGTTTCTATATAGTAAACACTCATATACGTTTCTAAACAAAATCGTCACATAGTAAACGTTTAAATTGAAATGCAAATCATTTTCAAATTGAAGCTGTAAGTAATTTATAGAAACTTGATTGATATATAGCATTATAGTATATAGTAAATAAATTGTATTATTTATTTTCAAGCAAAATAAATTAAATTAAAATGCAACTGAAAGTTATTTTGAAATTTTAAATTAATCTTATATAAAGCCTATAAATAGTAGTATTTATTCTATTTAATTATTCTAATATAAAGCCAATAAATATTATTATTTATTGTCAATCCAAATCAACAAATAATTAACAATGCAAATCTGAAAATCTTTTTCAATTTCAACCGAAAGTAATTAATAAGAAATGAAACGTCATGAAATTACATTATGTTTCGGGAGGGTACATAGGTCCCCGGGGGTAGGCAGAGGTACAACCGTAGTTTGATTGTCATTGCAAAAGGCGTCGGCAGATCAAATGCGATTGCGGGCAGAGCGTAGATCGCGCTGACAGCCGTAGACAATGTCGACAATTACCGGAGACAAGTTTTGGGCTTGGCCCACTTGAGCTTGATGAGGAGTAGGTGAATGAGGCGGAGCGGGAGGAGCAGGAGGAGGAGGAGGAGGAGGCGCAGCTGGCTGCCAGTTGGAGAAGTTTCAAATCGGAGTGCGATGCTGTCATCATAATCAAACCGTGCCTGCCTCAGTCTGCCTTCGGCCCCTTCCCAATTGTGATCAATGCGTGCACACTTGAGGCATGCGGCACTTGCGTGTGGCACACACACACACACACACCCTGACACACTCGCAAGGCTAGAAAATGGCATCAGTTTGCATTATTGAATGGCGGCAAATCGATTTGCAACGTTTTAATTGCCGCTCAAATTGAGCCAAGAGGCAACTTCATTTGCCTGGGTGGCCAAGGCCACTTGGAGTGCGCGAACGTGCCCCGGAGACGTGCAACAGAGGATGCAGGCAACCGCCCGGGGTAGCCTCAAATGGCTCACTTTTGGCAGACGCTCGAGCAGTGCCTGCTGCTTAATCAGGGAAGAGGCTCTGGCCGGGGGCAGGGTTACAACGCAGCAACAGCAACAGCAACAGGGGCAGTTGCAACAAGCTGTGGCAGCCAAATGCCACCCTAGTTGCGGAACCGATGCGTTTAATTGTGGCCTAAAAACGACACAAACACACAGTGAGACAATGAGACGGACAAGCGAACGGACAGGCGGACAGGCGGACAGACGCAGAACCCGACACAATATATCCATCAAACTGGGCAGGATAACAAGTCGCAGCTAGCAGCTAGCAGCTAGCAGCCCTGTCGAGCTGAGGCCAGGCCCATACCCTGCCACGCTGCCCGCTGCGACTTTCACAAAATATTTTGGTTGTACGCAGTGCGGATTCGTGCAATTATGGGCCTGTGTGTGGACAGTGTGTGTCGAATGGCCGGGTCACACACACACAGACACACATAGACATGTCCTGGCCCTGTCTCCTGCGGCGAACTGTTGCCAAAACAGGCGAGAGCAGAGGCAACAAGTTCAACGGCTCAACGGCTCGACGGTTGACCAGAAGATAAGTCTCTATAGCCTGGCCAACCCACTGGCCAACAGATCCACAGGCGTTCACTGTGCTGCTGGGCGTGGCAGCAGGAGGCCGACTGCATCCCGCAGACGTGCCACCTAGGACGCCACAGCTGAGCAGCTCGGACAACTCTATAGCGGACAACTCTATACCTTTGCAGTTTGCATGCAGACCATAGAGAGAGAGAGAGAGAGAGTGTCCACTTATTTGGCCAAAAATCAATTGTACATGGCCCATAATGGCCAGTGTCAACGCAGCCAAATTGAAATTGAAAAAGGAAATTGTGGAAAATCGAGAAAAATTGGGCGAAATGAGCTCGAGCAGCTGAACCAATCGGACAGGCGACCCTCGAGACGCATGCGGGCCTCCAAGATGTGCAGAGATGTCAACGCTGTGACATGTGTATATGTATGTGCATTGTGGTGCCCTTATTGTGGCAGTGCTCGACACGTTCCCCTGCAGTTTCCCTGGTACTGCGCGTGCTAATCGCAATGAAATGTGCCCCGAATTGAGGCCCAAATGTTGGCCGAAAAACAATGCGCAATTGTGCCGGTTCAGTTCAGTTCAGAGTTTTGGCACGTTCCTAACCACTGTGCTCGGCCTTACCACGAACAGCAACTGCTCTGGCTTCCCCCGCTGGACCACACCCCGCTACAGCTAAGGCAAAACATAAAGATCGAACAAAATGCGATCGTCTAATTCAAGATGTTACCATAAATTAAGCATGCCTTGCCTTTTGGGGCATCTTGAAAATTAATAGACGCTTAAAATATGAACCGATTTGAGTTATGCATATGGCTAATAAAAATCGACAAGCATATACCATATATATATATTTATATGGTATTCAATTCGATCTCTGAGGTGGGTGAGCACGTTTCGTTTTCAGCGAAATTTATAAAAATAGGATAAAATTGCTGAGCACTTCCTGCGCCAGGCGATTGGCCAGTGATTACGCCATATACTATATATATATACATACTATAAATTGCATTTATTACGTTTCAGTTATTTATAGCAATTTGCGATAAACATACAAATGTGCACATAATTTGTTATATTTAGCAATTCGTGCTATAAATCTTCCACTCGGCGATAAGCAGTAAATGGGCACGAAATGGAAAACAGAAATGCTTTAACAAAATGGAAGAAATATATATTACTCTAGATACTCTAGATCTTTCGATAGGGTAATAATGGAATAGTTTTCTTTAGATTGAAACTTCATTCAGGTTGTTGGGCTAAATTAAAAAGGAAGTGCGCAATCGAGTAACTCAGTTGAAATAATTTCGAAATAGAAAAAAAAAAACGAAAAAGAAAATAAATAAAGTGAAAAAACGTTTTTTAAATACTATAAAGTAATTTCAAGGTCTAATTTTGAGATAAGAAATACTAAATACATAATAATAAGTAAATAATCATAATAAATTTAAAGTCTAGAATTTAAAGTTTGCGTGAAATTGTAAAAAAAAACTAAAGTTGACAGTGATAAAATTCCGCAAACATGAATATAGCAAGAAAATTTCCAATCAAAACTAGAATTTAGAATGAATGATAAAACAGATTAATCTGTGTAAAAAAAAAAAACAGTTTTTAGAAATAAGATTTCAAATTCTTAAATTAGAAAAAATAAAAAGTTATCTAGTAAAACTTCACTACTTAGTAAATAATATAAAAACGGAATTGCCAGTTTCAGAATAAAATTAACCCCGATAATATGAAATTATATGGAACACAAATATTTTATTTTTTTGAAAAAATGTGAAAAACTCACCCAATATCAAGGCATTATCCTTTTCTACGTGAAAAACTCACCCAATATCAAGGTATTGTCATATTGTAGCTGCCACCATCTGTATGCCATATCTACATCGGACTGATATATAATAAAACCACTTTACTACAGGTTTCTTTCCGCCCAATCGTCATGACATTGCCAAAAAAAAAATGGAGGAAAAAGTAAAAAGACCAGAAACGAATTTCATTTTTGCAATCATTTTGTCATTTTTTGCATTATATTTTGCGATAGCTTTACGCTTAATCATATATACACACACATACACATACTATATCATATAGGTATACTACATACTATATACATACACATGCGCTAGGTACGATAATGAGATCGTGTGTCTTTGTGCTTAGTCAGCCTACAATATAATACAATATATCGGAACTTCGTCTATATAGTTATGTATAACACTTAGCTAGAGGTCAACGAATCGGCTATGGATCGATTGATTTATTACAAAAACAAAACGAACTATGCACAAATTATACAGTCTTTGCATGACCCGTCTGGGGTCTGAGGTTTGTCTGGAAATCGGTCTTAGGATATATAATAAACTGAATGCGGCTACTATAGCTATAAGGTACAAACGATTACGTAACTATATAATAATAATAATAATAATAATAATAATATAATAATGATAATTGCAATGATGTTGCTTGGGATTAAGCTATATAGTTGGGTTTCTTCTCTGATTTTGGATGAGTTTCGCTCTCGCTCTCTCTCTACTCTTCCTCTCTCTCTCTCTCTCTTGCTTTGTGTTGCTTTGGCATTTGCAATTGCTGCGCCGATGCGGTCGCTATATAGCCACGATTCTATATAGCGCCGATCGGGGCTAGCTGTGACTTTGTTGCGCTTCCTTCACTGGGGCGGGGCGATCGTTGCCTTCGCACGCAGCGCCGGCTGCTGCAGTGCGTCAAGTCCGGGCCAAGGCACTTCCCATGCCTGGCGGCGCGCGCCGCAAGCCGCGCGTGTTGAACGTAAAAAAACCAATAAATCGCTCTATTGATCGATCGTAGTGCTCTGCTCTCGCTCTGGCTCTCGCTCTCTATCTGCTCATGATCTCGTCGATGGTGAAGCCAAGCGTGCGCTTGGGTCGCTCCGCGCTCGACGAGGAGGACAGATCCAGTGCGGGCGGACTGACCAGTGGAGCAGCTGGAGTTGGAACTGGAGCTGCAGCTGGAGCTGGAGCTGCTGGCGCCTTCGACTGCTGCTGCTGCTGCTGCTCGCTGTGACTCTGCAGATGACTCTTGAGATTGGCGCGCTGGTTGAAGCTGCGCTGGCAGATGTTGCACTTGTGCGGACCCTCCTCCAGATGCGTGACCTTGTGCACGGCCAGCGTGCGCGACTGGCAGAAGCCCTTGCCGCAGTCGTTGCACTTGAAGGGCTTCTCCTTGGAGTGTATGTAGCGATGATCGCGCAGATGATCCTGCCGCCTGAACGCCTTGCCGCAGATGTCACACGAATAGGGCCGCTCGTCGGTGTGCGTGCGCTCGTGTATGAGCAGATTGTAGGACTTGGTGAACTGCCGATTGCAGTACTTGCAGATGAACTGCTTCTTGGGTCTGCTGCTGCCGCTGCCAGTGCCGCCGGTGGCGCCTGCCGCTGCTGCAGCTGCGGCGGCTGCTGCTGCCGCTGCGCTCAGCTTGAGGTTGGGCAACACGCCCCAATTGCGCAGATTGTGCAGCGTGGGCGGATAGGGACGCACATGATGATGATGGGGATGGGCATGGGCATGTGGATGCGCATGGGGATGAGGATGCGCATGATGATGATGAGCTGCTGCTGCTGCCTGCTGCTGTTGCTGCTGCTGCTGCTGTTGCTGTTGCTGCTGGTAGAAGGCTGCGCTGCGTATCCATTGATTCATGAAGATTGCCTGCTGATGCGCTGTGACGGGATCGGCAGCATTGCCGGAGGCATAGACGGGATAATGCGCATGTTGCTGGTGCTGCATCTGCAGCCAGAGGCGCTGCTGCTGCTGCTGCTGTTGGTGTTGCTGTTGCTGCTGGTGTTGCTGCTGCTGCTGCTGCTGGTAGTGCGCCATGTGTCGCATGTGCAGCTGCGTGGCCACCGAGGACTCCTCGCCGGCAACGCGTCGCAGCGGCGGCTCCTCGGTGGGCGTGTGCGGCGGCGTCAGCATGGGCGACAGGCTGCTCTCGCGCTCCTCCTTGATAACAATGAAGTCTTCCTCGGCAAAGTCTGCAAAAAAATTGATAAAGACTTGGATTAAAAATCAATGCAAATTTTGAGAGCAAAGTTAGTGTAGTTTTGCCGTCGGCTTTTAGTTGTTGCTGCTGTTGCCTTACCTTGTTCTCTGCTTATGTTCAGCTCGTCGTCCACTGTGATGTTGCTGATGGGCGAGGCCGATGTAGAAGACATATTCCGTGTTGTTGTTCTGCTTGTTTTTTAGCTACTTTCAGTTTATTTGTATTTTTATTTTTTTTTTTATTGAATTTTGAGCTTTAGTTTTTGTCTGCTTGTCACACTGTCACTTGCACTTGTTTGCTTGCTTTGGTCTCCGTGTCGCTTGAGTTTTACGTCTTTGCGTTGCTGTAGTTGTGTAGTTGTATTTGTATGTGTCGTGGCTTGCGCTCTGCTCTCTGCTGCGACGTGCCCACGACAACGTCTGAACTCAAACTGAATTCGGCTTGTGTGCGGCGCTCTCCGACTCAGACTCGTGAAAATGCACGAAGCGCGTCGTAAGCGTGCGTGCGTGTGTACGTGTGTATGTGTGCTTGTACTCCCGCTCAGTCACTCTCTCTCGTGTAAGCGAGTCGCTGTGTGTGTGTGCTTGTACTCCCGCTCACTCTCTCTCCCTTGTGTAAGCGTGGGTCTGTGTGTGTGTGCACTCCCTCTCATGCGCGCATGTACTCCCTCGTGTGAGTAGCTGTGTGTGTTTCTGTGCGTGTGTGTGTTGAGTGAAGTGACTTCTGCTGCGGCTGCTGTTGCTGCTGTGGCTGCGACTGTTTCTGCTGCTGTTGCTGTAGCCGTGAGTAGCGCTCGTTAATAACTGAATGCAACTGCGGCGTCGACGACCGGTTTTGAAGCGAACCAACGGCAGCTGCTTATATTAGTTTGCTGTTGTTGTTGTTGTTCTTGTTGGAGTTGCTGTTGTTGGAGTTGCTGTTGTTGGGGTTGAATTATTTGGAAATGGCAGATACGTACACGCCTACCTGCTGCCCGGGCAAGCGCTGTGATTGGTTGAACAGCGGCACCCGTAAACAGTATCTGCTGCTGCTGCTGCTGTTGTTGCTGCTGCTGTTGTTGCTGCTGTTGTTGTTGTTGCTGTTGCTGTTGCTGCTGCTCTTCTTGCGCGCGCGTGTGTCGGCTGCCACGACTGCTCGACTTGGCATCGGCTCGTCTCTCGCTCTGCTGCTCGCTCGCAGCTCGCTGTAAACAAGCGGAAACCGTTGGCCTGATGGTCGGACGCCGTTGTCGGCTGCCGTTGCTGCTGCTGCTGCTGCTGCTGGCAGGCAGCCAACGGGCCGGTGACCCGCATCCCACCCAGGCGCATGCCCCGGCCAGCTGGACGAGCTGGTATCCTGCTCGTGCTGCTTGCTGTTTTGCTGCTGCCTCGCCCCAGGATATTGTAATCTATTGTCCCTTTTTTTTTGCGCTCGTCTCCCTCTGTGTATGTGTGTTTGTTGTGCGTACGTGTGTGTGTGGGTTTGCGCCTGATTCGTTTTCATTTAAATTTTAATTTGCCACACAAATCGGAAATCTCTTTTGCAACTCTACACCCTGCTCCCCGCCTGCCGTCAGCGTTTTACACTTTCAGCGAAAGGAAATTCAATTAGCTGCATCAAAGCAAATGCCCGGAAAAACTCATTTTTCGGTGCACGAATGAGATTTCCCTTTATGCAAATATCGCAGTTCATTTTGAAGTTGCTCAAATTGAATTTCGTGGGCGCATTTCTGTTTGCCATTGTAAATAATGTGAAATATTTATTATGTATATATTTTATACTATATATTTTAGACTTATAGTCAATTGATTGCCTTAATTAGTTGCGGCAAATTACACCTTCCGTTGCCCATTGAAAATTGCCTGTAATGAGTTTCCCATTTGATGTGTCTCGAAGTTAGTCTAAGTCGTTAGTTCATCTCACTAACTAATTGAATTGTGACGCCGACTCCAGCAGCGGCACTTTATGGTTATACCCTCGCTGCCCCCCACCCCTTTCCACTGCCACAAACACTTTAACGATTCAATTTGCCAGCATTTTATAGCTTAAAATACTGAAGATTTGCAATTTCGCGCCGGGGTAATGATTATTTAATGATGTGAAATTATAGTAATGTCGGAAATTCGCCATTGCAAATTGCTGCACTCGCAGAAAAAGTCTAGTAAAATTATAGAAAAATAAATGGAGTATGAAAGCTTTTTTTTTAAGAATAAAAAATCTTCAATTTAAGAAAATTCAGTTCAATGGCTGAATTCAATAGTTAACAGTATAAATCAGATCAATAATTCCAATTTTGGGAAAAAAATTTATATAATTTAACAGTTATTCATTTGCGAAAAAGCTGATAACATTGAGATTTATATTTTTAGAATTCAAAAGAATGTGACAAGTTCAAGAATTCAAGAATTCTACCAATGTCTGCTTTCAATTTCAGCGTTAGCAAATAATACAACACTCTTTCAACCATAAAGTCGGACAATAAAAATTAAAATTCACCGTTCACCGTTTTTTGTTATCGAAAGAGATTTTTTCCGCTGAATTGAAATTGGATAAACATTTTTATTTTCGCTTATCAGGCTGCATATATATGTATACAGATAGACTTCACATGCCAGATAGGGTTTACAATCTTAAGATAACTTTTTTTGATTTTCTGGCAAAAAAGTCTGAGAAAGGCGATAAGCCGACATTGTAGGAACTGCAAATTTATATATAATATATACGACAAAATGATATTTGTAGAAACATTGAGCAAGTGCCGATATTACACATTTTTTTTTAGAGTTATATGGCATTTTATTTGATTTAAGTGGTTAACTGCATGATAAAAAATTAAAAAAATGACTTTACTTAAATTTGTTGCTTCTAAAAATAAGTTAAAAAATATTTTTTTATGTACCTTTAAAACTCTCTTCCATTTTAATAAATACAAATTAAACATATATTTTAAGTATTTTTAAATTTTTACTTAGTAAAATATTATTAAATTCAACTCGATACAACTTCTGCAGCTTATTCTCGTAATCCAATCGAATTCCTCAAGAAGTCAGTGCAACTTTATTAATATCCTATAGAATTTTACTTGCTTTCTTAGGATTATTTTTCTGTTTTCTTAACAATTTGCTTATCGACTGCTGTTGGCCAGTTTCCCACAGCGCTTACTTGCCCGGTTTTACCACACATTACCGGATCTGCTGCTGCTGGCAATTCGATCCATCAATTAAGGGACAACATTCCCACTGGGTAGAGTCTACATTTTGGGTTTACCCAGCGCCGAGCACCGACTTAGCACAAGGACTAGGACTTAGGCTTAATGGCACACTTTTCCGCGTCCGGTGGAAAAGTCACTGCACAAGCCAATTAAAAAATATTTACACAATCATTTTCCCGACGTTTGGGCCAAACAAAAATGCCAGAGGTAGAAAGAAAGTCAAACGACTGATCAAATACGCTGAGCAGAAAAACCCGCGAGATGCCAATGCGGTGCGAGCTACGGCGCGTGTTGCAGGAGTTGCAAGTAGTTGTAGTCGCTATTGTTGTTGTTGTTGGTATTCTTCCTCTTTGTGCTGCACTTGGTGTTCTCTTTCCGCTGGCAGCTTTCTTGGGCGACGCCGCCCTGTTGACACCGCGCAAACAGTCGGCGAACTTTTCCGCTTCAAAGCGAGTGGAGCGATTCCCATTCCCATTCCCGTACCCGTTCCCACTGTCATGCCGAATGCACGCGCAGTAATTAACATCATGTCATAAGTGTACAAAAACAAATAAATAAATAAATAGATAAAAACACAAACAGACTGGCGGACAGTCGCTGAGTCAGTGAGAGCCGCGACACATGAAAGACACAGGCCGAATATTTCCCAGCGCACGGCGGCATATGCGATGTACCATGATATATGGCACCCACTGTCAACTTCCTGTCAGCGTCCGCACATGCCGAAAGGATTAGCTTGACAAACAGGCACAGACTCTCACACACTCTCACACACACACACTCACACACATATTTGCATACACTGGCGAGAGGAAGCGGAAACCCGGCGCAGCCTCCTGACCTCATAAAAAGTGAGCAGGACCTGCCCAAGGATGCACCAATAAAGAAGTCATTGCACATTCAATTGCGGCTGTAAAACCATAAAGATCATGCCCTGCTCGACATTAGTAGCTCCGGTGCCCTGCCCCTGTCCTTGCCGGCCTTTTGTGCTGCCTGCAAATTTGGAGCGTAAAAAATATAACAACCAGAGCAGCAAAAAAAAAAAAAAGGAAATCATCATAAAACCAGAGAAAAAACACACAAGGCAATGGGAAGAAGAATTTGACAACTCACTTTTGGCTTCAGTTTTTTCATTATTTCTCGCTCTTTTTTTTCGACCATAAAAATTGTCAGCGCTTCGCGGAAGATGACCCCTGGCTCCTGACCTGGTTTTTAGCAATTTTTGAGCAGTTTTTTTGTGTGTGTCTTTCTTTTTCTGTGATTTCCTTTCTGCCTCCTCGCTCTGCTTTACGATTGCATTTCTACGCGACTTTTTGTTTTTTTTTTTCACGTTTTCGGCGAAAAAAATTAGATTTTTTAGTGCAAAGTCGCTTTGTCTGGCCGATTTGCCCGCTTTTCCATTTCCCATTTGGACTTTTTAGTGCTCTGCATCGTTTCGCTTTAAAATCATTTTCTTGCCGCAGTTGCTGGAAGTTTTCATGGCATTTGCGTTTTTTTTTTGGGAGTTGGAAAACGTTTGTGGACAACTGTTTAGAGACCTTCAGAGCGCAGTTCAAGATGAATTTAAGAGAAAATTTTTACAAAGATGAGAACTGATTGTTTTTAAAGATCACAATGAAATGAAAAATACTTAGTTAAGCTTATTGAAAAGTGCTTTAAATTTAGAGTATAAGTTCTATTTGTTATCACAGTAATTTTAAGAGACGTGGCTTATAATTTTTGAAAAATCTAGAAAGCGTTTATATTTTATTTTAAATCATATTAATCATAATATTCTATTACTTCTTTCTGAAATTATTTCTTTATATATTTGTTACTGTATTTACGAAATAACGAAAAAAGCATTATTATGTTTTTCTCTAAGAATTTAGAAACAATTTGATAAATATTTGTCGGTTCTTGATCATGTTGATCATTATAATAATATTAGACAAACTCAATACATTTTCTCTTTTAATCTAGAACAAAATGTACTTGTCATGAAAATAAATATTATATGAAATTTTAAATTATATTTTCTTTTAGAAAATGCGTATTTTGTTGAATAAAATATATGGCAATTCCTTTTTGAAAATGCTAATTTTAATAAAGAAAATCAATAGCATTTCCTTTTAGAAAATGCTCATTTTCATTAAGAAACTATATAGCATGAATCACAAGCTCTACTCCAAGCCAAAGAATTTTTCAATTACCAAAAAAAATGCGTCCCAAGGCACGCGAAAAATGCTAGCCATGAAAACTCCTTGGAAAAAGTCGCGAAATTGTCGCAGGCCTTGAGTTGTGCATCGTGCGCTTTATAATTAGGTAAATATGCGCTATATGCCAGGCATAGACCATGCCATACCATGCCATACCATAATTACGGGAGTGCGCGGCAAAAGGGATGTGCCGGAGTCGAAGTCGAAGTGAAAGTCAAGGTTGACCGGGTGCAATTTGCCATTGTTGCGATTGGCAGTGCTTGCGAAAAGTATCTAAACACACCATAAACGCGTCACGCCCGCAACGCGAACTACTATGTATGCATATGAAGATATATATTAAAAATATCGGCGAACGATCGTAAAACGGGCCAAGGACGCGCGGGCCAAATGGGCGAATGGGCGAAAACCGAAGCAACCAAAACATTGCAGGCCGGACGGGTGGAAAAAGGGGTGTACCCTTTACCGGAGTAATTAAACAGGACGAAGTATGAGGCCTCGGCCTCAGGCCTCAGGTAGCCCGGCGTGCTGCTAACCCTACACTCTGATCGCTCTCATTGTGTGCGTTCGTGCGGTGGGCGCGACGCACTTTTACTCCTTGCGCGTTACCTGGAAAATGGCCAAGGCTTAAGCCGGCTGTCCTTGCTGTGAGTGTGTGTGTGTGTGTGCGTGTGAAACGTGACTGTGACTCTGCTGTATCTGTGTATCTGTGTCTACAACTTGCTTGTCGCACTGTGCTGTGGCGAATCGCGAAAGGGTTTAGTCGCCGAAAAAGGGTTGTATTTATTTGCCAAAATAATTAGATTGATCCCGAGCTCTGTGACAATTACTGGTCGCATTAGCCGCTCCTCCCACGCCCCGTATTTCAATGGGCACTGGCACCTGTAACCCGCTCTCTTCACGGTTTAGGGTTACGGTTTTTGGAATTAAGAAGACTCGCATAACCCTTTCAAAAGTACTCCTATTCATTAAATATATTTTGCTTGAAGTTATTTTAAGATCGTTCATTGAATTCTATATCATAATATTATTTTACCTGCATTTTTTAAGGTATTTATGTTTTTAATTTTTACTTTATTAAATTATAATTATGTACTTTATTTTTTTTAATTTAAACAACACTTTGGCTATATTCTGTTGTTTTCTTTATTTTAACACAATTTTCATTTGGAATTTTATATTGTTTTCGTTTTGATTATAACAATATTTAAATTTTATGTTTTTAAAAAATAAATTTAGATATTTTCAACAGTTTCAAACTTTTTCAAGATTGTCAATACCTAAATTCAAGTTTATTATTAATAGGCATACGAATTAAAACCTTTAATACTTTATTAAATACTTTTTTAAATCAGTTTATAGATTACGAAAAGAGTTTAAATTTTCCTATTTTTTAATTAGAGTCTAGTCTTTTTCGCAGAGCTCAGGATCACTGATCGTCTTGGCCCCTCCTACTAGGCCCTATACTGTCTTGCTGCTACTTATCACCCGCTCTCTGCCGCTCTTGCCCGCTCGCTTGGCCATAATATCGCGTCGCACTGATAAGCAACAACACGAAAATGTCGCAAAAACTCGCGCTGAACCAAAATCTAATAAAAAATACCATACCGTAGCGTTGCGCCGCGCAGCCCTGGCGACACCTTTACGATTTCAGTGACTTTGATTTAAGCCGCACCCCGTCGCACCGCCCCGCACCTCGCAGCCGTACAGTCATAAAGTCGCGGGCGCTTTCATTTTTCGCCGGCTGTTGATTTTCATATTTTCTTAACAGTTTTTTTTATGTTCTATTTGGTTTTCTGATTTAGCAATATGGCGACGCGCCAGAGCAACGCACACAAATGGCGGCAAGCTCCAAAAAGCCAACAGGCAGGCAGGCCGGCAGGTAGGGTGAGTGCAGCAGGGCAAGCAGGGAGGTGGGGACGCGTGTTATTGGGGGGGTGGCGCGCAGCGGCGTCCGTCCAATCAAAAACGACGCTGTGATTAATGAAGTCGCCCGGTCGGAGAGTGAGTCGAGCGGCGGTCGAGCTGGTCAGAGCTCGAGGCCTAATTGATTTCGGCCCGTTCGTGTGCGAGCGGCTCATAGGTTTGGGTAGGGTATGCGCTGGAGTAGCTTAGCTAGAGATATGTGTGCTATCATCTTATAACAGTAGAGGGGTTAAGTCAGCTAGAAATACTATATATACATTATCTATAGAAGATACAACCACAGTAAATTCACTGCTATAATATATTCCTATAATATAAAATATTTTATAAATTTTAAGACATACAAAATTATATATATATTCTTTTGAATTGTTTTCCTGTCGTACAAATGTTCGATCATTAAACTTAAAAAATTGATTTATTCTAATTTTGACAGAAAATCTGATTAAATAAAATCAATATTATAAATTTATAAAATATTTTACTTACATTTAATATATTTATAAAAATTTTATCAATTCTAAGTCATAGTAATAAAGCATAGTATATAATAAAATATATAGAATGTATTATTTATGCATATTTTTTTTTTAACATTATAGTAGTAGAAACTAAATTACATATTTTTGAATATGTTTTTTCTTTATCGATAAACCTCCATCAAACTTGACAAAATATTGTCTGAATAAATATACTATTAGCATGCCCAATTTGATCAAAATCTGTATAGTATTTTTTACATATATTTTTTATACTCAAATATATTTACAAAATTCTCTTCCAACTTCAACCTTATACCGATCTCATAAGAGTATCAACCTTTTCTCGACTCGACAACAAGCGATCTCCTTGGCTTGATATTTAAGCGATCTTTTTTCAATTTGCTCGATCTGTTGACACCCGTTGAGAGCTGCTGAGTTGCTGAGCCATTCAAGTTGAAGCTGTCTAATTAAAGCGCTATTAATGATCCGCCCACCCATCGACAGCTTGAGGCTCGAGTTGACCCCTCGGGCGATATCGCTTACAGATCTAATCAGCGCACAGCTCGGGTGAGAAATCCAATCCAAGTGTGTAATTAATAATGCTCCGTTCACGTACCCATTCCCATTCCCATTCCCGTTCGCGTTCTCAACGGAACACCGACTTCCCCCCATGACTCGAGCTGCGTTTCCAGCGAAGGCTTGTAAAGTATTCAAATTACGGGGCGACGAAAAGTGTGAAAATGCGTTGGCCATGACATGGAAAGAGACAGTTGGACGGACGGACGGACGGCAGCCATAACATCAACTGATTTATGAGTGCAAACATGTGCGACCCACCAGATCCTTCTGGCGCGTCCTTCAGCGCCACTTCAGCCGATCGGGGCGAGGCGAGCCAAGGCGAGCGAGTGTCAAGTGTTCGCTCCGATTACATGCTACGTTGGTTGCTCGGGTCAGTCGTTCGGTCGCCTCGATCGACCGATCCTTCAGTTGCTCGTGTGTTTACAGTTTAAAGCGCGGCGCTATACATAAATTACGTAATGTTGCAGGCACGCCTGCTGCTCCAGCCCCGATTCTACAGCGTAACCCGATGCCGAATCCTTTGGCGATACCAATTCTCGAAACTCTCTCGCGATCGCTAGCTCTTACTGTTACTCTTCTTCTATTTCTCTGCCTCTCTCTTTTCCACTCTTACTCTGTTTGTTTACACATTCTTCGACTAATTGTCGTCTTGGTTTTTTCAACTTGGGAAAATCACTTGGAATTTATTAGGCAATTTTAGAGAGCGAGATCAGAGTAAGATCAGGATGAGATCAGAATAGTTGTAGGGAAAGGTTCTCCTGAGCATCGCCTGAAGGATCATCTAACAATCGGTTAAAGATCGCCTAAGGAACGACAGAATATCGCCAGAAGAAGACAAGAGGATTGCCCTAAAATCACCAGTAGATCGCCTGAGAATCACCATAGGAATGCCTGTGAATCACCTAAGAATTGTCTGAGGGTCATTTAAAGATTGCCTGAAGATTGCAGTTGATCGGTTAAGTTTCAGCACAAGACTAAATGTCGATCACCTGAGGATCATCTAAGAATTGCCTGAGGGTCACCAAACGATCGACTGAAGATCGCCAGTAAATCGGCTAAGTTTCACCAAAAGACTGACTGTGGATCACATGTGGATCGTCATTGTGTCAGGGTCACCTAAGGATCACCTGAAGATCCCCAGTGGATCGCTCAAGTTTCACCAAAGAATTGCCTGTGGCACAACTGAGGATCATCTAAGAATCGTCCGAGGATCACCTAAATATCGCCAGAAGAACGCTAGAAAATCAAAGAGTCGTAAGATCACCCTAGTATCGCCAGAGAGTCTCCTGAGTATAGCCAGAAAATCACCAGAAGATCGCATGGGTGGTCTCTCGTTGCATTTGCAGCTCAAGTGCATGCTACACTTTTGCAGTTGCACATTTACGACTAACTATCGAAAGCGTATTCACATGAGTGTTCGAGTACTCACATGAGTACTCGGTTGTACTTAGAGCTAATGTGCAGTTCGGAGAAACGCCAGCTAAACGGTAGTTCGCTCTCCGATTCTAGCGATCCAAGTCGAGTGGTTTCCCGTCGCTTTTCCTACCGAACCGCATTCGTCGTGTCATCTGAAGATTGTTTGGTTTCGTTTTGACAACACTCCGCACATAAAAAGCAAACGCGAGGATTTGGGTTACAAAAATACTGAAAACATTGCGGCCAGAGAGAGAGAGCGACTTAAATGGGTCTTGTATGGGACTTGATAAGCGACCTCAAAGGAGTTGCTAGGGGATGCCTGAAGTAGTAATTCTGGAAAACTGTGCGTAAAATTTAGAGTTTGTTTTTGGTTTTGAAAATCGATTTTATTAGTTATGGTAAATTATCTTAATAGTCTTTTAGTTATGGTTTTTAGAGCTCTTATCTCTTCCGATATATAGAAGTGTTGAAAGTACAATCTCTATTGTATTTTAATTTGTTAGAAAATATGTCAAAAATATGTAAATATTATATAGAATATAAGGCTAAAGAAAATTAAACATCTTTTTTATTGAGATTTATATTCCAATGTATATAATTTTAAAAATCCAAAAGCCAAAAATTTCTAGCATATTATTGTTCAGCTTTATTTTCTATATAATATTTAATGATTTTTCCTAAAATTATATGATATATTTCATATACCATACAGTATAGTACTATATATCAAATACTTTTATATTTTAGTTAATTTATTTTTTTCTACTTTATTATTTTGTTCTTTTTAAAATATTATTTTCAATGTTTTTTCGGTCTTCATTTATAATTGCTTCTACTAAAATAAAGATTTCACTATAGACAGAAATTTATCCATATTTATAGACCATTGATTTAAAAATATAAGTTATAATTAAAATTCTTATGATATTCTATAAAGCTCTTTAATCGTCTTAAGGATCTTTAATCTCTTCCCTAATATTTATTCAAATTTCTTTAATGCAACCCTTTGCTCTTCCAATCAACTCAAACTACAACTCAATCCCGTCTAATTTCTCTATTACAATTATGCTGCTAAATCCTTTGCGTAAACGATCCTCGCAGTCGATCGCTCAATTAGTCGAACTTCATTGGGTTGGTTAACCCAACATTTGAGGCAGCTCACCTTGGGCCACCCAGTTGGCCAGGCCTTAACATACCTATATGCCCGGCCAACCTGCTGCTAAATAGTTACAAATAATTATCTGTTTTGGCAAATAGCCATGGCTTGCAATATCCAATTGCAATTATGCGCATCCTTGAGCCTCGCTCTGGGTGGGGGCCCAAGCTGGAGGTTAGCCCAAGCAGCCAGAAACGCTGGGTTTTCGCCCGGACAGGGAACAGGACCGAATCGGAACGAGCGCATCGAATGCGAGCTGAAGTGGAACTCGGCGCGATCCTAATGTTGTGATTAGCATCTGCGTTGACAAACACAGCGAGCGGTCCCAAGGCAAAGGCACGATCGCAGAACAGTACTGGCTATATATACACATATATATATATATATATAGGCATAAACCTCTCTATGGCTCGACTTGCCTTGGTCGCTCCCCACGCGAGAGATGAATAATTATAGGGCCGGCTCCTTGCTGCGACCGTTAATGGGCCAGGGCCAGAGCTGCAGTACACAGTGCTGGCTGCTGGGTGCAGGGTATACGCTGCAGTGCAGTGCAGTGCAGTACCTGAGGCATTCCGAAAATTCTTGGCTGGCAATTGATGCGCTCAGTGAGTCGCCGCATTGTTAGAGCAAACGAATTCACGCGTATTCCGCCGAAACTCGCTAATGCTCACAGCGAGTGCAGCAGGAACTGATCGCTCGCTCGACTCGACTCGACGCTCTCCGCGTTCACCTTGGTCTCCGCCTGTGTTATTAATGATGGAAATTTGAAAATACAGAAGGTTCAATAATTGCAGCATCATTGTGCGCGCTGTGCGGGGCGAGCAGGCAGCGATCGACTGAGCGTAGCTCGGTTAGCAGCGAGCTGCGAGCTTGTGCAGCGAGCATCAGTCAGTGACTTTGTCTGGCTAACAAAGCGGCTAACAAATCGCTGCTGCCAACTGCAGGTCTTCCCTCTCTCTCTCCCTCTTTTTCCCTCTCTCTCTCTCTCTCTGTCACGCGCGTGGCCCTGGCTGCCATTTTGGCACCGCGCGATCGTTTTATTGCCGCCTTTATGCGTGCAAATACCTGCCTGCAACTCTGCCCTCTGCCTCCTGTGCCCCTGCCCCTGCCTCCTTGTTGCGCCTCGATCGGCAGCAATGCGTTTATATTGCAGCAATTTCGTATCAATTGAAACGCTTCCACGAATCGCTCTTCGCCCATAAAACGCGTCGCGTGGAGGAAGGAAGGACACGGCGCAGGCGTGGATTCGGGCTCAGACTCGAGCTCGGGCGGAGGCGACTTCTGAGTGCCATCTTTATGCCAATTTTTATGCGCTTCACCTTCACTTTGCCTTGCGCATGCCCATTTCCATTTTCCACTGCTATTTCCCAGTTGAACAGTTTTCAGTTTCCCATTTCCCGTTGCCCCTTGCCCTTCCCTTTACCTCGCACACTTTATTGGCCTTTTTGTGCGCGCAATTCACGTGTAGAACATGCCGAAAGTTTCGCGGCGCGTGTGCCGCTGCCTCGACTTGGCTCTGCCCCTTGCCTCGTCTTGGCCCGCACGCGCCTCTGCCTCTGCCGCGCGCGAAATCAAGTCCAGCGCAAACAGCACTGTTGACCCATTGTCGATTCTACAGAATCAACCTGCTGCTGCAGCATCAAAGGTGCAAACGACCTTGCCACATGGAGGCAAGCAAGTGCACAGGGCCAGCTTTAGTTAAGAGCTGAATAAAATGTAAAGTCAGCCAACAAGTATTTGTGATTACTAAATTTTTCCTATACAAAAAGTCTTAACAGATCGTAGGTTATTAATAAAAAATTCAAGTTTTAAACATTTTTGAACTACTCTTCAAAAAAAAAAATTAAAACAGAGTATCTAAAAGAATACACAATATTTTAAAATTGTCTTCTAAAATCTCACTAGCAACTTTTCCGTAGTAATAAAATTAGACACACAAATTTCTAGATATATTTTTTATCCATTAAATTAAATCTTAATTCTGAACTACTTGAAAAATGCTATATCTTCGCAGCTTACGCAGTTCTGTATTGCTTTTATAATAATTTAAATTGTTGAAATTCGTCTCCCAGGATTCACGCAAACTGGATGAACTCTGTAATAGTTAATATATATAATTGAACAATTAATTCAAAAATTGTATATTTGTAGTTGCGGCAAATTCTGTTTTTCTCTTATGCAAATTTTCATAATTCAAAATATTGTTCCAAGATTCACGTAAATAACCAAGACTGTATGGAACCTTAGAACTTAATATATACTATAATAAAATGTAATAAAAAATATTGTATCTTCGCAGTTTCAGGTAATTCTGCGTACTTTTATAAAAAGTTTAATACTGCAAAATATTTTTCGAGGATTCACGAAAAGTATCTATGAGAAGTTTTTCACTGAATGGACTCTTAAAAATTTGATATCTAAATTCAACTTTAATACAAATAATTTGTATCTTCATAACTTTGACAGTATGTAAAATAGTTGAGAAAATATTGATTCATTCGAAATTTATGTAAATATCATTTTTCCATGGCATTCTAGATCAATCTGGATACTTAAGTATATATATTTAGTTATTGAAATTATTTTTGATCTCTTCAGTTAAATTCAGAGGTAAAATACTAGAGCTGTCCGACTACTTAATGATATATCTCTATTTGTTGATTATGTTTTTTATCTCTACAGTTTTAGCAACAAGTTTAATGGTGATAATAAAATCCTTTTTAAAAAAGATACATTTTCAGGCTAAATGGAAAATAATCTCTTAAAAGCTTATAGAAGTAATGAGAAGTGAAAATAGTTTTCATCTTCATGGATTCATTTGTAAATTTGAAAATATACCGAGATCTATTTTAAATTAATTAAGCAAATTTTTTTAATATGTCAAAATTTTTAAAAGAGAGTAGCGCCAATGCATAGTGCCTAATTAAGTATAGTTACGAACTTTAATTGAGCTTAGTGCGATAATTGCGATTGTCTTCAAGTGAGAGTATCGTAGAATAAATACTGCAAATGTTTATCAAATATATTGACTCTTTTGTCTTCTGCACTACATTCAGCTGCGACCAGTTTTGTTATCAAAGTATTGCCAATTCCACTCAGAACATTGGTGAAAGTCAAAGTACTCGCCAAAAGGTCGCAGCTTTGGCACTTGAGCACTTCATAGGTAGCATTAGGCAGCGTTACGCTGCGTTCATATCAGACTGTGAATAATCCCGGTGAATTCAGTATTTCCCGCTCGCAACTACTATCAGTATCTGCTCAAGTTCCCATTGAGCTGCTGCTAGAGATTAATTCACTTACGGTTGCAGCACTTGTCCGAGTGTCTGAGTGCATTCATGAGTGCATTCATGTGCGCTGCCGTACAAAGTCAGATAGGGTTATCAGGCCTTGGGTTTATCTAGCAGAGATCTGTAAGACATTGTCAATATGCCGCCGCGCACTCAATTCGAGTAGCGTGTGCGCCGCCTGGAGTGGAGTAGCAGGAAGCGGTCGCTCCAGCCCCCCAGATACTTGAGTGTGGGCGTGCCCAGCGAGTTATCTTCTGGCTACCCGTCATTGTACTCGTTTGATAGAGCGGGGGAGAGCCAGACAGACCCGAACAGACTTTAATTAGATCACGACGGACTGCACCCTGCACGATTTGGTCAGCAGCTGCCAAGCACGCAGTGCACACATGTCTCTAACGCCTCCTCCTACCTCCTACTCCTCGCCCCCCTTGGGTTTCATTTCTGATTGTCCTGCTGCTTTACAGCTCCTTTGTGTGCTCCTGCTAATCCTGTCCGTCGATGTCCTCGTGCGTTTTGTGGAGCAGACAAATGGGCAAACAAACGGACAACGGACAACGGACAAGCAAATGGCCACATGGCTACAGTGTGTCCTTAAAGCCGGGCCAAATTGGATCATAACGCTGCACGAATGTGCAAATCTGCACAAACAGCGCACTAATTAAGTCCTGCTGCGACGGCGGGCAGTAAAAAGGACAATGATGGAGTCCGACAAAGGGCGACATTAAACTGAGCAAACTGAAGGCGGGAGCGAGTGCGTCACCGCCATGACGTCAACGAGGCAGAGGGCAGTCGCTGCAATTTATAAATGTAACAGGAATATATACACTATATATATATATATATCAAATACATGTAAGACTCTTGTATACTTATCATTATCGGCCTGTTTGCACAGCGCAATGACGACAGTTGGCAATCGACAGGTTTGGCAATGCCCTGTGGAGCTCTTTAGGTAGCGCAACGGGAAGTTCGCTTGCAATCGAGGCTATAGATCTATATGGGGAGCTACAGCTGTGGTGTGGTTTGGTTAGGCTTTTTGCTGATATTTCACATTTTACGCAAATTTTCTATGGTGATTTGAAATACGCGAAATGAGGGCGAGTTTTTTTTTGAATTGGGAAAAAGTTGTGAGTCATAAAGTAGATCCCCAAAAAATATTTGAATCAAAAGTAATCTTTGTGTATATCCACCTATAGCTATACACAACTGAATGAAATATATGAAATTTCTATAGATTTAAGTTTCATAATGCCATATTAGCTATGTAATATGGTATATATTAATTAAATCTTAAACAATATTTTGTATTTTAAAAGTTTTAACAATATGTTTTTAATTTGATCTTTAAGTTGTATCTAATATTTTAGTGAAATCTGGTGTTTTTTTTATATTTCTCATTACACCAAATCAAAAACTAATATGTTTTTATTATAATTTCCACAGTGTTGTTTTTTTAAAGAGTTTTTATGATCTAAAGAGTTTCTTAAGACATATTAAAATATGTCTATGTCTACGTCTATATGGTATAAGCCATTTAAATCATAGCTCAGTCATGGCTAAACGTAATCGACTCTTCATCCACTCAAGCAGACTTTCGATATCTCAGGGATCGAAATGTCAGTCTCTCAGCTAAGGATCATACTCGCAAAAGCCCACTTGATGTACCGCTGTGTTGTTCTATAACTTCCTTTTTTAATATCCGATTGGGTTGAAATTTTCAGCATGCATTAATATTACAGCTAGCTTTTGGTATGTTTTAATATAAATATTTTAGCTTGGCAACTTTTCTTAATATTCTAGTACAAAACTGAAAATAGGCATTTTCAGAGGTGATGGCCGTGGCACTCCCAGTCTAAAATAAACATTATGTGCTTTGGCTATACCTAAGTCTGCATGTCAAAACTGAAGCCTCTAGCTCTTACAATAGCGGAGATCTGTGTGCTGATGCAGATAAACGGACAAACGGACAGATAAACATGCTCAAATCGATAAGACTATAAATGCTGAAAAATTGTAAATGCACTTTGCTAGAGCTTTTGACTATTTCAAACATTTGCACAAAGCTAATATACCATTTTTAATAATTTTCAAGAAAATTCAAATTTGTTTATGGAATTTGCTCGATGATATCGTTTGAAAATCAGAAATCTGTAAGTGCGTTTATAGGGGGCGTCTATGGAACTACTGAGAGTCAGCAAAGCAGAAGGCCAAAAGCAGCAGGCGTAATGTTTCCCATGGGGGCACCCACTGCTCGTTCCCGTTCCCTTTATCGGAATGCAGCACTCAGCCCTGTTCACTTTTAATTGCTCTGTTTGCTCAAATATGTACAACACACATAGCTACACTCGCACACACGCACACACACACTCAGAGAATACAACACTTTGTTGTGGTACTTTGTTTTTTATCGTGTAAAAAAGAAACACTTAGGAGCGCGCTTAACGGTTGTCGTGTTTCGCGCTCTTATCAACCAATCGCGCTGTTCGATTTGTCGCTCTGGGAAGTGGGTCGCTGACAACGCCCACCACGCACACACACGCAGCACTCACAACTACAAGGGCTCCCCTCGCAAGGGGGGCGCCTAACGAGCTGCGAGCTGTGAGCTGCGAGCTGCCATCTGCTGCGGCATTTGCAACCAAATCGGAATCTCACTTAATGTTATCAATGCTCTGCCCAGTCTCCCCGCCAGCCTCTTTGTCCGTCTTCGTCGCTCCCCCTGCACACTTGCAGGCTGTCTGCAGTCTGCAGTCCGCCTGCCAATTACAATTATCGGCATCGCTTGAGGTTCAATTAACGCTTACTACTGTCCATTATTGCTCTCGTTTTCGGGGCGTCTGCCCAAATTGAAATAGTCTCAAGGCTTTTGCCTGATTGAGTGGCGTGCTGTGTGTTGTGTGTTGCATGTTGTGCGATGTGTGTGTTGTAATGTCGAGCACTTTGGGGAGCGCTCGATTTATGACTGTGAGAAACGAATCGAGTTGATAGAAATTATCGTGAAATTTATGATTGCAAGTGAATTCATATTTTTGACTTTGATTGGCATTGATTTCAAATTCATTTATGGATATCTTAAAATTTGTATTTCCATTTTTATTTCATATACTCGTATATATATATATATATTTTTTTAAATGTATTTTTTTTTGTAATTCAAAGCAATTTTATAATAATATCAGCTATCGAATTATGTTTGACATTTGTGCATGTTTTTTAAATTTTTTATGTTATATTTTGAACAGTTTAATAATGTAAAACTTTTATTTAATGTACCATAATTTTTATACTTTGCTTTTCTAGGCAAAAAAAAACATAACTTAATTTGGTCTTGTCAGAGCTTTTTTTTTAAATAGACAAGAGATGAGCGATTTTTTTAAAAGGCTCATTCCACATTATTTGATATTCTATATAAATTGAAAAAATTTAATTTAAAAAAATATGTAATATTATTTTTTAATATTAAATGAATAATATCAAATGAGAGCAAAACATTTTATGCTTTAAAGTGCAATTTGCGTGTTATATATTACATTAATATTAAATTATTAAAAATTATTTTATTTGTATTAAAATAACACAAATTGGATTGACTGGACGGAGCTAAGCTCATATATTTATTTTCTATTATATGTATGTGGCGTAAATGCTGTAATTTCCGAATGCTTTTCAAATGCCAACGACTTTCCGCTGACGCCATCTAGCTGTCGTGTTTTGCTGCAAGCAAACTCATTTCGCTGCGCGCGCGAAAGTATGCTACGCAATAAATTGCAGTCTGCGCAGCAACTTAAAGTATGCAATGCTATTGATCGATAACAGCTGCCAGCAGTGTTGCCAGCTGCGATTGGTAGTCGGCACTTGTTATCTAATCACAGCAGCGCATATATAATGCACACAATATATATATATATATATATATATATATATATTTTTTTTTTTTTGTTATATATAAATATATATATGCAATTAATAGCACACACAGCGTGTTATCAAGGCGTTAGGCAACATGAGCAGCGCAGTGCACGCAGTGCAAAGCGAGCAACGGAACCACAACGATGACGACGATGACGACGACGACGACGTTGGCGCTGCTTGGGCTGCTGCTGCTGCTGTGGGGCGCCGCTGGCGCTGGCGCTGGCAACGTGCTGGCGGTGTTTCCGCACTTTGGCTACAGCCACTTTAAGGTGGCGCTGCCGTTGCTGACGGAGCTGGCGCGACGCGGTCACCGGCTGACGGTCATCTCATACGTGCCGCATCCGCTGGCATCGCAGCTGGGCGGGAACTACGAGCAGCTGCTGATCTCGCAGCCCGAGGCGAAGAACACCACCATCAATCAGGTGCCGCTGTCGGAGCACACGCCCAGCCGTTCGCTGCGCGTGCTGCTGCAGGAGTACTACGAACTCTACTCCAATGGGCAAATCTCCTGCGAGCGTCTGTATGGGAGTGGCCATGTGGCCACTGTGCTGGAGCGGCATCGCCGGGAACCGTATGATCTGCTGCTCACCGAATACTTCAGCAGCGATTGCCAGCTGGGCGTGGCCAAGGTCCTGCAGCTGCCCATCGTGGGCCTGAGCACGTGCGCCCTAATGCCCTACTACTACGATCGCATCGATCTGCCGGACACGCCCTCGTACGTGCAGTCCGAGTTCGTGGGATTCGCCCAACCGCTGCGCTGGCACGAGCGCCTGCTCAACCTGCTGCAGGCGAAGCTCCTGAAGCTGCTCTACCGCCTGCACACGAATGCGGCGGACAATGCGCTCATCCGGCGGCAGCTCCAACTGGACATCGATGTCGATGAGGTCGCACGCCAGCAGACCGCCTTCATACTGGGCAACCAGCACTACTCGCATCTGGGCAGCCGGCCGCGCACGCCGCAGTTCCTCGAGGTCGGCGGACTGCACATCAACGCCAGCGAGCAGCAGCGGCCGTTGCCCGCGGGCATTGAGCACTTCCTGCAGCAGTCGCCGCAGGGCGTCATCTTCATCAGCTGGGGCTCCATGGTGCGTGCCTCGAGCATGGAGCCGGACAAGCTGGACGCCATTCTGCAGGTGCTCAGCGCGCAGCCGCTGAACGTCATCTGGAAGTGGGAGGCGGACGGACAAGAGGCGCCGCCCGTGGACGCCAGCAAGTTTCTCTTTGTGCCATGGGCGCCGCAGCTGGCGCTGCTCTGTAAGTAGCTGACACATTTTTCAGCGGGTTCTAGTAGTGGTATGCCCTTGCAGCGTGTAAAATGCTTGTCCGTTTGTCCGTATGACTGCTGCTACTCAAATTAATCGCTCAATTTTGCTGTTATCTTGATGAAACTTGGCATACATACTTGTTTAGTCTTTGCGCTCTATATAAGTCAAAATGAGGCAGATCGCAGCAATGTATCGCATAGCTGCCATAGTAACTATAGGCAGATTTTTGTTATTTTTCAAAAAAATTGAAAGCAAGCTTGCCATATCTTGACTACTCATGATTGCTATGCACAACAGAAAACATCTCCCATATATATATTATTAACCCCATCAACAACCGAGCCTTACTAATTAATTTTCTCTGTCCGCTTGTCCGTACGGCTGTTACAACTCAAATAAATCGCTCAGTTTTGCAGCTATCTTGTTAAAACTTGCTACGCATACTGCTTTCAGCTGCACGCTGTACATAAGTCGGAACGGCACAGTTCATACCGATATATCGCATAGCTGCCATAGAAACTATCGCTCGATTTCAGTTAATTTTCAGGTTATTGTAACCAAACTTGGTACATTTAATTTGTATAATACTCTTAACATGCCCTACAAATTTCAATTATATCATTCTACTATAACATATAGCTGTCATAGGAACAATCGGTATAATCATGAGTTTTTTTTAAGTAAAAAAAAAAAAATAATTTCTCATAATATTTTAAACAAATTCGCCGTAACTAAGGGAATTTGCCAATATCATATTTCATAGCATAGCAAATTTCATAAAAGCTTATTACTATATTATATATGTTTTTAAGCTGCCTTAGGTACGATCGGATGAAAATTACGAGTTTTTAGAGCATTTAAATATAGCATTAAAATTAGTCAAGAGTCAACTAGATATATATTACGTACTATACATCTAGTTGACTCGTAGTTCTATAATGCTATAGTATATAGTAACAGTCGTATAAAAAAATATGCAACTATCTGCAAGCGTATATAAAGTAGTATCTATAGTTATAGTATATAGTAATAATCGTATAAAAAAAATGTTATCTGCAAGCTTATATACTTATAGTAGTTCTATTTAGTTATAGTATATAGTAACAGTCGCATAAAAAAATATGTTATTATCTGCAAGCGTGTTCAAGCTTCGGTGCGCCGAAAGATACATTTCTCACTACTCTACTATCGTTTTCTACCCTGCCTCTGCTTGCCAGGTCAACCCAGAGTGAAGCTCTTCTGGGCACACGCCGGCCTGCTGGGCCTTACCGAGGCGCTGCACTGCGGCAAGCCGCTGCTAATGACGCCCATCTACGGCGATCAGTTCCTCAACGCGCACGCGGCGCAGGATCGCGGCATTGGCTTGAAGCTGGACTATCAGCACATCGATGTGGACAGCCTGCAGCAGGCGCTGCAGCAGCTCAGCCTGCCCAGGTGAGTGTGAAGAGCTGCCAATTCGAGGTATACTTTGCTTTCTCTATGCTCTTCCAGCTATGCGGCACGCGCGCAGCAGCTCTCGCAGATCTTCAGGCAGCGCGAGCGCACGCCGCTGGAGACGGCCGTCTGGAGCGTGGAGCATGTGCTGCAGCATGGCCCCGCCGCCGTGGAGCTGCTGCAGTCGCCGGGCATTGAGCTCAACTGGTTCGTCTATCACTCGCTGGACAGCCTGGCGCTGCTGCTAGCCGCACTCTGGCTACTCCACAGCAGCTGGAGAGCATTGAGTCCGCCAAGGGCGACGCCACGCAGGCGCAAGGCGCGCAAATCTTAAACGCTTAGAACTAAAAGTTTTTATTCGAACAAATATATATATATGTGTATATATATGTGTGTGATATGTATACGTGTGTGTAGGTGTTTGCGTTTGTCTGAGCAGGCGCTAGTAGCGTCCGCGCTGCATGCAATCGCGCCGGCACTCCTCGTAGGTCAGAAAATTATTCTCCGTGGAGGCGCAGCCGGTGTAGTAGAAGCTCTCGCAGTTTCCAGTCTCGCGATTGTAGGCATAGCGCAGCTGCCGGCCCCGGCACAGGCCCGGCGCCTTGGGCTGTCTGCAAGCTGCAAAAGAGGCAGGGAATCGCATTAGTCTGGCGTACAAAACTTGGTAACTAACTGGACGCACCTATGAGCTGCTTGACATGCTCGCGCGTCTGATTCTCCAGCCGCAGGCCCAGATTCAATGCCACGCCCAGCAGCAGCAGCAGCCACAGCAGGCTCCAGCTAAGCATGATAGTATGATCACAAAATATATTGATGCAGTGCAGCGGCTCAACTTGTTATATATATATTATATATTATATATATATATATATGTTTCTAGTTTAATTTGTTTTAATTTCAGTTAGACTTTTAGCTCGGACTGTCACGAGGTGTTCACCTTTCCGCACAGAATGTTCTCTGTAGAGTGTGCCGCAGCATTTGGCAGCGACTTTTGACAGCTTTCTCCGTGCCGCTCTTTTTGCTGATATATATACATAAATATATATGTCTGGGGCAATGCGCACGTAATCGAGTTTTGTTTTCGATTCTACTCGGAGTTCTACGATTCACCTCAGTCTATGCAGCGCTTGCAGCCGATGCTCATTGAGTCAGAACGTGAGTTTTGGCCAAGTTCAGCGATGTACCACATCTCGAGTGCGCTCGCATACAAGGAAGCTCTGCCACGAGAGTTTGTCGGAATTCAAGCCCGGAGTTACAATGAAATTAGACTTAGAATCGTTATAATCACGACTACGAATTGACTGCAAAAACAAAAGACTTTGGAAAATCTGTGCAAACTGGAAAATCGCCTGTGCTTTGAAATATATCCCGAGTGTGTGTGAATTGTGTGACGTGATTGACAAAGTAATTTTAGTGGAAAAAACTCTGAGCTCTGTAGCCGATACTGAAGCCTGAAAAATTCTACCAGATTTTTGCTCAGGCACTACGTAGTTCAAGCTACTACTGGGTTTGTTCGTTATCGAATCTCTTTTTTTCCGGTTTATTTCAACCTAATTAAACCTAAAGTTAAAGCCTAGAGAAAACTATATTTTAGAATTTAATACAAAACTTGACATGTTTCTTCCTATATATAGATATAATTTTGGGTTTCTAATTTTCAAAATGATTTCTTTTTTACGTCTGTTTTGAGCTTAATGCAAATATACATATATATTTCTAGGAATCTAGGAATTTTTATTGCAACTCTAATACCGAAATAATAGACTTAAGCAGTCTGCAATATGGTGGCTAAGCCTATAGCTGGTAATTCTTTTACAGTCTAAAAAAAACTCTAAAAACTCTAAACTCTAAATTTCTTTGCAAAATTAATACTTCTGCAATATATAAGACACTCTTTAAATAATTTTTAAATCCTTGAATTTATAATAAATATTTCATATTTTTAAATTAAAAATAACTTCAAATTCTTTCAACGAGTTCTAAAATATATTCGATATTAGAGCTTGATATACTCAAGGCTTTAAGCTTAAGACTAAGCAAATCTTGCTGACACCAAAGAGTCAATTCTACCAACTGTTTCCAATCGCTTTCCCATAAGTTTTCACAGCTTGTTTTAAGGCGCATAAATTTGTTATTTATTTAAATTTCTAGCTGATTATTAAAAGGTCAATTTTACTCAGTTATATGTACGATATATATATATAAATTGAAATGATGGCTAAGGCTAATGATCGAAGAGTAACATATTTAGAATAGTTTCACAAATGCTCAAGACACTTTGATAGACAGAGTTTGGGGGGGTCAATGTTATGTTATGGACATGAGGATCTTGGTCATATCATTGCATAAGAATCGAACTTACTGACTATAAGGCAACCCGATTTGTATGTATATGCGTGTGTGTGTGTGTTTGTGTGTCTGTGTTTGCACTTGGTACAATAATTTGACATAGTAGGAAAACAATTTACAGAGCAGTCGACAGATGTCAGTTGATGGGGGGAGTTGGGGGGACGCGGGGCGTTGTATGGATAACATAGATAGTAAATGAACCTACTTAAAATTTATATCAGTGTCCAATGAACTAGAAACAATATTTCTCAATCAATTTACATACATAGATAAAAATAGTTATAAACATAAACTCGTTAATAAATTCATAGTGTTGCACATGTTATCATGATATATCAGATCTGAGACTTGAGCTGGTTGTTGTTTCATCTTAGGGAGGGGCGAGTAGGTAGGCGGCTTCAGTTTCCACTGCTGACCAGACCCTGACTATTGCTTCCTCTCTGCCACTCCCACTCCTTCGCGCGCAATGCTAGAGAGTCGCGTCATTGAAAATATATGTATATATGTATATAGGTCGGCACTCAGAAATCCCTATCCCAGCCGCTGACATCGTCTGGCGGCGGTCCCTCCGGATCGGGTGGATAATCATCAAAGTTCCCAGTATCCACAACGCTCTTCACAGTGGGCTTTATGGGTGGCTCCAGCGAACGATTCTGCAGGCCCCACCAATAGAAGCCGTCGAACCATCTGAAAGGCAGCAGATCGAGCATTAAACGGGGTGCTTAACTATTGATATACGACGATGTAGCTACTCACTTGTGCTTCTGGATCTCGCTAATGCCGCCGCGCTGATAGCCCAGACGCTCGGCGGGATTATCGCGACAGAGTTTCTTGATCAGATTGGAGGCGTTGCGTGTGATAATACGCGGAAATTCGATGGCATCGATGCCCTTAAGTATTATGTTGTAGGTGCGCATGGGATCCGCGCCGGTAAAGGGAGGAGTGCCTACAAGGGAGCAGAAGGAAAGAATATAATATAATATATTATAAAATATAATAAGATAGACATACAGATACAGATAAAGATACAGATACAGATACAGATACAGATACAGATACAGATACAGATACAGATACAGATACAGATACAGATACAGATACAGATACAGATACAGATATAAATATAAATATAAATACAGATACAGATCTAGATATAGATATAGATATAGATATAGATATAGATATAGATATAGATATAGATACAGATACAGATACAGATACAGATACAGATACAGATACAGATACAGATACAGATACAGATACAGATACAGATACAGATACAGATAGAGATACAGATACAGATACAGATACAGATACAGATACAGATACAGATACAGATACAGATACAGATACAGATACAGATACAGATACAGATACAGATACAGATACAGATACAGATACAGATACAGATACAGATACAGATACAGATACAGATACAGATACAGATACAGCTATATATATAACTTCCGACTTACCCGTCAGCAGCTCGAACATGAGCACACCCAGCGACCAGTAGTCGGCGCTAATGTCATGGCCACGATTCAATATCACCTCGGGCGCGACATATTCTGGTGTGCCACAGAACGTCCACGTCTTGCGACCCGTCTGCAGCTTCTTGGCGAAACCAAAGTCCACCAGCTTGACGTAGCCCTTCACGTCCAGCAACAGATTCTCCGGCTTCAGATCTCTGTAGATAATGTTGCGTGAATGCAGATAGTCGAAGGCCTCGACGACGCAGGCCGTGTAGAATCTTGTCGTGGCATCATCGAAATTGCCCTTGTCCCGCAGTATGGTCCAGAGCTCGCCGCCCAGGCAACTCTCCATCAGCATGTACAGATACTTCTTGTCCTTGAACGTCTTGAAGAGCTTCACAATGAACTCGCAGTTGGCCTCGCCCATGATCTCCTTCTCGGACATGATGTGCTGCTGCTGGCGTGTCTCCACAATCTGTGACTTCTTCATCTGCTTGAGGGCGAACGAGCGCGAGCTATCGCCATTCGTCTGCACCAGTTCCACGCGTCCGAAGCCTCCCACGCCCAACGTGGCGATCACACGCAGATCTGTCAGATTGATGTCCCGGAACTCCTCGTTGATTCTGAAAAGTGTTCGATATATATAGCAACCGATCGATATCTATAAAGCTTTACTCACTTTCTGCGCTCCAGTGCACCCTCGTCGTCGTAGCGATGCTTGATCTCGTCCAGACTGGAGATCAGCTGATTGAAGGTCTCGCGATCGATGACCAAACAGCTGACGCCCTCGGGACTCTCACAGATGATGTTCGCCGTGCGCAGATCATCGCTGAAGAAGGCAACGATTGGGCATTCAGTATAAAAGATCATTTAAGATCCTATCTCTTCTTTTCTCTCTACACTCACCCCTGCAGCGCCTTCTCGCCAAAGAAGTCGCCCTTGCCGAGCATGCGTATGAACTTCTCCTCCTGCGTATCCGGCTGCTTGATCGTCACACGCACCTTGCCCTTGGATATAATGAAGAAGGTGTCGCCCCGCGCGCCCTGTCGCACTATATAGTCGCCGCGCTGATAGTGTGTCTCCTCCAGCACATCGGAGATTTTGATGAGTGTGTCTTCCGCCAAGTCCTTGAAAATGGGCACACTGAAAGGAAGAGGCAGAAATAGAAGAAAGATTAGTATGGTATGGAAAAACGTTTTTTAAAAAAAACCTTACAGAAAGAAAAAATATACGGGTATGGTATATATATATATATATATACTCAAATACAAATAAACTTGTGTGGCAATTGCTGATTACAACCTAATAATCAATTTAGAAATCTATTTTTGGTTCTCATTGTGTGGACGCATAATAATAAATAATAAATAATTGTTATACATAAAAAAAATATATATAGTATTTTTATTTTTATTTTATTTATTTTCACTGATTGTAGTTATATTACAAGCAATGAGAATTTTATAGTTTGGAACGAGAGAAGAACCGCAGAATTAATGCTTTACTTTTAAGGACACTTTAGAAGTTTGCTTGCTCACAGTGATCGTCTCTGCGAAGAGAAGCCCAGCGGACTTTAATAATAAAATCAACCAAATGGCATGACTAATGGACCCGCTAAAAAGGAGTGTAAATCAAGCGCCTGTTGGTAAGCAGTTAACTCGCTGCAGAGCTTGAGCCATAAAGTAAAACTATTAAAACGGGTAGAATAACAGATAAATATTATCAGATGGTTTTAAGCAGAAGAAAATATCGCATGCAAAGCTCAATATTCTCAGAGGAAATTGTTTTCCTAATTTTCTATTATTCCAAATTCTGACAATTTCTGTTTTTATTAAAACTTAATTTCCAAAATCTATTATTATTTAAAAAGTTACAAAATCATTACAATTAAGAGAACTCAGATTAGATTTGAGCTAAAATATGTTCAGCGGTATAGTCTATTTCTATTTCTTTTAGTTTTGGGCATAAATATAATATTTCCTGAATAAAAATAATCATTTAATTTAAATTTAATAAATATGCTGAATATGTAAAGTTCTTGAATTGTAAACGACTAATATAACTAATAAAATAAAAATAAAATAACTTTAAGTTCTCAAAAAAATTATTTAAAATTTAATAAACATGCTAAGACAAGAAGGTTTTTACATTTTTTGAGCAATATTTTCATGCTTTTCTTATTAGAAGAAAATAAAAAGAGTTGAAAAGTGGTATTATTTAAATATTAGAGTCCATTCTTTTTCTATAATACTTTTATTTTGCAGTGTAAGTTGTTAGTGAAGTTCAGCGTTTCTGACTACAACTTCGATTGCGTCTGCGGCTCCGTCTCGAGCACCGTTTAAAATGCCAAGTCAGGGTCTCGCAGGCGATTTTAATGCACTTTCATTTTCATTTGGCGTAATGCACTTTTTTCTCTCTCTCTCCCCATATTTGCGCAATTTAATGCCGAATGAGGTACCATTAAGGGAGGCCGGCAGACAGGAGGCGAGAGTGCCAGGGGGAACACAGCAGCCGCCAGACAGACGGACAGACAGTCAGGCGGTTTTAGTCAAGGCAACTGCCACAAAAAAAAAACTCTTCCCGCTGCACGCGTTCAATTAAACGCGATTAATTTGTCGGTCACTCACGGCACCAAATGACGACGGAGCTGCTGCCTACGGAGATGGTGCTGCCTCAAGCGGTGGCAGCAACTTAAACTGGTTGCACATTTGATGGAAAGAAAGAAAATTTCTATGCGTTCGTTGGCCGCGCGCGCCACTCTGTGTCCATTTTTGAGCGCTGCACGTCATCGCTATAGACATATAGTTTGAACGACGCCCATGACCATGACGATGAGGACGCCGCCGTAGCCGTCTCCAGCTTCAGCTTCAGCTCCAGCTCCAAGTCGAGCGCCAACTGTCTGCCCATTTGATGGAGAAAGTTGTGCCACAAGCGCGCAAAAAAAGCAAGCACAAAACACGCCAAAAACAAGCGCTAAAAATCCTTAAATCGAGTCAAAAACTCGCGGAATTGATACAATTAATTGCAAATGTGTGCATTAATTACGCGAGTGCGAAGCCTCAAGCTCAACTCATTAGCAGTCGACACGCATCCATCGATCGGGGAAGTGACAGCTATCGACTGTCGATATCTCGCTCGCTCAACTGGACTGGAAAATGGCCTGAACTCATTAGGAGACAAGACGAAGCGATCAAGGAAGTATTAGTCGATAGTACACGTATCGAGCTAGCAGTGCAGCTGTTATCGATCGAGTCAGCAATAAAGTTATCGATATTGTTTGCTCATTGCTTTTCAGAAATAAAAGCCCGAACTCTTTGCTTGCAGTAGATAGCACAACTATCAATCGATTAGTTCAGTTATCGATATCATCGATTTATTATTGATATTTCGTTTGACTTTATCGACTTGTAAACATGGAACGGGGAAGTTGCAGTTCATAGCGGGTCTTTCGATCATGTAGTGTAATTATCGATACTTATCGGTATAGATATCGATTTTCGACGCAGCTGAAGACTTATTTGTCGTCATAGTTTTTCGTACAATTAACAAATGGTTATCGGCTATCGATAGTTCGCACGCTTAACTCATTTAAAGTTGACACAAACCCATTAGGCATGTTAAACTTTATCGACTTTAAACTATCGACTATCGATTTCTCGCTCGCTTACCTCTTGAGGAAATCCGTGTACTCCGCCTGCCGTATGAGTCCGGTGCGCATCATGATCGTCTGGAAGCATTGTCGCTCGATCGCCCACAAGTTGCACTCGCTGATCGCAGTGATCGTCGCCGTGCGCTGACAATTGTAGAGTATCGCCAATTCGCCGAGCACCTTGGCGCCCGACAGCGTCGACAGGTATTTGCCCTCACGCGAGACCTCAACGCGGCCATCTGTGAATGAGAATTGTGTGAGATTCATTGGAAATTGATCGCAGGCGGAGAATTTACTACAACTACTAAATATACATAATACTGACTCGTCAATTGGAGAAAAATATAGAGGGAGGAGAATAAATATGAATGGAGTATGTGCTTCTAGGGAATTGTTTGGATTACATTTCCGTAAGCTAAATGAAATGTTTACATGGAGTCTATGAAATTTCAATAATCTGCTATGTTTATGAGAGCTTGCTTAATGTGTGTTCTTTGGAAACAAGTATTGTAAATAAAATATCGATATATATATTCATGAATTGTTAGCTATTCTTAAGATTACTTATGCTATATGCTTTCATTAGTTCAGGGAAGTTTATGTAAAGCGGATATGTATATTTATAATATTCTGATATTTGTTTATTTTACTAGTAAATATTTCTTAATTATAGACTAGAAAATATTTTTAAATTAATCTCATTGTTTATTCACTTTAATACTTAAAAATACGTAAATTAAATTAACTTTAATACAAAAAAAAATTATAGTTTCATCTTATTCTTTGCTCTTCCTTTGTATATCCTCTTAATTTATCGTAACTCATATGTAAGTTCTACAGGGTTGCCCATATTCGACGGACCCATGCAGCATTTTCCATCGTTTTCGCCAACATTTCGGCCGAAATAGCGGCTATTTCTTCACGAATGTTGTCCTTGAGCTCTTCTAGGGTCCTTGGCTTGTTAACGTAAACCTTTGACTTCAAATATCCCCACAAGAAGAAGTCAGGCGGCGTCAAATCGGGCGAACGCGGTGGCCAGTCCAAATCACCATTTTTCGACACCATTTTCGTCCGATCGCCTTGGTCGACTTTTATTTGGCCTCTTCGGATTAGAAAGAGCCTCACCAGTCGTAAATTTTTCGTATAAACGCTTAATGGTGTTCTTAGAAGGCGCACTTTTCACATTTTTTAATTTTTTAAAAGCACGTTGAGTTTTCACAATTGACTTGTTCTGTTGAATGTAAATTTCAACTATTTCAGAGCGCTCGCGTGGCGTGTATTGTTCCATGTTAAAAATCTGCTTGGACTGACGCTTCAAACGCGGTATGTCATTAAGCGATCTGGCATCTCTGTCAAAAGTTATGGCGTCGTCAGATGGGTCCGTCGAATATGGACAACCCGTTTATGCTACATTTTTTTAGTTAACAAAGTCGGACATTTCAAAGTATACTAAAGTATATTGAAAGTTTATATAGAATAACAATGTTCCGAAAATAAAATCTTCTAGGTTTAAATTATTTTATAGAGATAGATCTCTTTTAATTTAATATATAGAACAAAAATAAAAATGCCTATTACATAATAATACCAACTGTAAAATGAATTATACGATAATACTCAAACTTTTACTATAAGTTTATGTTTAGATTTTTAAAAAATACTATATTAAGAAAAGTTTAATAGATTTACATGTGCTAACTTTTTATTAGCATAAAATACTATATTTTCCAGTTAAATAATAAAATAAAATAAATTCTAAAAGAATTTTCACTTATTTCCTCAAACTTTTTTAAACACTTATTTCTTCCTCAGGCTCATTATTGCCTAACCCCAATGCCTGCCAAGCACCCCCTTACCACTTTTTTCATCCTCATCTTGCGCCGAACCCGACTGCTCCTTGAGATTCCCTGTGCGCCTGCGTCGCGCATACGTGTGCACGGGCACAATGAGGCGTGGCCGCGGTATGCAAAAGCCCTCGCCATTGAGATCCTTCGAGCTGCCATTGCTGCTCGCTGCGGGCGAGATGTGGCGCGATGATGACGACGACGACTGCTGCTGTTGCTGCTGCTGCTGCTCATCCAGTTGCAGGCCCTGCAGCGCCTGCTCGAGACTGTGACGACGCACGGGCGGCGCAGGAGCCGCTGCAGCACGCGCTGTTGTGGCACGGCAGAGCGAGGTCGAGTGATGTGGCATGCGTATGGTGGCATAACGTTGCACGCTCGTCTGCGAGCGACTCAGCGGTTTGCCGCTGCCGACGCGCTGCTTGGGCGGTGCAGGCGGCGGTTCTGAGGGTGGCGGCAGCAGACGCTGCGGCTGCTGGCAGATGACGCGCTGCGCAGGCTGCAGCGGCTGCTGCTGCTGCTCCAGTGTGCTGTAGGCAGAGCTGAGCTGCTTGGCTTTGCTGGCGCGCAGCGTGACGTAGCTGGGCGCCGCCTGCTGCAGCATCGTTTGCGAGCGACGCAGCGATGGCGGCTTCACCGACACCTGCTGACGTGGGCGTGGCAAGCGTGGACGTTCCGTTGGATCGAGCACATAGTGATTGACAGTCGAGGCTTTATTCGGATTAAATTTTTGCTGCTGTTGCTGCTTCTGCTCCACTTGCTGCTCCGCCTCCTCCTCCTGCTGCTGCTGCAGCTCCTCCTCTTCCGTCCAGCCGTTGTGCAGCTGCTGCTTGTGATGCTGCAACGCCGAGGGTCGATAGCCGTTCAGCTCCTTGATGGAGTGCACCACGCGCTTATCGCGCGTCTGCTCCAGTTCCAGCTGTCGTATCTTCTCCAGCGTCGTTTGGTATTTGCTCAGCGCGGAGATGCCGTCCAGGAGAAAGCTGCTGCTGCTGCTGCTGCCCGCTTTGCTGGGCTGTCGACTGAGTGCCGCAGCGGGTGCGATGCCAGCAGCAGCAGCGGCAGCGGCAGGAGCAACTGTTGCTGCCGCTGGCGCCGCGGCGCGCAGCCAATTGGCCTCGTAGAGTGCGCCCATGGCGCTGCTGCTCTCCAGCGAGAGACTCGCGTCCACGGCTTTGCCCGGATAATGTTTGATTTTCATGATTTTCCCAAATGTGCGAATTGCTTTTTCCTCTTCGACTTCGTCTTCGTCTGCTTCAGCAGATTTCACTTGACAACGTTGACGCGTGATTTGTTTGTCGCTGTTACCAATTTTTGTTGTCTTGCTTTGTCTGTTGTTGCTGTTGTTGTTGCTGTTGTTATGGCTTGTCCGTTGTCCGCAGGCCTTTGCATAACCATTTCACGAAATTCGCGCTTGGAATTTTGACGAGTCAGCAGCGCGGCAAAGGGAGCCAATACCTAATTGTATTTGGTTTTCTATTATTTACATTGGCCAAGCGATTTGTCACTCTTGTCGATGTTGTAAACTTTCCTCACTTTGCATATTTTTTTTTGTCACTGTAAAGACCTCGAGGCTCGCTTGAACTTTCCGCAAACTAAACGCAAGCGAAAGACAAATCCAAACTCGATCACTTGTTTCAATATTTACAGTCACTCTTTGTTATTGTTGTTGTTTTTGTTGCTGTTGTTGTTGTTACTATTTGTTATTGTTTACCCTTTGGAGAGCGCTAGTTTTGTCATCTTGCTCACTCGCTGAATTAATAACAATTAGTTTGAGTTTGAGTTTGAGTTTCGAGGCGGCATGTGAATGAATGAATCGTGAGTCTTGTGAGTGCACGCAGTTTGATCACAATCGCAAATTGCCCTCAAAAGCGGACATTGAAGCGGGAGGAAAGGGGGTAGACCCCATACACAATAGCTGACGACAGGCAAATGACGTGTACAGCGAGGGGGGAGAAGGGTTTGCGACAGTAAGTAGAGTAGAGCATAACTGATCGACGAGTGATCGTCATGGGAATTGTAGGAAAGTTACAGCAGATGCACAGCGATCGGGAAGCTTAGCACAGGGACTATTATGAAAATTAATTTATTAATCTATATACAAAAAAATATTTTAATCTTCAAATTATCTCTATATATTTTAATATTATATATTATAATATTAAAGCATAATTACAATTATTTAATTTATATGAAGGCAAAGATAACTTTTCTACAGCCCTTGATCAGTGATATTTAATTAAATTACTAAAAGACTCGAGTTATCTATATATCCAATAGTCTAATAGCTGCAAGCAGTCAAAAAAGACGACTTATAGCAAGTGATAATTTCCCAATCGAAGTTCAAACAACTATGCATCCCTATAATATCTAAATTTGAAAATCAAACTGTGAGTGATCACTTGAAAATGCCAAGCGATCTACATATCGCTGTGTCTATGCACAAACATGTAAAAACAGCGAAATTGCAACTGCAAGTGATCAGTGAAAGCAGCAGCGAGTGAGCGTCTGATGATTGATCAGTTAAGTCGAAAATATGAAAACATGCCCTAATAATGGCTATGGAATACCAGTTGCAACTAGTTTTCAGTTTCACTGATCATCAGCTCGATCAAGAGTTTTTGTTTTGCACTGCTCGAGCAGCGATCGTGACAGATCAATCAAAGTTAATAATGAAAACGAAGACAGATATTGCAGTCTGCACAGCTCGCACTTGCCTCTTAAGTAGTTTTTTTCTGTAACATTTAATGATCGCATAAGCAGCTGATCGCGTTGCACGTTTTATCAAGAGCAAAACAAAATAACAAGATTATAGTAGGGGGACCGATGACTAAGCGCTGGCTCAGAGATCACCTTACAGTTGGCAAATAAAATTCCACTAAGCTTCGTATCTCTTTAAACCGAATTGTAAATAGAGATATTTATGGTATTGTTGATCGTGGAATTTTCAGGGAAATCTGAGAAAGCGAAGATGCCAAACTTGACACCTATTCATATTTTCTTTTGAACGCAAATTTGTAGATCAACACTATACAAACTAAGTGATTCATAGGTGTTACTCAGTTAATTATGAATATTGTGATAACTGATCGCAATCATCGTTTCTCGCCTTCGTTTCATTCACGACAATCGGTAAACAAAAGTTGTATAAACTTGCCAATTATGCGGGTGGTTAAGTATGTATATGTGTGTGTTTCTCTGACATCAAATCAAATGGAAATTGACACGACTCGAACTATTTATCAGCTCGAAATTATCGCGCTGATAACAGGGCTACAGCCCCTTCCTATCTCTCTTTCTCTGCTAGTTTTAATTTTCGGTGAAAAACTTGTCTATAAAATGCTGAAAACAAGTTTTGAAAAATCCGAAAGGCGACGCCGGAAAGGTGCATAGTTCAAAGAGCCGCTTTTTTGCTTTTTGTTTGGCGGCCAAACACAAAAAAAAATACAATTCAATGCGGAAATCCGTTACGCAAAGTTGAACAACTTTAAAGACGGAGTACGAGTACTCTATGGTGTATAGACAAATATATCGTATACGCGACTGCAGCTGGCCAAAAGGTTTTGCAATGCTTTGGACGTTAATGGAGCTGCCGGGCAAGGTCAGCGAGTTGGCTAAGCCGATCGCGGTTGGCCTGCGATTTGAATACAATCGCATTGAGACAAGAATTCGCAAAAGCGGTTTAACATTTGGCTTTAGCTTGACTTGTCTCTCTCGCTCCCTCTGTCTCTCTCTCTCAGTATGTCCGTCCTGCTCGCTTGGCTATTTATAGCGAAACGTAACGGTTGTCTGAGCGCAAAGACGCCCAGTCGCTGTGTCGACCAGCCTCAATTAAAGCAGAGTTAGTCACAGACAGTTGCCTTATATGCCAAGGGCAGGAGATTTTATAATCTCAGTTGACTTCGCTCGCTCTACGATATCATTACCATTATACCATTATTTCTCAGTTGCCTCTTCTTCCCTTGACTGTCATTAAAAATTCCATTGAGTTAGTCACTTTTTTTTTTTTTTGGCTGACCGCATTTCTTATTTTAATATTAATAAATATTTATAGCGTCTCTTTTGCCCGTCTCTCTGTGCTCCTGTCCGCTGTCTATGCTAATGAAGAAAGTTCAACATTGATTGACGTACGGATCTTATAGATGATATCGTCGCCCTCGTCTTTAGATTGTAGTCAAACCAGAATCGGGCTAAAGTCTGAGCTCATTAGCCAAGTGATCATTCTGCTTTGTATTAGAGTTTGCAAATTTTAAAAGGTTTTTATTTCGTATTGTCTGTTGACATCACAATAAAGATCGATTGTATCTTAGATAATGTATGCGCAATTTGTAATATGGCCACCCCTTTCATGTTTTCCCGCACTATTTGTGAACTTGAAACTCAAAACGAATATTCGCTAATTTTCTTGCTTAAAAAAGCACTGATAAAGCAAAAAAAAAAATAAAAGAGAAAAAAAACCGATCATATAACCCTTGAGTAATGGAATTGTTTGCTCGTTCCCATTTTCACTTTTGCAAAGATATTGTATACAGGAGATTTACGTTTTATGTATGTCGATCGCTAATTGAAATCACTTGACACTGAAGATCGTGAATTCCCATTTTGCATTTTGTGCGAATCAATTAAATCGCAATGCATACCAACTGCGATTTTTACAAGTGCCATAAAAAACCCATTCGATAAATTATCGAGTTCTCTCGATGAAGCTATAAACATTTCGTAAACTCTATATAGTCATCATAAAGATTGTAAGAAACTTATAATTTATATCAAACAATAAAGATCTCAAGCTGTTACCGAGCAAGAAACTCGAGGCATTGCACATCGAATCGATCTACGATCTATGTCGAAACTCGCTTGCGAATCTTTAAGACTCTAACTTATTGCCGAAAACATCAATAAATATAAGTGATCTCATCTAGAGAGACCCCTATAGCATACACAACTCTGTAGAAGGAACATAAATCAATAAAGCAGACGATCGGCAAATTTTGAGCTGCTCGTAAAGCTGTAAAAGCCTCAGATAAGAGAAGACCTGCGCCTATAGGAAATTCCCCAAGCTGTGGCAAATGCCAAGTCAACGCGGGAGAAATACTATAATTTCCCAGAAAAACTGCTTGTTAATTTCCAAACGATCTGCTCATTTTCCGATATGCTCGATCAACCTGTTCCGTCGCTCACAGCCATCGCGATCGCGGGTTACTCAATCCAAGATTCAACCGAAAACGATCAAGATCGTCAAGCATGTCCGAACGGGTCGAAGAGTCAAACAGATGGCTACATGGTTATGGCTAATGGGCGGGATGGGGAGTAGGCGGAAACTTGCATGCCCCAGAGCTACTGGAAAAGTGAGAGTGCCCCCGGCACATTTCGCCCCCGGGGCACGATTTAACGATCACTTGAGACAAATGAGCTTCAAGAGAAGTCAAATGGGGCAACAAAGCAGAATCCGAATGAAACAAAACGCACAACATTAACACACTTTTCTTGCTCTCTGTGCATTTATGTGTGTGTGTGTGTGTGTGTCGATGATTCTTCGCTACGGTCTTCAGCTGATTCTTCGCGCTTGGGCTGGGGTTTTTGATTGTCTTTAACTTTCGCACGATTTCTAATTTAATGTTAATATTTTTTTTTTGTTTTTTTTTTTTTGTTTTTGCTTTACGATATGCTGCCCACGTTTTCCGCATTTCGATAGAACTTTCTGCACAAATGAAGCTTTTCTCGACACGCACACACACACACACACAGAGAGACTTGAGACATTCTTGCACGACTCATTGCGATGGTTTCTATCTGGTACGTAATCTTCATGCGATCCGCACGGGCAAACGTATATCAATTTAATTGTGAGTCGAGTTACGGGTTTTTTGGTTTTTTTCTACTTCTTTCTTTCTTTTTTTTTTGGAGTTTCGTGTCGACATTTGGCATTTTTGCTTGGACCTTTTCGAGTATTTTTTCAACAGTCGTATTTTTTCGGTCTATACTTTTTCGGACCAATGACCGACAAAACACAAATGCGCGAAATACGAGCAGGTATGGAGGAACGAGCGGGGAGCGGCGGGTAGGGCAGGCCAAGCAACAACTGTGGAAAACCACAAAACCGGAATTCTTCAAGTGATCTTTTCGTTCAATCGCATCGACACGAAAAAAAACATACGAAATAAAACAAAATTGAGCAAAATGTACTGTAACTTTGTCCGATTCCTCTCTCTCTGTCTCTCACTCTCTTTGCCTCTCTCTGTCGCTCTCGGGTCTCGGTGATCTATGGACAGAAGGAGTTGCTTTTAAGCACCAAGTACAAAATACACTTTCACTTTTTTTTCCAACTTTTTTTTTGCTTTTTGTTTCTCCCCAAGAATTCTTCGAGGCAAAAGCAATTCGTAGAAACCACATTGTTGTTGTTGTTGGCTTTTCAACATAATTTCTGGTTTATAGCCGGGTTTTCGATTTGGTTTTGTAAACACACATGGGAAAAACTGTTCACCGGAGCGAGGGAAGGTGCCGGGGTCTGGGCGAAGAGAATGCGAACAAGCACGGCGAAATGTTTATGTGTTTATGTAATTCTCGTGTTGAAAATAGCGCAAAAAAGCGTGTTAAAGGCATTGTAATTATCGTGTGCGTGTGTGTGTGTGTGTGCACAACAATAGCAACGAGTTCGGTTATTAAGCATAAGTAGAGTATTATATTATTTCTTCTAGTTTTGCCTGCTGTTTAAGTTGTATTATCGTCGTTGTTTTTGTTGTTCTTGTTGCAAGATTCCACGCGCGGCGAAGCGTGCACACAACAATATGCAAAAACTGCAAGCGATACGACTCACGAAGCACGACGCACGCGACTCACGAACACGCTCCGCTCTTGTTGTTGTCTTTGCTTACGAATATCTGTTGTTGTTGCTTGCTTTTTTTTTTTGCAGGCCGAGCGCGCATGCGCCTCGCACGTTCAGTCGCTACGCTGCCTGCCGAACGAATGATTTGCACTGCGATTCGATCAGCCTGCGGAAAGGTGAGCACACACACAGCACACTGTACGAGAGCGCAAATGAGAGCGAGTGTGAGTGTAGGAGAGCGTAAGCGGCAGCTTCGAGATGCTCACGCGCATCATTGCACAGCTGAGCCGTCGAACGGGAGAGAGAGAGAGAGCGAGAGTGTGCGGGTGTGAGAGCGCGGGCAGCCAGACAAAACGTGTGTGCGTTGTGAGCGAGAGTAATTGAGAGTGAGAACGATTTTGTGAGAGCATAAGCAGAGCAGCTTTGATATGCTGCACAGCTGACCCCTCGACTGAGAGAGCGCGGGTGTGAGACAAAACGTGTGTGCTGCTGTGAGAGCAACGAGCGCACACACACACTCGCGCTCTCCCAAACACGTACGCATACTCACATGTACACATGGTGTAAACGAAAACAAGTGCGATAGTTGCATGGAGCAAGGTCGACTCACAGATCTGCTACGCAACACAGCAGCAGCCTTAAACAAAGTCTAGGAAAGTTGTTTGAGTTTAATAGGAAATGCTTATGGTGTTCCTTGTTACATGCCTCACAGAAGGTTATTGCCCCACTGCCAATCGAAAATTGCAGACTTCATGTGTTCGATATCTAAATATTATTTTTAACTCCTTCGAAATCAGAACGTAAGCGCCAAGCGTGCTATGAAAATATTTAAAGTTTTTACTTTAAAATAGAAAATGCTCAAATTGACTACAGATAAGATAATACCAGGTCTGTCAGGTCTCGGCGCCAGCGTTAGTCTTTAAATTTCCAAAACTGTAGAGTTTTGTATACCAAGATTTAAAATCAGGTCGAATACTTTTTGGACAGACTTCGTATCTTTTCTATTAAAGTTTTAATACATCAATACCTTGACTATGATTATATTATTATGCCACGCTTAAGCTCTCAATCATTGTAGATAATATAATTTATTATCGCTTAGATTTCAATTTGTTGTTGTTAAGCTACCTAAAGTATTCAATATTTACGAGTGCTTCCCAATCGGTTTGCTTCTATTTATTGTGATGCTCACACAGACGCCAGACGCTGACACAGCGGCCTCTATTCTAATCAGTTGTACTTTTTTTCCCCAATAACTGTATGTCTTATCAAGCCATTTCGAACGTATGTACGTACACGTAGTTATCGCAGCTTTCTGTTTTAAAGCAAACTTGTCAAAACTTGGTCATGAGTACGGATGTGCGGGTTATCATTTCATTCATTCAGGGTATGCGCTACGCTCACTTGGCCGACACTCGTGATTTGCACTCGCCCATCTGTTGTCTGTAGAGATCGAATTGCGATCAGAGAGTGAAGTAGAGAGAGAGAGAGAGAGAGGTGTGTAGACAGCGGAAGAGTGAGAGATGGAGTTTTGCCTGTGGCGGCGACAGCTGCAGCATGACATCTGTTGTTGCTGTACCCAAGTGCAGCCGGCGTTCAAGTGCGGAGGTTGGCGCTGCTTAAGGAAGCGCAGCAGCAGCAGCAGCGGCAGCAACTGTCCGCGTTGTTGCATGATCATCATCAAGGGGTTTTTTTTTTCTTTTCTTAATGAGGAAGCGTCTCTTCAGTTTTTTTTTTTCGCGTCACCTTTAGAGCTTATTATAATTAGGCACACCATAGACTATATAATGCAATTAGGGGGCGCAATTAAAATGCAAAACTAAAGCTGGCTATAAAAACCACAACAAACCAAACCTTGAGACGAGAAGTCACAACTTAAGCGTGCAAATATTTCAAACAAACAACAACAACAACATCTACAATTGGCAGTAAGCACACCCAGAACGGCAGTCAAAACGAAAGGAAAATCGCGAAAAATTCGCTTGGGGAGCAGCTGCAGCCATGGCTGCCCAGCAGACTGCGACATTTTGCAGTGCTGACATTTTGCAGCGTTTTGAGGCGTCTCTGTGTGTGGGTGCAACCGCGAGCCAGTTAGGTCAGGCGCATTGCTAACAGTGCAAACAGTCACCGCAAGAGAGAGAGAGAGAGAGAGAATCCCAAGACTTAAAACTGCGCACGTGCAGCGTGTGCGCTGCATTAGTTGATGCTGCATATCTGCCACAACTAGTTGCACGATCAGCAGACGGAACTGCGACTGTCTGCCGTGGGCGCAACCAGCTGCAGAGACAAGCAAAGCGTAGGGGAAGTGCCGCAACCAAAGTGATGCAAATTTTCATTGCATACTTCTGGGCGGCATAAGAAAGTATAGCGAAACTAATAGAGGGAAAGAGTTGCATACTTATGAGAGCAAGCGAGCCTAATAATTAATAAAAATGGTAATAATAATAAATAATAGCAATGAATAATAAAAATAATACCAATAAATAATAAAAAATAGTAATGAATAATAAAATTGGTGCCAATTAATAATTAAAAAAATACTAATGAATAATAAAAATAATACTTATTAATAATAAATAAATAATAAAAATAGTACTAATAAAAAATGAAAAATATACTAATTAATAATACAAATAATACGTATTACTAACAAAAATAATACTAATGAATAAAAAATAAAATATTTATTAGTAACAAAAAGAATACTAATTAATAGTAAAAATTATAAAAATTAATAACAAAAATTAAATGAATAAATAAAATAAATAAATATAAGGAAATAAATTGTTTAAGACAAAGATGATATAAAATTAACGCAAACATTTTAATACGTGTTTAAGATATGTAGATATATAGACTGCTTGACATAATGTATATAGTAAGTTAATTAATAAATTAATGAAGATTGAATAAATTAAAAATATTGTACGAGATTTCTCTAAACAACTAATGTTTCATATTCAATTAATTGCAGCTCCTCTAATTTCTGCCCAATTGACGAATCGACTTTACAAATTCCTTAATTAAATATTACTTAATTTTATAGACTTCAACTCACCTTCCATGACGTACACAATGCTGCCGACATCACCCTCCTTGATGATCAGATTCTTGGCTGGATACTTGACAGGGTACATGCAGTCGACTATTTCGCGTATTTGCGCCAAGTCCAGATTCTTCATGAAGTCATTATCCAAAATGGCCGCCTTGATAAGTTCACGGGAGCTACGCAAAAGATAGACATAGATAAATAAATAATTATGTAGTTATTTAGAAATAAATCAAAGCAAATGCAGCAACAAATTTGTTGCAGATACCGCAAATGGTAGCACCAACTGTCAATTGCCTAGGTACTAAAATGAACCATGAGTCGCGATTACGGCCGGACTTAACGAGCCGCGAGCCCGGCGATCGCCATGGCCGACAGTAAAAAGCGCCCAATTAATTTCACGACTGACACATATAAATCGCCTTTTATCTGCCTCGCCGAGCAACATGCAACATGTCGTTGGACGTGAAATAAAATCCAAATTTTTATACGATATGAAATTAATACTGAGCGGGGTGTGGGAGCTGCGACGTAGGGGCTCGGTCAGTCCACAAGCCATGTTGCCTAAGCCTGTAAATGTCAAATGACTTTATCTGTCAGCGAATTTGACAAGCGAAACCAAGATCGAGTCAAGCACATACCGAGCTCTCGAGCCAGAGCTCTTGCCTCGGCCGATTAATTAAAGCCAAGCTGCATAGTTGGGCACAGAATGCAGGCGAGGAGGGGAGAGGGCGTAACGCCTGCCGCCTGCCACCTGTCGACGCGTCGCACGGGAGGGTCAAGCAATTTGTTTGCCTGCAAATCCAATCGCAATCCAAATTAGACGCTGACAAAAGATGAGGCAGGCAGCAGGTGACTGTGCAACCTGCGGCGCCAGTTTGGCAGCTACTCGCGCGCATTTTTTGGCACTGACAATTTAAAATTGGAAAATTCGAAAACCCCAACAAGCTACCTGATACCGCCCGAAACGATGTCGGAGTTGGACTCGGAAGCACACTCTAATTTCGTCTGCGAAGCTTTTACCATACATTTTTACTGCATTTTTATAGTAGCTTTTTAGTATTTTTTTTTTACGATTTTCCAATATTATTTTAGTATTTGTAGTAATTTTAGTAGCTTTATTTTTACGTTTCATATTTTGTTATGCTTTGCTTGAATTATTAAATATTGATAAAAATGGAATATTAGCTTTGTGCACATGTAGGTTAAATTTGAAAGATAAAGATAAAAATAAAGTATATCAGTAATAGGCCTATCGATTCGGCCAGGTTATTGAAAAGTTTTCTGAACTTTAGTGAATTAATTTAAAAAAGTTATTAAAACTTGGTATACATAATGTACTCGACAAGCTGGGTGCAAGGTATCTGCCCGCCGAGCGATCCTGACTCTAGCTTTCTTCATTTCTTGTGTTTTTCCTTTTAGCAAAAGAAAAATGCGTATTAGATTTCAACGCCCCGAACTGTTTGGTAGTCTTGGACACCCCGAAAACGGGTTCGACTCGCCATGCCGTGCTGCGTGCGGTGTTGGCGCTGTCGTTCGTTTCGGCTTGGCACAGCAGCCAGCGCGTTGGTGCTGTGCGTGTTGGTGCAACACCCGCGGCGCTGTTCCAACGCCACAAACTTGCAGTTGCGTTTTCCGTGCAGCAGAAGATATTTAAATGGGGTAGTTTAGTTAAAGTATGAGCTAGGGCAAATGTACTAATGTACCTAATTATACTTTATCAGAAAGAGCTAAAAAATATTTTAAATTTAAATATCTTTTATGTTAATTCACTGCATTGTTGGAATGTTCAAATTTCTCTAATAAAATCTTAGAAAATGTTTGTATAAGGCTAAGGTTATTTGAAAATCGCATTTTTGACTTTACAAAAATATTCACCTTACTTTTTGCCCACAGTAGTATATAATAAAACTTAACTAAAAATTACTTTCTCAGTGTAGTAAAACTATACACACTGGTAACTGATCTGCCGAATAAAAGCTGAGGATCACTAAGAAATAACTACTATATCAGACAAATCACAGCTGATCTTCAAAGAAAACTGCTTTCAATTCAAAGGAGTTATTACAATTTTTAGCATTCCCTAACCGATCCTCAATGTTGGTAGATATCATTTCCGGTTTTCTAAGCGATTTCCCAATTTTACAGGGCATTCCAGAGTGCTGCATCGACTTTTTCACTCGGGCATTTGTTATGCGTTAATTATCACGCACAAAAATGTGCGTAGTGTGCAATTTGTGTAGCCCACGGTGCGACAGTGGCACGCAGTGCGACACTGCAATGCGTTGCAACTTTTGCCAGGGTGCCTGCCACTTTCGGGCCATGCCACACGCCGCAGGCGAGTCGAAACAATTAATAGCTTCAATTAGACCTACGGGGCGTGCTGGCAGACAGTCTGACAAAGTCTGCTGTGGTCTGGCAGCGTTCCAGTTGTCTGTCGGAAGCTATAACCATTTATATGACTATATTTGTGCGTAAATTGTGATTTTATGTGTGCCAAGGCTTCCCCTAACACCTCTCTTCTCCCCTTTCCTACTCTCCCTCCCATTCGCTGCAGACGCCAGCAAGTCGCGCTGCTGCTGCACCCATTTTTCCATGTTTCCTGCGTAAAAAACCCCTTGGGCCGGGGCGAGGTTCGCAGATCGTAACAGATCGCGGCAGCTCGCATTGCGGGTGCGTTCAAAATATGCGACTTATGACGGGGCCTTTAGTCTCGTTTGGCAAATTGAAAGTGCAAAGTGGCAAGGCATAATCCAAAGTGGCAGCTGATCTCCCCAGTGACAGGTACGAGACACATTAACATATCGAAGATACGCATGATCTATGGGCGATGCGTGATCATAAAGATTGTTCGCAAGAGCTCAAAGTTTGGCAATTGCCAGTGAATGCAATGAAGTCAAGAGCACTTTATGAGTACTCGTTGAGTTGCATTCAGTGCGGTCTGAGTATTTGCAGTCCACTCGAGCTGGAAGCAGAGTGTGAGAAACTAGAAATAGAAACCAAGCTATAAGGAAAATATGATCCAAAGTGAGACTATTTACTAAAAAATAAATTATTGATTCCTTTAAGAACAAATTGCTGAGAAATAAATTATTATAAACTAAATTAAATGTATATAAAATTAAGTACTTATAAAATTAAAGACATATAAAATTATATTCACATTAAATTCCCAAAACTGATCGCACAACTATACGAAAAAAAACCACAGCATACCAATAGGCTTATGGTTTCGAAAAAAAAATAAAAAACATCTCAAAAATGTTTAGAAATCACCAAGAAATGTCATAGTAAATTTCTTAATGAGTTTATAGTTTCAAGCTATGTTAATGGCACAATAAATACAGAATATCTGAATCACGCGCTTTTATCTTAAATCTTGACCATAAATATTTGGCAAATGTTTGCCATAAAAATTAGCACTAATCGCCCAGTTTGTTGACAAATTTAAATTTATGCAGGTTTAATGGGCAACTATATTTAGATACGGCAATTGTATATAGAATATTAATGTGCTTCTGTCGGCAAACCTTTGATTGATGGTAATTACGAGCTGAATTAAATTCTCTCATAAATCGCAAGACGTAAGTGAACTTGGCGCGACTGCAGTTCATTATGCAATTGCGATTATCTAACTTTAGTTGCTTCACCCAATAAAATCCCTCACTCTCTGCCTGTTTAGCAAGTTCTCAGGCGACCCGCTGGCACCACACAAATTCGCACACAATTTTCGCTCGCATTATTTATTAGATGGCCCCGCTGAAAGCCAACAGGCGGCCCCCAGAGACTCCAAGAGGAGTGTCTATATCTACACTACATATATATGTGTGTGTGCGAGTGTGTGGCATGCCGAGGCCTACGGCACATTTGATTTATGCTATGCAAGTGTCAAAAAATGTCCTGTTGCTGCCCCAGTGCAACGGCATACATAGATTTTGGACAACGATAGAGTTGGTCAACTGGTCAACTGGTCGGGCTTACACCCCTCCCCCTATCCTTCCCACTGCCACCCCTGCCCACCTCTCCCACTCTATAATGACAACACGTTCGCAGTCGGATTTCAATTTGCCGCGATTTTCACTGATTGTGTCAGCAGTTGGCCGCATAAAGCCGCATAAATTGCGTCTTGTGGTAACAAATTTGCGGCATTATTTAATGCCAAATGCAAATTTGTCACAGAAATATGCCTAAGATCGCCGATCGAGGAATGCAAATGCCAACAAATATGCAAGTGTGTGTGTGTGTGCGTATGCGAAGAAGGTTAAGTCGATAAGATAGAATTGAGTGTGAAGTCGCAAGAATTCTGAAGAAAAACATATTTATTGAATTAGCTTGTTGATCTTATCACAAAGATCTGATATTTTATATTGCCTCTAGAATTGACCATAAACTACAGCTGTAGTATCATATTTATGAAATTTGCTAAAACTCGTATAAAAAATTTGAAATTTTATATTGGGAAATCTGAAGCATTAACTATTGTAGAAAAATGTTTTTTAAGTTTTTTTATGAAATTTTCAATAATATTTAAGCATTATTTTAGTAAAATAAAAAAATAAATAAAAAAATATATTCAAACCTGAAACTTAAGTTTTAGTTCTGTATTAAAACTACAGAAAAGTTTAGCTTAAACTCTGGAGTCATACTTAAAATTTTTTGAATCTCAAGTTTTATACAGGGTTGCCCATATTCGACGGACCCATCTGACGACGCCATAACTTTTGACAGAGATGCCAGATCGCTTAATGACATACCGCGTTTGAAGCGTCAGTCCAAGCAGATTTTTACCATGGAACAATACACGCCACGCGAGCGCTCTGAAATAGTTGAAATTTACATTCAACAGAACAAGTCAATTGTGAAAACTCAACGTGCTTTTAAAAAATTAAAAAATGTGAAAAGTGCGCCTTCTAAGAACACCATTAAGCGTTTATACGAAAAATTTACGACTGGTGAGGCTCTTTCTAATCCGAAGAGGCCAAATAAAAGTCGACCAAGGCGATCGGACGAAAAAGGGTGTCGAAAAATGGTGATTTGGACTGGCCACCGCGTTCGCCCGATTTGACGCCGCCTGACTTCTTCTTGTGGGGATATTTGAAGTCAAAGGTTTACGTTAACAAGCCAAGGACCCTAGAAGAGCTCAAGGACAACATTCGTGAAGAAATAGCCGCTATTTCGGCCGAAATGTTGGCGAAAACGATGGAAAATGCTGCATGGGTCCGTCGAATATGGGCAACAAGTTTCTTTTACAGCTAATATAAAATTCTTAGGAAAACTCCTAACTTTATTAACTCAGTTAAAGTTTTTACTGTTCGAAATAATAAAAAATATATATAATTCAAAAATTTACCCCAAGACCTTTCATACACTATCATTATCTACCTTATCGTGGCCCAACCCAAAGAATATATTTGAGATATTTCCAACCTTGCCGCATACGTCACAAAATTCAAGTTCAAAGACGACAAATTTGCTCGGCTAGCGCTAGCTAATTCCTCACATTCTCCCCTACCCCTGCCCCAGCTATAGGTAGGATCTATCCACCCATCATTGACAGCCAATTGAGTGCGCGTGTCGCCTCATCGAATAATTTGCTCAAATGCCGCAAACTGCTCGAGCAGGCGTTTGCAGGAAATATCGCGGGGCGCAAAGATATCTAAATATTTATGTTTTTTTATGTTTCCCCCCCGACTGGGAGAAGAACAACAAAAAAGTGCGGAAAAAGTGAGGCTAGTGCAGAATACCAGATGATCCAGACGCAAGGCAGTTTGCAAGTGTGAAAATCGTAAGCTCGAAAGATCCGATGAGATCGGCTATTAAAAAAAAAAAAGCAGAACAGAGCAGAACAGAGACACCCACGCATTTTCACAGATTTTTGTTAATAGCCTTGGCGGGGATATTATCACTGAACAATGAACTTTGCCAGACGAATCGTATGTGCACCATACCACCATACATCTTATATATGGATATGTACGAAATTTACGATCCGAGTTCGAATACTTTTCTATTGTTTGTTTAACGACACGGCAATAAAATAAATATTCATATAATTCTTATTTTAGCACAGGGTATATCAAGCACGGGCGTTCGATCTCAAAAATTTGTTTATTTTCACCTTTCTTTTATTTGATATACAAATTTTCGGGATTTTTAAAAAAATCGAAAGCGAAAAAGTTGCCTAAGATTTTGCTTGCCACACATGACGCAATAAAAACACCGTGCGGTGCCCCATTTGGCAGCTTTAGTAGTAGAAGTAGTAGATCATGCCATATATTAATATATATGTGTGTGTGGCATATGACACTGGCCAAGGCTATTTCATTGATTTGTGGCCACATTGGGAGTGGAAGTGGCACATGGAGGGACGCTGAACCCGCCCAACTGTCAGCACAATTTTAATAAACGCATTTTGGGACAGTCGAAAGGCGACAAGACGCTGCTGATATTGATTAAGATCGCTGCCATATGCCGCTAATGACGATCATTATCGCCAAAGCTAAATCTGAACTCGCTGCTGTGCTGCCATATATTTATATATGTGTGTATGGTTGTATTTTTTTTTATATTCAAGTCTGAGTGCTATATATAAATATAAATAGTCATAATGCGCTGCTAATCTACTCTACGGCTAACTCTGAGGTCCGCATGCGAGTTCTGGCTGATCTTTCGCTCGTCATAATCAGCAAGTGTTCCGAATTTCGAAAAATCTCTCAATTGCGTCGAGTATTGTCAGCAGAAATCAGTTTTCGCATTCGTAATATATAGTTTAGGATGGAATGAAAAATAAAGCCAGCGTGAAAAGCTATAATTATTTTCTGTAAATGATCATAACATTTTTTTACTGATCGTGTGCGTTTTGACATAAAATTATATCAAGCGATTTAAATAGTACCATTGATTTCTATAGAAAATCATATTTTCTGATCAGAATTCTATGAGAAATAAAATAAATAAATCAAAAATCTACATAACAAATACTCCTTTGGAATATCTCAAAGCCTTAAAAACTCTCAACTAAAAACTTCTAAACACTTAAATCAATGATAAATCTGAATACTATGTAGATATAGCAAATGACTTTATATTCCAGATAAATTCAAGCTACATATAGAATATTAAAAGCGTATTCTATTGTTTTCCCGTTTTAGGAACATCTAAAAATCTCAGTGGAAATCTATGAAAAACCTTTAAGCTATATAGATATAGCAAATGATTAGATTTTCCAGATGAATTCAAGTTGCATATATGTACATTATTTTAATTTTCATACTACATCAAACATAAATTCTTAGCGAAAATGTTCGCCGGAACAGCTCGAACGCGCTGCAAAAATCGAATATATTCTATATATATATATATATATATTGCACCCCCAACTCACCGCTCATCCTTCTCGTATTTGGGGAAACTGACATGCTCCACCGAGGATTCGCTTTGCGGTTCCGCCGAAATGCCCTGTGCGCGCTGACGCTGAAACGTCTGTCCGGACTTGCGCGTGGCGCCGCTGGCGCTGTTTGGCCCGCCAGCAGCGGCACCACCACCAGCCCCGGCACTGGCTGCTGCTCCGGTTGCACCGACTGCACCGGCGCCGGCATGACCGGCTGCGCTGCTGCGACTGAAGGGGAAGACACTCTGGAACTTATCCAAATGCGAACGCAGCTCGGCGATTTCATTGTCCTTGAACTGCAGCGCACGCTGCATTTCCTGGATTTTCAGCTCCTTGGCCTGAATGATCTGTATGAAGCGCTCCTCCTGCGGCGTCGCCGCCACATACGTTAGCGTCGTCGTGTCCACCATGCCGACGGGCGAGGGCGTGGCCGAGCCGCTGCTGGAAATGCGTAATCCTTGCATTTGCTGTGCCAGCGCAAGAGATGTGGGCGGCTGCTGCGGCTGTGGCAGTTGCTGCTGCTGCTGTTGCTGTTGGAGTTGCTGCTGCAGTTGCTGTTGTAGTTGCTGCTGCAGGTGCTGCTGCTGTTGCTGCTGGTGGTGCTGCTGCACAATGTGATTGGGCGAGTGACAGGCACCGGGTATGGCCACCGGTTGGCTTGTGGGCGTGGGCTGATAGAGCACCGGCACGGGGCTGCCCGACGCCGTGTAGACGCCCTGCGTTTGCGCCTGCAACTGTTGCAGCTGCTGATAGCGCTGCTGCAACTGCAACTCCTGCTGATGCAGTAAACTGCGCGGATCTGTGTGCAGCTGCTGCGGTGTGCCCGACGGTGGTGTGCCGTAGATCAGTGTGTGTGTCAGCACATCCGAATGGCAGGGCTGTGCGGGGGCGGGTATATAGCGTAATCCCGCCGCCGTATGCTCCAGTCCAATGAGGCCGATGCTGTTGGCAGCGGGCAGCGTTACGATGCCACCGCCAGCAGCAGCAGCAGCGGCAGCAACGGCAGCGCCAGCGTTGTTATTGTTGCTGTTGCCAGTGTGTAGCCCGTAGACAGCGTTGATGTTGTTGCTGCTGCTGTTGTTGCTATTGTTGCTATTGCTGTTGTTGTTGTTGTTGTTGACGATGTTCACCAGTCCCAGGTCGGGCTGAAACTGATAGTTGGCGTTCGTTTCCTGCTGCATGCTGTTCGCTTTTCGCAATTTCGTGCTCGTTTTCGAATCCGCTCCCGTCTTCTCACTCACACTCGCATACGTATACGTATACGCTGTCGTTTTCGAATTCGAATTCGAATTCGAATACGTGCGCTGGCGATCTTCGGCGCTGCTGTGACGCCGATAGCGGCACAAGAGGGCAGCCAATGCCTGCTGCTGGGGCGATGCTGCTTCCTCTGCTGCTGCTCGGCGTGTCTCTCCTGCTGTTGTTGTTGTTGCTGTTGCTGTTGCTGTTGTTGTTGTTGTTGCTGTTGCTGCTTTGTGCTTTGTTTGCTCTCGATTGCTCTCTGCTATGTCCGGCGGCTTGGCCTCAGTGTCGTCGCGACGCCTGATTATCGCTGGCTGCAGTTTCTGGTACTCGGCGTAGACTGTTGTTGTTGTTGCTGCTCCTGCTGTTGGTGCATTTGTTGTTGTATTATTGCTGTTGGTACTCCCGCTACTGCTGCACGGCTCATTGGTGCTGTGCTGCGGATTGTGGTTGTTGGTGTTGTTGTTGCTGCTGCTGGCTGGTCGCTTTGTGGCGAAGCACAGCCTATCAAAGCAAAAACGCATGCAGGCGGCTTTCTAATTGAACCGCCGCCACGAGGAATTTGCTCACTTGATTAAACGTAGCCCTGCAAAATGAAATAAAAATAAATAAAATAATTAAATAAATAATATGCAAATATTTAAAGAATCATTAAATAATACAAAAACTATAATTAAATTAAAATATATAATTAATACTATAATAAAGTTGAAAAACTTAAGGAGTGTGTCTTTAAACAAAAAAGATACTTTAAAAATCATTAAATAATACGAGAAATAAAATAAAATTAAACAAATAGTATTGAAAAATTTAATGAGTCTTCAAATAAAAACAAAATTATTAAAAAATACAAAAAATAAAATGAATAAAAAATTAAATAAATAATATTTTAAATTTTGAAAAGTCTTTTAATAATACAGATACTTCAAAAAACCATTAAATAATACAAGTAAAATGTGAAATTAAATTAAATAAATATTTGAATAAATAATATTGAAAAATGTCAAGTCTTTAAATAATACAATAACTAATAAATTAAATAAACAACGCACAGAGAAAACAATAATTACAAGCTAGAAGTATCGGATGTTAACAAACTAAAAAAAATGCAAAAACCCCCAAACTTTTCAACATGAAAACATTTGCAACAAGTGAATCTTATCGTCGACTAATCAACGCGGCTTTCTGTGCTGATTTACAGCCCCAAAAAGATTATTTCGACTCGGTTAAAACTTGTTAATTGAGTTGCCTTCAATCTGCGTGCAATGCGTTTCAATTGCTTCGCTTTCAATTGCCACACTCGCGACGCGTACCCCCCATAACCTTAACATAGCCAAAAACCCAACCCAACCCAAATGCGAGACAATCGCCGGGTCTTAAACGTGCTAAATGCCGGCCCACACAAATTAGCAGCCGTTGCCAGTTGCCCGCAAAAAAAAATATGTTTTTAGCTTATCGTCAGTTGGCCGATTTTAGGCCGTATAACGGCGCCAAGCAATAGACAGTATTATAGAAAATATGGTATAGCTCAGTGATATCTTAGAATAAAGTGGAGAATATAATAAAAAAAATAAAATAAAATTCTCAAGAAGATAAATTGAAATATATTGATGTTAAGTTTTTCAGAATTTTCAAAAGTCTTAGTTTTTCTGCAACGTTCCTTGAAGATATTAATCCAACACCTTATATTGTATACCCATTCAAACTGCAATTTACAGGGCATTCATAGACACACAAACATTACATGACTTGGCGGCTTTTTGGTTGTCTCATTTCTGTCTTGGGGGTGGGGAGGTTGCCGCTTGTCTATCGCCGCTAAACGACAGCCACGCCTTAACTCTTCCGCGATAACGCTGCGAGTGAATTTTTTTTTCATTTTTGTATCCAAATTCTCGTTCTGATGAATCTAATGAGTCGCCAAACAAGCCAAATGCCAAGAACAACGAGCAACGAACGCACTGGAGCAGGCCAAACTGGCACAGGCAGCTCTTGACATATTTCTGCTCCCTCTCTATCGCTCTCTCTTTCTCTCTCTCTCTTGGCCAACGTTTAGACAATAATTCAATTCAAATGAAAATGAAAGAGCTAAAAATAAACAGCAAAAACTAAACACGGCAAAGGTGAGCTATAAACGATTAGCAATCAGGTTTTACGAGAAGCCAGAAGAATCTCCGAGTGGGCTGGCAATTATAGAAATATTATGAAGAACGATCAGTTTGCCACTAAAGCAAGTGGAAGTCGAAGCAGCAACAAAGCTACGTAGCACACAAAATTGTTACGATCCACAAGTGGAGCAAGCTGAGATCAGACTAAGAACTTGAAGATCATCTGAAGACCGAGTACAAGGTGAACGCTTGAGAAAAAAATACAGATCTATGAAGTCTGCTAAACGAATTTGCCAAAAAACATTAGGTTCGTGTTGTCTTTGCGTAGGTGTTGAATGGAACTGATCGTTGCCACTCGCCACGCTGAAGATCGCTCTGCAGTTAAACTCTATTAATGCGTTGCCTTGAAAATAACTTGTGGAGCACTGGTGTGAGAGATCAAATAAACCGATTGCACAAAACGATCGTATCTTCTGTAATAAATTTGCTTTGAAATTGTTACATTTGACAACTGATCGCACATACGTATAAAATAGAACATTTGCTGTTCGATATTCGAACTGATTGATTGTTTTGCTTTCTCCAAGGCAAGTGATCTTCACGTTCATTTCTATTGCTCTAAAGAATTTTGCTTATAAATAAAACACGATCAACAATGTATAGAGATTTGATTTAAATTCAAATGCTTTGAAGAGTAATTAGAATTTGTGTTTTTTCAAAAAATAATTACGATCGATCAATGATCATCTGTGATTTTAACGAGCATTTATATTAATCTATCTAATAGAGTATTTAGAACTGTCTTATCCACTAAATAAAGTTCTGTATAAAAATATTTAGCTCACAAACAAAACCTGTTCAACGATCTTCACCGATCGCCGGGCTCATTAAAATTCAACGGATCTTCACAATTATTTATATAATTTGACTTTCTAAATAGAGTTCCGCTTGGGTTTATTTTATTTATTTCGAGCAACGATCTACGATAATCTTCACTGCGTTGACACGCTTATCTTTCTATTGCCGATTTGTTATCGTTTGTATGCAAACGCGAAAAATTAAGAAATGATCGATCATTGAAGCTAAACAACTTTGCCAAACGATCGTATTAAAGGTTAATTAGCATTTTTATGAGGCGTGCACACACAACGCGCGCGGATTAATGGTCGATTTGTATGCCAAGCTGAGCACACACTTTCGCACAATGCGAAAACAGAAAAAAAAAACAAAGAGATTGAAAAAACTGCGAAAAAGCAGCAACAACAAAAACAAACACTACAACAATGGGAACTGGCATTGGGGAGGCGGCCCCCCGGTCGCGAAATGCGGGCAATTACAGCGCGTAATTGGGCGCAACATTTTACCAGCCCAAAACAAAACGAAAAAAAAAATGGAAAAATAAAAAATAGTGAAAACGAAAACATACGACGAATAACAAATTAAAACAATTGACACAAAATAGCAATAGATATTGCTGCATTTATTTATAGAACAATTGATGGACCACTCAAAGAAATAAACGTGGAATTGGAAATGTGTTCGATACGATCGTGATATGTTGCAGGGGAGGACAGAAGGCGGCAGGGCAGACCGTGTGGCAGCAGCCAGCTTTGGGCCACTTAAGCGCAATTACGCGTGCAATTTGTTTCCATCTCGAGCACATAAATAATCAAAGACAGACCGAGTAGACTGCTAGACTGAGAGGCTGCGAGACGGACATACGTATACGTAATATTTTAAATGATTTTATACTTTTATTGTCGCTTAAATGAAGCGAGTGTGTGGCAACTCTGCTTGTAAGCGCGCAGAAGGCAGCAATGCAAACAGGTTCTTAAGTTTAATTAGTATTATGAAAACATTTATACATACACGATCGTATGTATATATCAGATCGCTGATTCTGATTCTCCTTCCCCGTTCCCCTTTCAATATTGCTTCGTCAATAAAATGTGTAGAGGCGCCTTGGAATGTCAACGCTACCCGATCGAGGGTATTAACATCAATCGATCGTGAGTTCATTCATGCCACTGATAAGCACACAGACGCACACACACACATATACATATAGAGAGAGCACCTAAAGAAACATACTCAGTTATAGTAGCATATTATTGATCTGCGGCTTTGAGCAGATGTCGCCACCATATTGGGAAGTTGACCGACTCATGCCTGCCGCGATCATGACTGACAGTTTACTGCACTTCGTTATGCAGATGAGGTTTATTTCGAATTAATCTCTAATTATGTGCATCTTTTTTCGAGTATTCACTTTCTCAGCTGATCTTTCGAATGAGCTTTACACAATTCCTCAACTGATCTTCAATTCGCCAACCCTCCTTAACTGATCTTCAGTTCTTCATATCTCAACTGATCTTTATCTCAATCTAATTTTCTCTCAATCTCTCTCTCTCTCTCTCTCTGATAATTACTTGTTTACCGAACTGATCTTCAGCTGTCTACTTCCAATTTTGTTGTCAACTAACAAACTAATTAAATCTAATCTACATAATCGAAAATGGGAAAAACTAAGTAATGAGTTTCGCATGATTCACGACTGATCAGCGTGTGTTTGAATACTCAAACAAAACAAATTCGACTAAGGAAATAAACTTACGCGAACAAGGAACTATTTAGTGATCGCAATGCAACTACGTGAAAAGATCGTAAGAGATAACATGCAATTGGTAGACATAGAATAAGAAAAACTTTTGTGTATTCAAATTGAGAGAAAAAAACACAAATATTTATACTTATATTTAGTAAACATTTTTCCCAAGAACATTCTTGTTAATTCTCAAAACTCTCACGCATTTCCTGATCTGATTTAAGCTAAGGAAATTGCTTGCAACATTCTTTAGCCACTCTAAAAGGCAATCAATTTTGAATTATGCCCAAAACTCTATTGTAATTTCCACTACCCAACGTCTGACATACTCCCTCTCTCTCTCGTCCCCAAATGACAGATGTAAGCTTCCTGATTGCAATCGTGCAATCAGCGTCATCATCGTCATTTGCTAATCAAAAGAGACAGCAAACAAAATGCCACAAGACATCTGAATGCATGCGGCATGCATGATTTGATCGCAACAACTGTCTTGGCTGTCAGTCAACAAGTTAGCGACAAGATAAACACACACACACACACACACACAGCCACACACACACACACATCAGATACACCCATACATATATAAATACATACATATGCATGTCGTTTATACAGAGGCGGACAAACTGCGACGCGTATGCGGCATGCCAAAAATGCAGCTCATTCGAATCATTTAAACATAATTAAGCGGTTAGCCGGGCCTACAACGGCTCCGCGAGTGTATGCATGTGTGTGTGGGGGCTACAGCTACTCCTTGTCAAGTTCTGATCTGTTTCCCACTCTCCCGCTTGATCAAATTGAGACATCAATTGAAAGTTATGTCGATGCCATAACGGGAGCTCACTCAGTGTGACTGTGTGAGTGAGTGTGTATGCGAATGTATGGGTGTGTGTGTGCCTCGCTTTACTCTCTCCATATTGAATGTTATAATTATAGGTTCCAATAATTGTCAAGTGTCGGACTTGCTGTCTGTTGTCTGCGCTTCCTCAACCCAAGGCAATCATTCGTATTCGTTCAATTCAACTCAAAGCAAACACTCACACACTCACAACAAAACACTCACAGCACTCACAACATGAGAAATTCCGTTGAAGAGACAATTGGGAAACGAGAATCAGCCGGATTTTTGTGACTTCATGCAGAGCCAGTAAATTGTAGCGTCAAAAATTTGACTTTTTGTATATTTCTAGAGTTTTCTAAGATTCAGGAAAATATTTATATAAAATATTTAGCCGAAATGTCGGTAAATGATAAATTATATTATTAATATCGGTAAAAAAAAACGTATTATCACTATTTTTATGACATTATGGTCATTATTATTATTATTATTTCAGCATTATTATTATTTTCATCATTTTATTTTTATAAATATTATAATTCTTATAGGGTACTCTTATTATTTGATCAAATTTAAAGAGTTTAGAAATATATAAATGTAAAGAAGAAAGCTAGATATATGATCTTCATGTGATACTTATAATATTTGATATATATTTAAAGGTTTTTTAATAATTTTAATTATTAAACTACTTTCAAGTTATATGGAAGAACTATAATGATTTATTATGATATTGTGTGCAACAGATTGAGTATTTTGAAACTATAAGTGATCGCACATAGGAAGCCCTACCTCAAAATGATCTTCACTTGGGGAAAAAATACTTCGAATTTTAAACCTCTCTCTTAAAACCTACTCTCTTCTGCAGGGTACCTCCCCGTCGTACACTTTACACATCATTCACTTATTTTCGACAGTCGAAAGACCTAAATTGATCGAGGCAATGACTGCGTATGATATATCATAGAGCGTGCAATTATTCAAGTTATTTTTAACCGATTTTTTACACATTTTATGAGTCTCGTAAAATGGTTGTAAAGCGTAAGGCGTAGTGCGGCGCTACGTTATGTCGTAAATTGTGTGAGTTAGACGCCAGAGTAACCGATTGACCTGGCGCATGACCCCGACAGGCGATCACTAGCGATCGCATGTGATTTATGTTGAATCGAGTGTCCATCGCTTGGCCAAAAGTCTGTTTGGGTCTTACGAAAATCTACACAAATACTCATTAGTCCCGGCGACACGTTCGCTGATCGATCGATCGCGCTGCCCGCGAAGGCAACAACTGATCGTATGATAACGGGCAGAAAAGACGACGGTCTGTATTAACTAGTTGGTTAGTTGGTTAGTTAGCGTTCGACTCGATTCGATTTGCACAATTTTGCTATAAGCTCGCACAGCCCCTTGCCACGCCTCCAGTTACTACGACGCGTTTCCATGGCGAAAATCGACTCATTGGCAATTGGCATGAAGCGCACGTTCGATCAATTAAAACCTTCGCACAGCGGGACAACGGGGTAAAAGCGACAACAACTAAAACAACAGCAACAACGGAACAACTACATGCAACAAAATGGAACCGTGAAACAGTTAAACAGGCTATATAAAACAGAAAATAGAAAATAGAGAGAAAACAGAAGCGAAACCGAAGCGAAACGCCAGCGAAACAAGTGCGGAATTAGTTTGGATGCGGTCGGCTCTGGGGCGGTTCAAGGGGTTGCAAAAGTTGTCACTGTGTGTGTGAGTGTATCTGAATGTAAGGTAATGAATAGCAATGGAATGCCAAGGCTAGGTCAGTTAATAAATGTGTAGGAAGTCGCGTCTACAGCTCAAGATGAAGGAAGAAAGGTTGTAAAATCTCTGAGAAAGAACTGGAAATAGGCGAAATTATGCCGGTATAGTTTTTCGGAACTGCAACGAACTGGATGTTAAAAATAAGTATTTAGGTATACTACTTTCATACACATTTTGCAGGCATTTCAAGACCATATGATAATATGAAATTTAATATAATATGAAATATTATACATAAATATGGAGAAAGCAAAATTATGCCTGTAGAGTTTTTTGGAACATCAATCAACTGAATATCAAAATATATAAAAATATTTAGTACTTTCATGTACCATATGATGATATAAGATATAATATGACATATAATATGAAATTTTATACAAAAATAAAAAGGTTTTTCGGAACAGCAACGAACTAACTATCAAAAATAAATATCAATACTGATTTTTTACAGCATCTGTAGAGATTTGAATTATTTAACACTAATGTAATATAGTATATGTTATGAAATAGGCGAAATTATGACTGTAAGGTTTTTCACACCGCACAAGATATGCCTAACTACACTTTTTGTAGACATTGCGATTATTTAGCAATACCATGTGATATGATATGATAAAGCTGCTACGCAAAGACTAAGAAAACCAGTCTGATAATAAAATAGTGTACCGAAATCAATGTAATGGCAATTTTTTTTTTTTTTTTTTAATTCTCAAGCCAAACTCAAACAAAAAAGCAGAAATATACCCAAACACTTGAGATCCTCCAAAACATTTACGTTTTGTGAGCAGAATCTGCAATATAGAAGACAAATAGTTATGTTCCACAAATATACATAGCGAAAAATCGAAAAACGCAAATTCTGTGCAACGAAAAAATAGAAAAAACTCAATTGAAAACTTTCCCCAATTGCACGAGAATTTTGCAACAAAATAACAGTGCACATGCGTTACAGCTGAGAGGAATTGGAACTGTTTTAGCCCCGTTCCAGTCCCCACCACTGTTGCTCTAGCTCTATTCTACTGCGTTTATCTTTCTCTGCCAAATAGAGTGATAGCAACTTTCCATTACTTGCATAAAGCGCTTGTTCACACACGCTTTCGACTGTCTGTGATTTGTTTATAGGCACACACACACACACACTCTGGCATACACTGGCACACACTCACGCTGCCACACACATTGGCATTTCCGTCATAAGCATTGGAGACATTAAAAATGCAGCCCATCAAAATGCCATCAAATGCAGCATGTGGGGCACAGGAAACAGAACCAGCTCTAGGCCGGGATCGCTTCGATCGGTAGTCCGATCGGGAATTGGATCGAGACAAGTGCCACTGCCACTGGCCACACACAGAAGTCACATACGTGCGCGTGTCTAACGATTCCGATTATGAATCGAATCGAATGCCCGCGACAGTTGGCGGCTTCTGTCTCTGCCTCTGTCTCTGTCACATGACTGTCAGGAGCTGTTGGCTCCGGAACGGCATTTAATTAAAGCGCCAATTTGGACATGAACTGCACGCCTGGGACCGGGCGGAACGGTGCACCCAAAATGGGCATTACCTGCGTCTCACTCTCTCTCTCTCTCGCTCCCTCTCTCTCTCTCGTTCTATTTCTCCTTCTATTTCTCTCACTTCAATTTGCTGTTCTTGTATTTTTTTTTTTTTTTGCAATTAGTCGCGAGCAGAAAACTAATTGAGAAACGCGTCGGACTTGACGACGATGCGCGCCAAAGAATTATTGTAAATACCGACAAAAAAAACTTCACGAAATACTTTACTGTGCGACTCTGCGACCGCATCGAATGAGCGACAATCGAGAACTGAACTTAACTGAAGTCCGCAATCAAAGAGAGTGGAGGGAGAGTGAGAGAGAGCGACGCAACGCGACGCGACAGCACGGAGAGAGCGAAGACCGTAGACCGTAGACTGCCTATCGATAGTAGTTGAATTTGACGTTGACTGCGGCGCCAACTGCGACGGCGACGTCGATGGCGACAGCAAACGTTGTTGTTATCGAAGTGAACCCCCAGAAGCGTCGCGGTCGCCATCGTCGTCGTCGTTGCTCTTGTTGTTGTTGTTGTCGTTTAAATTAAAACTCGGAATTTGGCTGAAACCAGTTGATTGCACGCACACAAATACACAGGCAGACACACAGACGATCGCACCAACACAGTGAAACGTAACTTGTTGACGCCTTTGCGTCTTTGCTGTGATTCGTGCGTTTGGCTGCGATTCGTTTACAAAATAATAGAATGGTTGCAACAACAACAATAACAACAGCAACAATAACAACAATAACAACAACTGCACTGCGGCTCTGCGATCTAATTGCTCGCATGCATGCTACAACAACAACAACGACAACCACAGTGCAGCCAGTATGGAGGTCTTAAATCGTTCAACCGACTTTTTAATACCCGCGCCCCGAGGCGCTCGAACAATTAACGACACGTTCGATGATATCGATGAATGCAAAACGAAGCCTTATTTATGGTGCTCCATGCACAAAAATTATAATCGTACATCCTAACGTACAAGCAGGCCTCGATAAGGCGAATTTCAAGTGGTTTGCCAGAAAGTGTATAAATAAATAAATTACGGAATAGAACTATTATTATACTGCCGTATAGTTTCAACAGAAATAAAAAAAAATTAAAATTAAATTAAATTGTATAGTTTCTTAAAATAATACTAAAAGTTTTACACTAACTCTGCTAATTTTAAGCAGAATATATACTGCACTTATTGTTATTATGCATAGAAGAAAACATAGTAGTAGTTTCTGCTAACAAGATACACTAAAAATCTAGATAAAAGAATTGCTATATTAATGATATTATTCTCTTTATATTTATATAGCGCACCTATATACGCTGAACTCAAAAACTTTTTGAAACTTAACGAAATTAGTAAATAAACTTTTCATAGCATATTTTTGGGCTTCGGCGTGGGTGAAGGGTTTGTAAGTTAAATATTACGTTTGGTTTATTAAAAAAATATATTCTACACTTAGAAATAAAGCATAAAGTAAATTATAGTATCAACTTTTCACATAGTTTTATGGCAACCTCTCCAGACAAGAAGGTTTATTCAACTTCTTGTAAAATAAAAAAAAAAAAATTATTTCTATACTGAAGAAAAAAAATTGAAAAAAACTAATATTAATCTTTTATTTACAGCATCAGATGTCGAATCCTCGGGCACATAAGCTTCAATTCATAATGAGTTCTTATAGAACTCAGAGTTTAATCAACTTGTTGTAAAATAAAATTTAAAAAAATATCTATACTAAATCAAATATGTTCGAAAAAAATTAATTTTGAATACTTAGTCTAAAGAAAAAATATAGTTTTTAATTTGAAGATTAATACCCTATGTATAGCTACTACACACCCAATGCACAGAGTCTGGCATACCCGTAGAGCTCGCCTCGGTGCAGGTATCGACGTCCAGGCACGCATTGTCGTCAGCGACGGCCTGCTTAACCTGCTCTGGAGATTTCCTAGCACAGGCATGCATATTTATGAGACGCTTGGGGATCAGAGCATTTCGCTTGACATGCGTTTAATTTAGTGGGATGTGGGGAGAATATCTTAATTGTGCGCTCTCCCAAGGGAACTGCGAGATGTGCTTATCATTAAGTTAACTCAAATAAACTGAGCTCAAACCAAATACTTTTAACTGTTCTACAAACAGAGAGGAGCAGTGATTTCGGTAGAGATTTTAGGCTTTTAAATATCTATAAATTTGAGCAGCATAAGACAGATGTAAATAGATATTATGTATACGCAGCGTAGCACAAATATATCATTTTATATTTGTTAGGCCTTATGTTGATATGATAAGATGCTTGGAAAATCGTTGAACTTGAAAATGTTTGCGCTATTTTTAATTTGTTTATTTTTGCAGCGAATTTTTAACATACTTCACACATGCACAGTGCTAACCCCACAATTATCGATCACATATTTTAGTCTTAACTCGATTTTACTTCGATTAGCAACTTTTGTGCTCGCGTTGCCAACAATTTCAACGACAGATTTATTATTGGCCAGCCCATAAATCACAACGATTGCCGATAAATGTATATATAGTTATGGTTATATATATGCTAATATAGTGTTGTGTAGCTCATGCGAATTTCGTCAGAGCCAAATGTTGTCGTCGTGTTTCGACTCCTTCGCTTTGCTTTACTTTACTTTACTTTATTTTACTTTTCGCTGTTTTCGCCTTTAACGTAATTACAAAAGCTTGTTTTTGTGCCTGGCATTTAGAAAAAGTGATTTATTTATTATAAATAATATTACGGCGCATGTAAACAAAGCGACTCGTTGAAAACTCGAGCAATCGTCGAGGGTGGCTCGAAAGGTAATGGAATAAGTGAACTGCAAGTGATATTGCTATCAGTTGAGGTTGTTAGTAATGCCTTTAAATTTATTAAATTATTTTTAAACTACTTAAATAAGACTTCATTTTATATAATCAAAATTTTATAAGAAAAATCAAATCTAAAACTTTTTATTTTAAATCTGTCTTATCACACTCATAACTGAGTTTTTTCTTTTGCCTCTCAATATTACCATACTCAGAACAGTTCAAACTACCCTCTTTTCATTATTTTCTTAATCACTATTTATATTTGGAATCATATAATGATGTTTTTTTGTATTTTTATTATTTTCATGTTATTAATCACTATTTACTTGAAAAAATATAAAATTATGTATTTGTAATAAAAATATTTTGTATGTCCGAGTTTTATATTTTTACGCATTCATATAGCATTAAAAACTGCTCAAGCTACTCATCTGCTAAAAACAATTAAACTTTCATTAGATTATAAATTATTTTTTTTATATTTAATATTTATTTATAAAATAAACTTTTCTTTAAATATTTGTAATGTGCCCTCTCATGCTTAAAATACTGAAAACTGTCCTAACTACCCGCTGTTTTTATAATCCATGCAAATTTCATATTTTTTCAAATATTTTGCATAGTATTAATATTCTTATAAACATTGCAAGCCACCCTCGCCCTTTGGCGATTTTATCGAGCAGCCGCTGTTTGCTGTCAAAGTTGTTGTAGGACGCGATTTCAATAAATATATCAGAGAGCATTATTTATTTAGACTTTTCGCATTGGCGAATCGTGAACTACACACGCAAAGCTCGCGAGCTTAACGAGCAACTCGGGGAGATTGTGCTGTACTTTACCGGGGTACGCTAGATGATCGCACGGCAGTTGACTCCGATAATTATCGATAATAATGTTATTGTTGCCGCTGGTTGTTTGCACTCGCCGGCATTGATAAGCCCATGAAACCTTATGTAATTACACAACACACACACATACAATCGGAGAATTATAATTTATGTATGTCGGGCACAATATTTTATTTAATTGACGTAATCGAAAGACGATAACAACAAAAATATAAAGAGATCACGCGATGGCAACGTTACGCTTGTAGATAAGAGTTAAAACCGGAAAATAAATTAGTATATTTTTTTATAATAATATAAATATTATTTTTTACAAAAAAGATATTCTATATATTGTTTTTATATTTTTTCCATTAAAAACTTGATTTAATTTCAAATTCCCGAGCTTTTTCAATATCAATTTTCCGTTAGCGTGCGCTGAATATCAAATGCAAAGCTTTCGTAGCTTTCGTTGCAACGCTCGCAGCTTATTCAGCAAAAGCTCAACGTAAAGCACATGCCGATAAGCATGTCCGTCGTACGTAAAGCGCCAAAGAGAGAACGCAGAGAACGCAAGATTCTTGCTGGTAAACAATAGCGAAAAAGCATGAAATGTGAAAGCAGAAACAATGCCCAAGGGTTGAGTACACACTGGGGGAATCGTATGGAAATGTATTTATTTATTTCCCATAGGTCATTCCACGGGGTCAATGCCAGGCGATTCATTAATAAACATTATTTGGCGACAATAAAAACAACAGCTGTTTTCAGGAGAGAGCGTCGCGTTGCGTTACGTTACATTGCGTTACGTCTTACGTTACACATTGCGTTGCTGCTGCGCACACTCTTGCTGCTTGCTCTCTTAAGCGCACTGCGCTCTCTTCGTTCAAGATCCGACCACATTCCACAGCGCAAGGTTTGACATTTTGCCTCTCTCCGTGTGTCGTGCCCGCGCTCTCTCTCTCTCTCTCCCGCAGACTATCACCTTGCTCTCTTTTCGCGATTGGCAGCCGTGTCACAGATGAAGAACAATTTGAAAGGCGACCTGCAAGCTGTAAACGTAAACAAGCAGCGACGCCGGCAGCGAAGCCGGCCGCGCCGCTAGCGCGAATAAAAAAAATGTGCCATTTCGGCGTGAATTTGATATGCGGCTTATACAAGCGCAACGTAAGCTAATGTGCCTGTGCGCGGGCAGGTGTAGCGGGACAGGGGGCGGAGAGGTAGAGGAAAAGTGTGAAGTTGAGCGTTTTGTCTTGACGACAAATCGATTTCGCAGCTGTTGGGGCAAAAAAAAAAGGGGCGCGACTGCCTCATAAAACTTCAATTAGAAGCAGAAGCGGAAGCCTACAAATAAAGCGTAGAGCAGACTTTGAGCTACGACTGAAAGACTGCAGAGACTGTAGAACCGGCTCTATTTATAAAGCTAAAAAAAAAAACTTATAAACTAACTCCAAAGTTTTATGTCTTAGATTATCATATTTCGATTAAGGCATTATTTATGATATTTTATTTAGTCTCTATGTAGAATTCATTAAACAATAATATAAATATTCCTATCAAATTTATAGACTCATTTCCAGAAAGAATTAATTTAAGACTCAAAAGAGAAGGGATATTTAAATTCTGAAAGAGATTAAGAGACTGTGGAACCGGCTCTATATATTAACTTTACTTAAAATTCGAATTTTCTTCAAGAGCGACTTTATTATTTTCTTATTTATGTTATTATTTAAGATAATTTTAATTTAATTTTACTGCTAATTCTTTTTTATAAAAATATTAATAGCAAAATTATAAATTTCTTGTTTGAATTCAAAGTATTTTATTGATTTTTACAAAAAAAAAGATACTAAAAATAGAATATAAAATTGATAAACTACTATAAATGCTGTAATTCCTATAGAAAATCCCAGAAAGAAAGCTAAAAATACAACAAATCCAACAGCAAAGCCAAAAAGTGGCCGATATTCTATATCTTATCAGGTGTGAGTATAAAAGAATCAATTATCTACATCTAACCAAAACGATACGGTTGAAACCCGAACATGTAGCGTTGGTTTAGACCAATTTGGACGTGTCTTAGCTCGAAAACGAGCAAATTTCCCAATCTCTGGCCGTGTTTACATGTCAGTTAATTCTTCTCCCCGATTCCGGCAAATATCAGTTATGACTATTACGGCTAATAGTTGTTCTTGTCGCATTTACCGTTATTCGTCATTCGTTAGTTTACAGTTACAATTGTTGTTTCGATTTCACTGTCGATTTGCGCTGTTCTCTGCTGTTTTTTATTTCGCAGTTGTAAAACGACGACGCCAACAGCGACTGCGGCGCAAATACTCGAATAATTTTTATGACACAAAATTGCCAGGCTATTTTATTTTATTTTTCCGCATTTGTTGTCCGCTTGTTTGCTAAACTTTATGACAAAAGTCTAAAAATAAACCATGCAAACAACAAGCACAAGAAGAACAACAGCAGAGAGTTACCATCGCGCAGATACCATTCACCCAGTTTTGCCATCTCAGTACATAAAATATTAAATACTACTGTATGCGATTTTCTTAAAACTACTATAACTTCTATGTTTATGGTTGGATAAGGGTATAACTTTCTGGCACTGTCGACATTATTTTTAGTTATGTGTGTGCTAAATAAGAATGTGGAAGGTACAAACTTTGCTTAATATTTGAGTTTAAAATATATAATATTGATTTTTTGAGGAGCTGGGCGTGGCACTTGAAGTTTAAAATAAATATGATGTATCTCTATGCTATACAGAAACCTGCATGCCAAGTTTGGTGTCTCTAGCTCCAACAATAGCTGAGTTACAAGCATTTCAACTGACAAACGGACAAACAAACGGACATGACCAAATTTAATCTATTGATGCTGATTAAAAATAAATATATATATATATATATATATTATTAATATTTATATTTTTTTTTACATACACTCGCACAAAGCTAATATACCATTCCTACAACTTTCAATGGGTATGGAAAGGGTATAACAAGGCGCCGCCTTTGTGTTGGGAGTGAGCAGAAATATGCAAGAATATGCAAGCAATGCAAGAAGAATAACAGCAGCAACAAAAACAACATGTCAGAGCGAGACAAACTACTCAAGGCGCAACAAGGGCTCGAGCAAGTTGGGAGTGAGAGCTTTAAGACTGAACTTCTTCATTGATTATTCAATGCAGGCGCAAGGGCAAGCGCACGCACACACACACACACACACACACACTGACACGCACACTCACTCACTCACGACTTAAGGGCGCTCAAAATGGCGATAGCCTCGTCAACTTTCCACTCGATTGTGCAATCGCAAATCGTAGGCGTAGTCCATAAATAACAAATCTTAAACACGTACATTACACACACATACACGTACAGCAGAGACATTTGTATATGGGCAGGTACGTGTGTTTTTTGTTGTGCACTTGTAAAATAATAAATCATGCAGCGGTAAACAATAATAATTGCATATTAATACTCACATTTTGACACGCTGCTGAGAAATCCAAAGGCAAAGGCAAGTTCCGCTCTCTCTCGCTCTCTCGCTGCGCACTCTCTTTGGCTGCTTTTCTTTGCGGCGCTCTTCTTTGCGCTGCGCAGCCGGCTTTTAAAGAAAGCTGTGCACGCTGTTGTTGTTGTTGTTGCGCTTGCTGTGATTTTTTGTTGTTTTGTTTTTGTTGTCGCTGCTTCCACTTGTTGCTTTGATACACTCACACTCTTGTTGTTGTTTTTGTTGCTGTCTGTGCGCCACAGGAAGCACGAAATTAAGGCACACACATATGCAGGCGACGCAGCTGCGCCGGCGTCGACGCCAACGTCAACGTCACTGCACTTGGAACTTTGTCACAATGTTGTTGTTGTTATTGTTATTGCTTCGCTGCGCTGGACTTCACTGCGTGCGTGTGCGTGTATCAAATTGAGAGCACACTGAAAGAGAGCAACAACAACCACATGAAACGTTTGCGCTCTCACGCGCTTTGCGCTCTCTCTTTGTGGTGTTATCACCTGAGCAGCCAGCAGAGCGCACACACACACACACGCACGCGCTCCCTTGCTCTCTCTCGCTATAGTTGGACTTGTGTCTGTGTGTCTGCATTCGCTTTGCTTTGTGCTGCTCTGCTGCCGCTGCCAGCGTAGCGTAGTTAACTTGACAGGCAACAACAGCAACAACAACAAGAACAACAATTGTTGTTGCTAAAAATAGACGCGCGCGGGCAGCAGAAATAACAAACGAGACAGAAACGAAGCGAGCGTGCGCTGCGCACAAATTGGAAACAACAAAAACGTAACACAGAGAACAAGCACAAGTAGAAGAAGCAGCAAAAGTAGAAGAAGGAAGAAAAGCAGCTGTGAAGCTGAAATGGAAAAAGGAAAATGCGACGCAGCAAATGTCCGAGCAGCGGCAGCAAACTTCGCTGCCAGCTGCGTGGGCAGCGCTTCTAAGCAATCAGAAGAGAGAGGCAGGGGAGAGAGAGCGCAAGAGAGAGCGCGCGCGGGCAACATATTGTGTAGTTGTGTGCGTGTCTGTGCGTGCAGCTTTGATTGATGTTGAGACGCAAGTTTTGATTTTCATTTCATTTGGCGCACAGCAACAGCAACAACAAGCAGCAGAGAGAGAGAGAGAGAGGAAGAGAGCGTGCAGACTGCAGCAAATTATGCAAAGCAAATGTCGGTTATGCGTCACATGCGCGTGAGCGAGATAGCAGCAATGCACAAGAAATCAAATTGCCAGCGATTATTTAAAACTCTAAAAGCGCTTTTAATTAATGCACAAAAAAGCAGCGCAAGCAGCAATTTATTAATTTTCCACTATAAATTAAAGTTGTTGTTGTTGTTGCTGCTGCAGCGACTAACTAAAATGTCAAATGTACGTGTGCGCGCGCTCTCTCGCTCTCCCGCTCTCTCTTAATCGCGCTCTCGAGGCTGACAAGTGCATTTTTCAGTTGTTGTTGTTGTTGTGGCTGTGGCTCTCTTCAGTTTCACAGTTATTAAAGCATTTTAATTGGCGCATAATTTGCACACATGGCAGCGGCGTTATTACTGTAGTTGTAGCTGTTTTTCTTGTTGTTGTTATTGTTGTTGTTGTTGGAACTAGGAATTGAGCACACGGCGCGATATGCGCTTGATCGCACGAGGCAAAAACAAAAACGAGCACACGACGACGAGCGCTGCGTCCGTACGTTCTATATCGAGGCGAACGCTACGAAAGCGAGAGACAAACTGCGCGACAGAGCGACGCGCGCAAAGCCGTTCGAGCAGCGTCAGAGCGCGCGACGAGTGTGACGGTTACAGAGAGTGGAAAGCTCGCTCTTGCTGCCAGGCAGCGCATAGGTAAATCAGTTGTGTGATTGGCTTGCAGTGTGGCGTGTGCGTTTTAGCAGTGAAGCAATAAATAAATTGAAGCTAATATTAAGAGAGCAGTAAAATGCTTGATTCGTATCTAATTTAATAATATTAATAAAATATTAATAAAATAATTTATCTTATGCTTGTCTCAATGCAGCGCAGGATGCGAAGTCAAGAGCAGCGTGGCGTCTTTTTTTGTTTTAAGCGAGAGAGCGAGCGAGGGCGTGCGGCAGCGCAGCTAAGAGCGTGTAAGTAAGAGAGCGCGCAACAGGTAGTTTGCAATTTGGAACACATGGGAAGCTGGGTGGGAGTTTTTACTCACCCCCCCCCCACCGCCTTATAATCAAGTGGTAGAAACTGCAGAAAATAAATAAATAAATTATGCCTAATACAATACGCACAGTCAACGGTACAGTGGTACAAAATGACTCAAGTTCGCCAAAAGAAACCACTAATATCCGGAAAATAGCCAAATTTACCGACTTCAATTATAGGGGGAAAGCAAAAGTACTGCGACAAACTGTTCAAAATTGCCCAAGCAATTTTAATTAAGTGTCTGCAGTTTTGATTTAATTGCCGTTAGTAGCTTTGGCACATTCTAGTGCAAATTAGTTAATGCCACACGTACCAGTTTAAGGCCTCCGATATCTGAAGCATCAGCACTTAAAGCTTTCGTTTGCATTATCACCGGCGCAGCAAAGACTTGAACCCCGGGCTGAAAGCTGCCTGGGTGGCTGCAGCAGCTACAGCTGGTGCGCAGCCACACTAAAAAGTACCAATTGTGTATTGCTGCTCACTGACAAAAGCTGCAAGGCTATGTAAGCTACGCATAGCGCTGCTAGCGGCGTCTCACTTGCGCGCATGTGACAAGGCGGCAGCGGCAAGCGAGATGCAGCGCTACAGCCATTTTTTGCACACAAGTAGGGGAGGAGCTATGATAGAGGGAAAATATAAAGCAGGGAAGCGGGAATTTTTGCAATATTTAATATAAAACTTAGAAAATTGCTTAAAAAATTGCTAAAAAATCGGAGAAAATTTTAGCATTTTTTTTAGAAACTAAAAAAATTGTTAAAAAAATATATTAATTTTTTTACTGGAATTTAAGGCCAACGCCACGATCTGCTACTGGCAGTAAGTCCCAGCTTTGCGCCAAATTTCCCACTATGCCACTGCAGGGGTGAAGCCAAGCGGGCTGAAGGCGTTCCAAGACAACCACCCACTGCACGGCTGCGTCGCTGCTGCGCTGTCGCCAGCTGCAAGGGGCGGGGCAGTGCCGTAGCCATGGCAAGGGCAGGGGCAAGGGGCAAGGGGTGTGGGGGCAGCAAAAGTTGATTAGATGGATTTCGTTTGGTTTTTGTGTTTTTAATCACACACCAATTTCATTTATTAAATCTTCGCATCAGCATTTCATTTTTCGTATTTTCTGCTGCTGCTGCCTGCGTTTTTGCTCGTTGCTTTGCTTTGCCCACTGTGCTCCTGCTGCTGCTACTGCTCTCTTCTTATTGTTGTTGTTGTTGTTGTGGTTGTTGCCTTTGCTCTACCGACGGCATTTGCTGCTTGCGCTTTGCTTTTTCTCTCTTTTTTATTTATTGTTTTTTTGTTTGTCAAGTTTTGCGTGTGTGTGTGTGTGTGTGCGCGCGCTCTTCGTATTCCTTTGCACTCACTCATTGTCACGAGCAATTTACGCCGCCTGCTGGCACCCGCCCCCTGCCCCCCTGCCACGCCTCGCTGCCTGTGAAACTTTTTACAAAATGAAATTGTTTTCGTATTAACAATTTCATTAAAATTAAATTACTTTTATTATGACGACTCTGCGAGCGCGCGCTCTCTTTGCACTTGTCCTTGTTGTTGTTGTTGCTGCTGCTCAGCTCACTGCGCTCTTCGCTTCATTTCATTTGCCTGCCCAATGAATTGCGCTCTCCCACTCTCTTTCACTCAAAAAGCTGTCAAACAAATTAATTGCGCTTTTAATTGACTTTGCGGGCCAAATGAAACGGTAGAGAGAGAGAGAGAGAGAGAGAGATAGTAGTATTTATTTGAGTGAGCGCGTTGGGGGGCAGTTATAAAGTGTATGTATGTATGTGCTGATCGCAGCGAGCAAGGACAGCAACCTATGCACAGGCTGCAAAGAGAGCGCTGTTAAGCTGCAGCAGCTGTAATGCTTTGCTTGAGCAGATCTTGACGCAGCTTAAGAGAGCGCGTGTATGCAGTTATATGTAGTACTGGGTGAAGGTATAAACTTTTACGAGCCAGCGTGACTCTCTTCAAGGACAGTAGCTTGTTATCGTATGCAGAGCATGCAATTGCACAGGCTGCAAAGAGAGCGCTGTTAAGCTGCAGCAGCTGTAATGCTTTGCTTGGGCAGATCTTGACGCAGTTTAAGAGAGCGCGTGTATGCAGTTATGTAGTAGTGGGAGCATGTATAAACACTTACGAGCCAGCGTGTCTCTCTTCAAGGACAGTAGCTTGTTATCGTATGCAGAGCGTGAGCAGTATGCAATGGCAAAGGCTGCAAAGAGAGCGCTTGGGCAGATCTTGACAGAGTTTAAGAGAGCGAGTGTATAAAGCATTTAAATGCTTCAGTAAGAGAAAAAAAAAATAAATAAAAATGAACGAATTTATTTCTGGTAGAAACGCATAAAGCTATATGCTTATCGTATATCATTCACACAGCTACATTTAACGAGAACGCGTTAAATATTGCAATGACATAACATTCGGCAAGAGCATATCAGCTCAATGTATCAGCATAGCTGAGTGCGTATATGTTTGTGTGTGAGTGAGTGATGTATCAAGTTTCGCACTCTTCGATTGCCGCTTTGCATTACGTGCGGCCGCTCTTAGCAACCCCCACCCCCAGCGCGCGCTCGCTTTAGCGCTTTATCGTAATTCTGTTTAGTCATTTATTTTATTATGCGTGCAAAAAAAAAAAAAAATGGCGGCTCAGCAAGTAAGTGGTCGCAGAGCGGCAGGGGTAAACGCGCTCTCTTAATGGGGCAGGGGGGGCTGAGCGAGCTCTCAACAAAATGATGCGTTGGCTATAAAAAGGCCAAAGTGGCCGACGACACGGCAGTGCAGGAGTGAGCGCGCGCGAGGAAGGAGGTGTGTGCGAAGGGGCGCTGGAGCGAGGGGCGTAGCTGCCGAAAAACAATTTGATGGCGCCAATAAATTTGTTTTCATGCCTGCGAATGCCAGCGAAATGTCGCGCAATAAATAAAGCCGAGCTGCTGGCAAAGTGGGCGTGGTCGGGGAAGCTAATGACAGGCTCAATAAAAGCGGCGAGTGGCAACCGCAATGTAATTTGGCTCGACTTGGCCAGAAGAAGTTAATAACATTTTGCGCAGACTGTGCGTAGCTAGAGCGAGAGAGAGCGAGAGAGAGAGAGAGAGAGAGGGAGAGGCAGATAGGGCTATTCATTTCGCGCTGCGCCATTTTGGCTTGGGCAAAATTTATAACCGTAATTGAGCTGCCTGCGCCGCAGTCCCAGCACGGGCGCCAGGCAACAGGCCCCAACCCTCGCCACCCCCAGTCCGGCCCTGGCTGCGTTTTAGCCAGGGCCGCACGTAAAATGCATTAACTGCCAGTTGAACGGGGCTTGGGCCTGGGCCTGGGCCTGGGCCTGGCCAAGTGCAAGGCACTCGCAATTTGGTTTTCGAAAAATAAGCAATTTGTAAATTGAAAATGGAAGGGAAAAGGGCAACCAGAGAGAGAGAGAGAGAGAGACAGAGAGAGAGCGAGAGAGAGAGCGAGGCCCAACTGCGGGCCTGGTCAGTGGGCGGCAGGCGTGTGCCGGCTGCGACACGAAACGCGGAAGCACGAAATTAATTATTTGCCATTAAGGCTAAGTAGATGATATAAAAAGTAGCAGCAGACAGAGAGAGACAGAGAGAGAGTGAGAGAGAGAGAGAGAGAGAGCGAGAGAGTGGGGGAGCAGCACAGGAGCGCACTGCTCGCTCCGCAGGCAATTTAGACAGTCAAGTGCCCATATAAATTACATAAATTTCACCCAGAGTGCTGGGGGCGTCTCTCGCCATTTCTCCACTTTTCTCTCTCTCTTCTCCCCGCTTCTCTTCTCCCTCCCTGCCCCACATCATTCACATTTTGCGCTTAATAAACGCACGGAAATGGCAAATGGGCGTCCATTTTGCTTTCTTCACTTGCTTCTGCTACTTCAGTCGCTCTCTCTTTCTCTCTCTCTTTCTCTACTTCTTCACGACGAAGTTAATGCTGCAAAATGGAGAAAATTGCATCAAGTGCGGCCATAAAGTTACTGCCATGTAGAAGAAGTGGCATGGAACAGGTTTGCCCTATGCCTAGACTTGAGCTATTGAGTTTTGGGGCTTATGCTGTGATTTCAAACGGGAAGAATTCGATAATTTGTGCACTCTAGAGAATCTTTTGCTTGGTATGAGTTGGAAAAGCTGTTGGAAATAAAGAGATATAAATTTGGTATTACATATAAATTTGGTAAAATGAAAAAAAAACGATATAAAATAAGAAAAACTCTTTTAGAAACCAAAAAAAGTGAAAACTTCAAAAGTAAAGCTGATTTCAAATTTGAGAAGAGCTAAGATTTATAGCTCCGAGAGGATTTTTAAGTAAGGAGCTTACGAAGTTTACAAAAAAATTGTTTAAACTGATATAAGAAGCTTTCAAAAATCCTTAAAAATTTGAAAATTTATAAAAATAACATTAAAGAAATGAAATAAAAGCATAGGATATGGAAAAAAATGGATCATTCAGTTATTTTGTGGTTAGAGAATATGATAAAGGGCAGAATAATGATAAACTGAGTTAGAAAAGACGCTAAAGCGAATATGACGAAATACAGAAAAATGATAAACTGACTCTGAAGAGAATATGACGAAAAATAGAAAGATTGTAAACGAAGTTAGAAACGACTCTGAAGAGAATATGATAAAAGACTGAATAATACCATAATAACCAGAGTAGGAAAAGACACTGCGGAGGTTTAATTTAGAGTAAAGATATTGAGTTTAATTTTATCGAAATTTTACGAAAAAACATAAAAAAAAGTATATTTAAATAATTTCAAAGAAATGCAAGATTTGTAATTGTGCAACAAAAGTAGAGGAGAAATGGTTAGTTATAAGCAGCTTTGGAGCAACTTTGAGTTTGGTGGAAATAAAGGAAAACTATTAAAGAATTTACCAAATATTATTAAAATTGTATTTTTGGTCTCGCATTAATTGATTCAGTACTGCATAACGTCTCAGAATATATATAAATATAGAAAAATATGGTTCTTTTATTAAAATGTTACTTTTATGCTTGCAAAGTAACAAATTTTATTTTTCCCAGTGTTGCACAACGTCTCAAAATCAATTGGAACATCTGAAAACTGTGCTATAATTTTCAAAAAAAATTGTTTCATTATTGAAATTTAACTTTTATGCTCGCAAAGTTTGAAATTTTATTTTTTGCAGTGTTGCACAACGCCTGGAAATCAATTGGAGCCCCGGAATTCCCCAACTTAATCAATATGCAACAAGCAGGCGCAATTTTTTTCACACTCTTCACGGCGAAAATCTTTCACACAAATGTCAGGGGCCCCCCCTACACCCTGCCACTGCTCACACCAAACCGAAAAAAAACTGCAACTGCAATGCCAGTAGGGGGAGGCGGGGAGAAGGGAGGGAGTTGGGTAGGGGAAACGCAGCGCATTTATTATTAAGCAGGTAATTCCGCTAAAACCACGAGAAAAATGAAGCTGGCAAATAAAATGATGTGAAATGAAATAAGCTAAAGTAGAACAAAGTAAAACAGAGAGCGAAAAGGCGAAATGAAATGAAATACTAATAGAACCAAGGCGAGTGGGAGCAAGAGAGATGGAGAGAGAGGGAGAGGGAGAGGCCGAAACTAACAATAGACAAACTCATAAATCAGCGCGCCAATTTGCGGGCCTGACAGGCGGCCCCCAGAGCAAGGAAGTAAGAGCAAGGCAGCAGCAAGAGAGGGAGAGAGAGCGAGTGAGAGAGTGAGTTGAGTGAGTCAAAATAGTTGCCTGAGGTGAAAGCAAAGAGCGGGGGCGAAGAGCAGCAAGCGCCAGCTCAGGCAGCAAATTCATTTCGTAATTGTGGCCAACGACCCAATCGCAAGCAATAATAAATGGATCAAGCGCAAAGAGAGAGAGAGAGAGCGAGAGAGAGAGAGGAGAGCGACAAGAGCACAATAAAGGCAATAATGCATGATAATAAATTAACTGAAATTCACTTAAACTCCGCACGGGATTTGCCACAGTGTGCGCGAGCGAGACAGCAACAGCGAGTGGGTGGCAGCGACGTCGACTGCGCTGCTCAGCTGCAAATTAATAAAAATAAATTGAGTTGTCAAAAATGATATGCCAAATAAATTCCAACGCTGAGTAATCGCTTTTACCCAGGGCAGCGGCAGCGGCAGAGGCGCCGCAGCAGCACCAGCAACAACAACAACACAGCGGACCACCCAAAGCACAATGGCTGCAAGCGCGCTCTCCCAGCACTCCCACTGCCACTCTCTTAGCACACACACACACAGACACACACGCAGCGACTGCCTCCGCTCTCGCGCTCATAACGATGAAAATCCAATTTAAGGCTGCCTCAGCGAGTGAGACGCTTTGTTCTCTCGCCGCCTCTCGCTCTCGCACACGTACTCGCTCGCTTGCGCTTGCACTCGCACTCGCACTCACACACACAGACAGCTTCGCCCTGGCTGTGTGTAATAAAATAAAGTAGCCTCGCGCCGTGTGCAGAAATTAGAAGTCAAGCGACGCCGGCGTCGCTGTCGCCGTCGCCTGGACTTTCCCATGCCGAAAATTCAATTTCACAATGAAAATGCGCGCAGCAGAAGAAAAGCAGCGCTTTGTGAGAAAATTGCCAGCGTCTTGGCAGCGCGTGTGCGAGCGAGTGAGCGAGCGAGTGCGCCACTGCTGCAGTGTGAGCGCAACGGCAGCAGCAGCGCTGCTTTGGCTGGTCGACGCAGCAGCGCGTGCGCGTCAAAAATATAGGGAAATGCTAAGGCGGCGCTTAGCGGGGACACACAGCCCAACCCCCGTTGCGGCCATCTTTAGCCGAGCGCAGCAGCGCAGCGCAGCGTCGACCGCGACACCGACAGCGACAGCGGCTGCTGCTGCGACAGCAGAAATAACGTCGCAGCCTGCGTGCGGGCTGGCAGATCATTCGCAATCGGTCGTTGCTCGCGTTCGGTACGATTTCAGCGCTAGCGCAGCGAGTGTCATATTACGTATAACAGTTGTAGCACAGTTCAGGGCAAATCTACGTGCATTCTAGCGTCGCTCCAACTGCACTCAAGAGCACGAGTAGCGGTAGCTGCTTAAGAGCGTAGAGAAACACAAATACAGTCACGCGTGTGTGTATGTGTGTGTGTGTGTGTGTTAAACTCGCAACTTTTGTGCCAAATTAGAGCTTTGATTGAGTGTGACCCGAAAGTTTGTCTAGTTTATTTTGGTTTGTTCGCACCTGCAGCACGCACGCGGCGCACTCTTCGCACACTTTACTCGCTCTTTGCACAAAACTCCGCGAAAAGTTGCTCTTTTGACGGGGGCAAACGCCAAGGATTTTCTTTCTTCGCCACGCTTGAAGAATTACTGCCAAAATTTTCACGGACGGCAATAAGGTAAGTGCCCGGGGAAGGGAAGGAAGTGCAGCAGTTGCAGCTGCCTATTACACTATCCATAGCGAATTATGCTTTTGAGACTAGTCAAAGCTATAACTCTCTTACTAATCGAGTGACAGCTTAAGAGAGAGCTCACCTGTAGAAGCTTATTCTATGTATGAGAGCAAGGATCTTCAGGGCAGTTGATAGAGTATATAAGGGAAGTTTTGTTCTGATAAAATTCAAAGATCAGATCAGTATTTTTTTTTTTTTGAAAACTTTTGAGCTATACTTGAAAAATATGAGTTAGACTTTTGAGTGTCTTAGAAAATATATTAATATATATATATATATGCATATACAGAGTATCTCTACAGCTAACAATTTTAATTTAGAAATCAAGGAAATTATTAAATAACACAGAAAAATAGATGAAAAGCTTATATTTTACATGTTAATGCTTAATATATCAAATAGGGAAGTTTTTCTAGCGTTATTTTTTTTTATCAATGTTAGGTTATATAAGGAAAGAAACTTTTTAAATAAAATAGATTCTAAATTTTAGATTATTTTTTTTATATAATCTTAAATAAATAATTTTCATGAATTAGATTGAAAGTTGAAGTTTATATAGAAAGAAAGTGTTTTTATATTGTAATACAATTTATATTAAAAACTTCAGATTATATAGAAAGGAACTTTTCAAATAAATTCGATTCTAAATTTTATATTTTATAGAAAGGAATTTTTTAAATAATTTGATGATTTTAAACTATATAAAAAGCAACAATTTATATTAAACTTTAGATTGAATAGAAAGAAACTTTTCAAATAAATAAGAATCTAAATATTAGATTATTTAGAAAGGAACTTTTTAAAGAAATTGATGATTTTAAATAATAGAAAATTGTAGATTATATAGAAAGAAACTTTTTTTATATTAAAATTTTTATAATTTTTAGATTATATAGAAAGGAACTTTTCAAATTAATTATAATCTAAATTTTAGATTGTATAGAAAGGAACCTTTTAAATAAAATTATGATTTTAAATAATAAATGTATAAATTAGATTAAAAATTGTAGATTATATAGAAGGAATGTTTTTTATATTAAAATTTATATTACAACATTTTAGAAAATAACTTTTCTTATAAATTTATTTATTTTAGAAATTTATAAATTAGATTAATAATGTTTGATTATATAGAAAGAAACTTTTGAAATAAATGTATAGTTATAAATTTAAAAATTAGATTGTAAATCCTAGATGATATAGAAAGAACCATTTTAAATAAATGTAAAGCTCTCTAAGCAAGTTTTTAAAGCCTAAATGCTTATATTTACATTTTTTATTATATTATACGATATATAAAATATATAGTCATTTGATAGTTTGATCAATACGAAGCTAATATACTTAGGGACCTCTTGTGGACTTAAAATGCTCTCAAACGACAGCTGAGTCTATATATAAAGCATAATCATATCATAACTCGAAGATCTGAAGTTGCATAACCCACACACACACACACACACGCATATCTTAAACCGTTCAATTCTAAGACCGCATTCAATTTGCTTTCAAGGCACAAACATTTTGCGCGTAATTTATTTAGACGCTTTTAATTTGCATTAAAAATTTCTTAATGAGTTTGAATGCGATAAAAATCTTGTACAAGTGTCCGCACTTGAGTACAGACTGAGTACAGTGAGTGTGTGTGCGGGTGTGTGTGTGTGTGTGTGAATTATTCGAGTGCCTCCGCACACACCAAAAGTGTTTGTATTCATGCCTTTCCTGTGAGAAATCGCACAAAATTCGTGAACACTTCAAACGAAGGCAGAGGAAGAAGAGTTGAAAGAGGAGCGCAGGAAAAGAAAGGAAAGAGTGGAAACTGGTACTATATAGACAGCCCCAAGGAAAGTACGTGCAGCCTAATTGGCGAGCGACCCAAAGTTGATCACTTCCAATGCAGTTTGAATAATTGCGAATAATTAAAGCGAATGCGCCGCCGTTCTCTGCGCTTCTCAAACAGCGCGCACGTGAGGGAGTGCACGAAATCAATGGCCAATAATTCGCCAAACGAATCCGTAACGCGCCAACAAATTAAGCTGTCGGGGAGGTTGCCGTACCAGCGGGTACTACGGGCATGGGCACCTCTGGCAGTAGCAGCAGCAGCAGCAGCAAAAAACGAGGGGAAAAGCCTTCAAATTGAATTGATCAACCGCAAATTAATTGGCAGCCATGCAAACGCCATGCGCTCCAGTGGAGCTTCAACTCCATTCAGAGGGTGCTCGAGAGGGTGCTGCTCTCTCTCTCTCTCTCTCTCTCTCTCGTCTGGCGGTTGGTTTTCCGTTCAATTTTTTTGTTGTCATCGTTCAGTTTCGATTCGTTTTCATTTGCGCTTCAACTCAATTAGGGAATGGGCACTCGGCACCCAAGAGAGACCGAGAGAGAGGGACTGGGAGGGTGTACTGCACTCGGTTGGCTGAAAATAAAATATCGTTGAAACACAATTTGGCACAAATTTAAATTAGCAAATAGAATTATCGAGCAATAGTTGAAGGAGGAGGTTAGTTGGCATGTTTATTGATTGCCTGATTGAATTGACCGTCCAAATTGCCAAATTGTCAAATTGAAAACAGTTTTTTTGCTTGTTCAACCGACAACGCGAATCGCTAGAAATTGCTGGAAATTGGCATATTGGTCAGGTTAGCTTAGGTGTTATTCACTCACATCGGAAAAAGACTGATTCAATTAAGTGGAATAAATGGAATTAGTGGAATAGTTGGGAGATGTTGGCTGTGGAATGGCAGAATATACAAGTAAATACCATATAAATCGATTTATCGTAACTAAAAAATCTACTATTTTTGTGAAATGTATTTGAAATATTCTATAATTTATCTGTTTTTAGCATTTTCTTATTAGACATAAAAGATTATACTTTGTAGAAAATGTTATGAAAATAAAATAGTGTATAAAACATTTGAGGAAAATCGAGTTATTTACAAAATTTTACAAATCATGTATATTAAATATTCTATAAATTGTCTGCTTAAAATCATAAATAAAGCTCGAATCTTTTCTAAGAGTTTATATATTTGAAAAAATGTGAAAATTCGCTGTTTTCTTTTTTTTTATTGGGAATTTTTATTAGGTGTAGCTTATAAATTCTCTATATTTTTGATCTAAGCTATGAAATTTTGGAGTATTTGGAAGAGCAGGTGCACTATTGTGTTTTTTAACTTTTTTTCAAAGTATTTTAGTATTTTACAGATATATAAAAATATTCCATTTAATTCATTATTCAATATTAATTTGAATTTTTAGTTTTGTTCGGTAGTCTTTTAGTTCTTTCCCATATCCAAGTTTTGCAAGTAACGCTCAGTGGTTATTAATCAACTAACAGGCCCCCCAGCGTGCAACAGTAACCACAGTTGACAACAGCAGTAAGTGGCAAGCTTGACACGTCGAAAGGCTAATACTCTTGTAGCTGAATATAAAGTTATCGAATTTAAATTAAATTTTGATGGGGTATAGTAGAAATATTCAAATTAATAAAGCTAAAGTTTCATTGAAATATTTGCCCAAACTCTTCTTTGTTCCTTAACTTTCACTTTCTTGAGTGATCGTAGCAAAAAAAGGATATTTAAATTTAATTTTTTTAAAGCGTTTGTCCTGTATATTTGTCCAGAGTATTATAAAATATTTTGGAGATTTTCAATTATATTACTACATTATTATTTTTATTATTATTATTAGTAGTAATAATAATATATTATTGTTTTTAATAATAAATATCAGGCATTTAAGAAGTCAAAGCTAACCCATCACAGACAAAGCCTAGATCTAAGTTCTGAGGGTCTATCACGCCCCCCTTTATTGTGTCACAAAGTGCGTGACGAAAGCCTATTACCCTCTGTTAGAGTATGGGAAGCTGCAGTTACCCGTTGGCAAATGCACACAAAAAGCAATTTGCTTTAATTAAACAGAAAATTCAATCAAAATATTTATAATTAAACAACGAGAGGCGCGCAATTGTCAAGAGTGAAATATGCCAGATATACCAAATACATGCACATATATATTCATATAGTATTTGTATGGGTGTTTGTATAGGCAGACCTCCTACATGCGGGCGCCCCGAAGACGTATTCAAATTGAAGGGTTGCCTTTCGTCAACTATCACCCGCCCGGCCGCCTGGCCGCCTGGCCGCCCGCCTGCTAAGCCTCTGCCTCCCCCTTTGCTGCAGCGGCGTGTTGCACAATTGGCGACACTTGGACACGGATCGGCGTTGCAGCAGCTGCGCAGCGGGCAACGGGAGCGGCGGGCAGCAGGCTGCAGGCGGCGGGTGGCAGTGGCCGCTGAGCCGGGCGCATAATTCAATTTAGAGGTATTTTCGTTGCCACAGATTTCATAGTTGCAGCAGCTGACTTTGCTCTAGAATACCCTGTAGAAGGCGCGAGCAGGGCTATTTCGAAGGAATGCGGATGTGGCTAAAGCGGAACATTGCAAAGCTTCTGAGCTAATGGCTAGATCTTCAAAGTTTATTTTCATTTTGGTTTGAGAACTGATATTCAATTTTTAGATCTCAAAATCCAGATTAGTAATGCCTAAACATATTTCTACATTTTATATATGCACTTATATCTAATTCTATAAGTCGTATTGTCCAACTTTTCAAGGCTTTTCAATTTTGTACTCAATATTGACTGAGAATATGCTCTTTAGATCGCATATATCCCAAATGGCATTACAATTTTGGAATATTTTAATGTAATATTTAGATTTTTATTCAAACAATGTGCAATTTACGATGTCTTCCATATTTTCTTTTGTATCTTATTATATTTTAATATTATGCTCAATCGTTGAAATTTTTTCGAAAAAGTCGCGACTTTTAAAAATTAAAATGTGCATTAAACTTATTTCTAAATCAAGCTTAGCTTTTATGCTAAAACTGAAGAGTTACCACTATACTTTTGACTACTTCAACTAAGAATCTTAATATTTCGTTTCGAAATAGAAATTTCTTCAAAATTTCGTGCAATTTACAAGAATTATGGTTTATGATTCTTTATTTCGAAATCATTAAAATTAAAATCATAAAATTTTTACTTCAAGAAAACTTGTAAATATACTTCGCTTAGAAATAAAAATTAGTTTTAGAATTTAATTTTATGATTTCTTTTTTTTTTTATTTCGCCAAGCATTCAAACTATATCTGAAGAATTCCTATTTTTCTTAAAAACTATCCAAATAAAAAATCTCAATATTTCACATAAAAATATAAATTTCTTTAAGTTTTTAACTTTCTTACAGTTTTCCTTATTGTAGGGTATCTCTTCGTGCATCAAATGAGCTGACATTTGCACAATTTCGCTTTGTTTTTTCTCCTTTTGCGAGGTTTGAGCCGAGGCGCGAGCCAATTGACGCAATCAAAAGCGCTTAATGCACAGCGAAAACAAAACGCAGCCAAAAACTGCAATCAACGCCAGAGCAGTGGTCGAGCTGCTGCTGTAGGGGGCGTGGCAGAGGGACAGCCAGAGGGGCAGTGCGAGGTATTTGTGGGCTCTGCGCCAGTTTAGTTTGATTATGCGGACGGACAATTCTAAAAACGGATGCACTTTACTTTTCGCAAAGTGATAACCTCATCAACAGACCGCGAGCCGAGAACTGACACCAGCCCCTACACTCGCACACACACACACACACACACCTCCACACCTACACACGGGCACAGCCGCACACCTCTTCGCGGCGCAAAATTATCGCGCTTTTAGGCAGAAAAAACACAAACAGAGCTTGCAGTTCCACTTGTTGTTGTTGTTGTAGTTGTTGTTGTAGTAGTAGTAGTAGTGGTTGTTGTTGTTGTTGTGTGGGTGGCAGGCAATTTCGCAAATGCGTTTAAGTGGTCCTAATGCAGGCGGGCCGCGGCGGCTGGCCGGGATCGGCCCGGGTCTGGCTCTCACTCGCACGTGGATACGATACGCTGCGGCGCGTTGCCTGCCTCTGCCTCTGCCTCTGATTCTCATTCTCATTCCGATTCCGAATCTGATTCTGAATCTGTCTGCAGTGCGAATTATGCCTGCGTTGCAGAATTTTCTATTTTTCTCTGCCGCCCCCTCCGCTCGCTTTCTCCCACTCCCACATTCGTTTAGTCGCGATTTGGCGAGCAAAACGCCGAGATTACAGCGCACCGATAAGTCCATTAGGGAAATGGAGAGGACTGAACTGGAATTGGAACTGCAACTGGAACCTGAAACTGCCTGGCAGTGACGTCAGTTGGCTGTGACCTTGACGCTTGAGTAGAAAGAATTTGCGGTTTAGTGGAACAGTCCAATTAAGAGGGGGCGAAGGGAGGGGCGTGTAGGAGGTGTAGCTGGAGGTCTTATAAATCTGGGTTAGTTGTGGGCAGCGCTGGCAGGTTAAATGAAACAAGTAAAGAAAGCTGCAGTCGAGTGCACTCGGCACTAAGATACCATTTTGTTCTTTACAAGTTTGTACTTAATATAACCATAAATAATTTTATTTAGCGATAATATCGATTTATGAAGTTACTTGTGCCATTTGAAATACACTTGAGCTGCTTAAGCTATACAGCTATCTTCATGCTAAATTTGGTCGCTCTTACTGCTGTAACAGCTGAGTTTTGTGCTTATAGAAAGGCAGCCGGACAAACGGACAGGCTAACAAACATGGTTAAATCGATGCTGATCAAGAATATATATATGATTTATGCTTCAGTCTGTAACAGGCATTTGCACAAAGCTAATAAGCCCGTTTATCTCATTTTCAATGCGTTAATGGTTTATAAAGTTCAGGAAAAACAAAGTTGTGATTTTAGATCTAGGGGAAGTAAAGTGCGGGGGAAAAGATAAGCGAAGTCTTTAGATATTTTAAATGCAAAAAAATTGTATTTTATAAATCATTTCTATTTAAGATATCCAACAAAATGCTAAGATCGATATTTATATAAAAAATAACGCTTAGTTTTGTTGTTAAGTTCAAAGAGTGAAGAGGTGATCTATAATAATTTTTTAAGGTTGATAAGAGAAAAAACGATCTTTATTTATATGTGAAATGAAAAATCTCTACAGCTTATTTTAAAGGATAATATAAAGATCATTTTCTAATACAATTATATATTTTGTAAATTAAATTTATAAGCTGAGAGTGCATATGAAAAAAGATTTAGAATATTGACTAGAAAATTTAATGAAATTTTATCGTTGAAATTCAATCACAAAATTGGTTTGTGATTCATTACTAAATATAAATATACCATTAGTTCGATTGAATCCGTTTTGAAGCTATATTATAGTAAAAATATTATATACATATATATAATATTAACTTTATATATAATACATAAAAAATCACTTAAAGCAAGTTTCCCATTGAAATCTTCGTATCTGCACGATATTTTTCAATCCCTTCAACTAGCAGTAAATCCTACATTATTGCACACATTCATTCATAGCACTCATGAGTTATTCACACGTATACCATATTGCCGAAAAGTCAGCTGATTGTCTGAGTTGAGTGCTTCGCAAATGAAATGCAATGGTATTAAAAGGCTGCGAGCAGGAAAAATGTTAAAACAAAATGAAAATTAACTCAAAATTAATTAAAACGCATCAAAATGTAATGCAATTTGCTGCAGCGTCTGCTGATGCGCATTACGCAACTGCAGCAGCTGGAAAAAGTAATATAAATATAAATTAATAATGTCACAAAAATAACAACAACAACAACAACAGCACGAGCAATTGCATTAATTGAGCAAACAACAAAGTGGAAATGCGTCTGCGACAGCTGCTGACCGCCCCACTGTACGCGTCTGTCCGTCTGTGCGTCCCACTGTCCAGTACTGAAACTGCGTCTGCATGATGCACATACATATTCATGTGCATCAATATGCCAATGCACTTTGTGCGGCAAAAAGTCAGGGAAGGACTGGCAAATACCTCTTAAATTGTTTGAAAAGTCAAGGAAGTCAAACTCAAAAATTAAACAAAAAAAGCTTGATGATTATTAAATTAAATTAAGTTAATTAAATAAAATAAATTGTTTAAATTTATATATGCATTATTTTGAAGGCTTGAAATATTTTTATTTTTTCAAAAAATACATTTTTTATTAAAGTAATTAATTAGTTTTTTTTTATATATTTAAATTTTATTATATTTTTTATTTTATTAATTTACACACTCATTTCAGCGTGTTGTGATCCTTTTATTGCAACTGTCACAAGTTACTAATACTTTGTTAAATTATTAAATAAATAAATAATTATTAAATAGTTTTAAGCATATTTTATATATTTTTTAATTTTATATTTATAAAAGAAGTTAGTTAGAAGTGAGTTATTTTATAAGTGAGTCAGATTAAAACAACTTAATTTCCATTGCTTAATATTTTTTTGAATATTCCATGCAATATACCCCAACTGCCGCACCGTCCAGGGTATGCAAAACAAATGCACTTCCAGCACGACACAAATAAAAAAAATATTGTCGACTTCGCTTGATTAATTTGAATTAACCAAATTAAAACGAAACACAAGTCAATCAGCGGCAGCAACACCCTGTGCCGAGAGAGGCAGCATATAGGGAGAGAAAGGGAATGAGGGTGAGAGCTGCGTGAAAAAGGGGAGCTGCACTCCAACGAATTGGCATGAAAAGCGCACACAACAAACAAGCGACAAAAAAAACGATGCACACACAACAAAAAAAAAACATGCAAAATTTGTTAAATTTTTAATTCCATTAACGCAGCGCGTAGACGCGGATGTGTGTGCAGACAATGGAGAGTGCAGGGCAAGTAGAGAGTAGGGAGAGCAGGAAGAGCAGGGAGAGTGGAGGTGGGCAGCGCCTCTGCCTAATGCAATTGGGGTAGACAGCGGCAGTCGCTGCCTAATCCTACAGCTCTGATTGAATTTCCCGTTTTGGCGACGGCTCGTGGCAGAAACTAGCGACCGCGTGCAGCGTACAACACAGCACACACTCACACACACACACGCACACTACTGCACATGACAACAAAGGCCGTGCCGAGTCCGAGCTTAGCACACAGATTGGCAGCGCCTGCTGCTGCTCCTACTGATTTAACTGCTCCACCCGCAGCATAGGCAAAATCCAGCTCCAGCTTCTCCTGCTGCACACAAAATCCAATTGCTCCTCCTGCTCCTGCTCTCGTCTGCCTGCCTGCTGCTGCTGCTCCTGCTCTGCCTGCTGCAGCAACAAATCGAAATCGTTGCGCTGTTTAGTGCGCAGCTAATTGAATTCCGCGTGTGCTGCGTGTTGCACTTGCCGCTGTGGCAGGCAGGCAGACGGGCAGGCAGGCGGGCGGGCGGCAGGCTGACTCGTGTTGCATTGTCTCTGCTGTAGCAGTTTCGCAATTGGATAATTGCATTTGGCTTGGGCGACACTTGCTGCGCTGGCAGCACTGGCAGCGGTTGCCTGCCAACTTTAAACTGCGCTCAGGTGCGTGTTAATTAGCAGGTGCCGCCCGAAAGTAGGCAATATTTTTTGCAGCTGGGAGAGTTATGTTGGACAAAAAAATGAAGTTGGCTTAAAAGTTAGCTTGAAATGACTTTATGAATTATATTTTTAAGTAGAGATAAATACCTATATGTTTTAGAACAATAATTATATTTAATAACATTATATATATTATATTAAAATGTTAAATATGTTTCGTATATTATTGTGGATAAATCATATAATTTATGTGTATTCAAAAGCCGTAGTTCTCAGCTTTTAAAAATGATAAAGACTTCAAATTTGGCATGAAGATACTGTCAGATTATACGTTGTCTGATATGAAGTATGAGGGAATTTGTTGGGAAAATAGCTTGTTTTTTTCAAATATAATTTTTGTTGGTGTGAATTTTAATATAAGTATATAACCTATGCTTTTAAAATAAAATATATATCTATATCTCTATATATAATATATATTTAAATATATAATATATATCTATTTATTTATTTATTATATGTTTTTATGCTTTATAATATTTTAATTACAGGTATCTATATATAAATAATATCTATCTATAGGTATCTATTAAATTTACATTGCGAAAAAAACTGAAAGTTTTAGATTTCATAGGAGAAGAAGCTAAACAAATTAATAAAAATATACTATTATCATGAGTAGACTTCATATAATTCTCAGATCTAGCTGCAAATAGAGTCTGTAAACTAAAGATCTCAGCTATCAAAATCGCTAGAGACATCAAATTTGGCATGCAGATAACTCCATATCACATGCAGCACTGGACAGTTTCAAAGATTTTTATTTCAAGTTCGCATAGTTGAAACACTACAAAAACTTGTTAGATATCAAAATAAGTCCGTGATAAATGAATAATTTTGTTCATTTTGCATACAAATAGCAATCCCTGCACACACACACACACACACAAATTTCCCATCAATTTATGATGGTTGTGCACACATTTGGGAATAGAATTACGTAATGTTTGCACTCGCATTTCGCTTGCATTTCGGGGGCCCCGAAACGCTTCGTCGCGCTTCTTTTGCTCTCTGTGTAGAGTGCAATTTCCTGCTGTGCTCGCATTTCTAGTTATATTTCAATTCCGATTGCAATTAAAATTAATTGTGTGCAAGCGAGTGTACATATATATACGTGTGTATATATATATATATATATATATATACGACAAACTCAACCCGAATTTGGTTGCCGCTTGCTTGCGCCATTTTAATTTATTTGAGTAAATTTGTTAAAAAACTTTATGAATTTTATTTATGGCTCGCACACGACGCGCCGTCGTCCGCCCACCTGCCTAGCAGTGTACCGCCCCCAGTCGACCACAAGTGTTAGCATATCATGTTACAGACTATTTCCGCCAAATTTACACACGCAAAATAATTTAACGTTAGAGCCGTGCGGCCTGCTGCCCACCTCGATGCGCTCCTGTGCCGCAGCTGCGTTCCCACAGGCTGCCAGCTGTGTGCGGCTGTGTGTGCGTCTGGGTGTGTATGTGTGTAGCGCCAATAAATTTCCATTTAGTCAGCGCTAGTGTCGCTTGCTCTGCCTTCTCGATCTCGCTCTCTCTCTGTCTCTCTCTCTCTCTCTCTGCCTACCTCCCCCCCGGCCTGACCAGCGCGCACTCCATTAGAATTGTGAGAATTTGTAATTTTGCATAATTGTTGTATTTGGAGTCCGTCGGCCGCAAAACTCATTTGCCAAATGGAAAATTGCCATTTCGTGTCTAATGTTGCACATGCGGCCCGCTGGCGAGTCGACGCCATGCCACGCCCACTGCTGCGCCTCTCTGCTCTCTGCCCACTTAGTTGAAAGTTTTAGTAGCGCTCCAGCTGCATGGTGGGGGAGCTGGGTAGGTGGGTTAGGGGTGTCGTTGGGTGTTTTGCTGCTGGCATCGGTAGCGGTAGGTGACGCTACCGTTAGTTGCCTGCGCTGTCGCTGCTCTGCCGGCGTCGTTAGTGAATTAATTTCCACTGAATAATTCATGCTGAATTATTTGGGCGTATTAAATAGCCCTGACGCTGGCGCTGCGTTGCGGGCTCGCTCGACGTGCACATGCCTGCACAGACAGGCACATTCCGGCGCCCAAGCGGGGCTTAATGGTGTGGCCCAAAGGGGCAGCCATGCATATTACACACAGACACACACACAAACACAGGTGTATACCTGTACAGCTGCATGTTGACCGAGGCCCGGGGTGTTAAATGTAAATCAAATCAAAATGCTATTTCTGAAATTGATTTTTGAAATTTTAATGGGCCGCCAAAATGGAAAAGCAAGTGGAAAACTGTTTGCCGATTGGCCAGATTTGCCGTGATCTAAAATATTGATTGCAAGAGGTGGACGAAGAAGAGGAGGAGAATTTGTGGGAACTCAAAAATAGAAAGAAGAGAGTATAAGGAAAAGTTTGATGAAGTAAGAGCAAGAGAGAGAGATAGAGATAATGAGAGAGATAAAGAGAGAGAGAGATAGAGAGAGTGAGAAATAGAGAGAGAGAGAGATAGAGATAATGAGAGAGATAGAAAGATAGATAGAAAAAAAATAGACAGAGAGATAGAGAAAGCGAGAAATGGATGCAAAAAAACAGAAGATAGAAAAAAAGAAAGAAAGTATACAAAGATATTGAGAAAGAGAAAAAACGCGTAAAAAGAGATCAAGTAAGGTACAGATAGAGGATAGAGATAAATAAAGAGATTCATATTTCCGAGAGAGGAAGAAGTCCAAAAAAAGGCATTGGGAATAGAAAGAGAGAAGACAAGAGATAGACGAAGATATATAGATTAAGAATTGAGATTGCAAGATTGAAATTTGAAAAGGAATATAGACCCTAATGGAGTTCATTAAATGGAGAAAGCAGCATAGATATTTGGAAAGAAGTAAAGAAATAGAGAATGGAATGGAGAATGGTGAAATATGAAAAAAAATGTTAATTTTTAACAAATTCGAAAACCAAGAATAAAATACTTAAAAAAGTTAAAGAGAAATAGTTGGATATTTGAGTATATATGTAGGTACTGTTTATATCTTGTAGAACTACTTAGAAAATTAAGCTATATCTAAAAAGACTAAGAAGAGACTCAAATAATATCTTAGATAAAAACTGAATCATATTTCAGATAATACAAACTTTAGAAGATTCCATAAAATAAAAAGTATAAAATTTTATTCTTATGTTTTTAATTTTATGAATTAAAAATTTCAGAAATTTGATATAGTTAAATATAAAAACTTAACTTCAATATAAATACAAAAATATACTCCGACTGATCCTGCCTTTAAGCTACTCAACAGAAATGATCTTCAACTCTTCTTCAAGATCCTTTTCAATTTAGACTCAATTGCTATCCGATTACATAAGAATACTGAAAAAGTCTTTACCATATAACGATCTGCGAACGTATCGAAATTTCACACAAGTATCACTTACCCCAGAAACTGCATATCTTTTATCTCTTACGATCGCTACTTTTATCGCTGTGCCAACATTTCCCCTATCGCTTGCAACATTTTCCACGCTCGACATTTGACTTGATTTCCCTGCCAAAGACGGGGGAAAATTCTTGGTCTAATTAAGCGCTGCGAGAGATGCAGAAGGCGCCAACTGGACGGCAATTGCACTCGCAACTGTTGTCAGTTCATCAAGCGAGATGACGGATGGACAAAGAGAGAGAGAAGGAGAGAGAGAGAGAGGGAGGGAGATGGCTTGCTGCGACTCTTTTGCGGCAAATGCAATTAATTTAAATCAATTGATTCGTTTGAGGACAATTTAATTGTATGCAGACTGCAGCGAGAAATGCAAAAGAGTGTGAGAGAGAGAGAGATAGAGAGAGAGGGAGAGGGTTGCAGGCAAATGAAACACAAATCGATTGTAGATTATTTGTCATAAGGCTGTAATTGTCTTTAATTGAATCGAATTGAGTTTGTGCTTGAGTTTGAGGTGCATATGACAACATTAAAGGCGACGCAGAGTCGCCAACAAGCGCCCGCATGCCTTGCCGTCGCAGTCGCAGTCGCAGTCGACGTCGCCGTCGGCGTCGCAGTCGACGCTTTTGATGTTCAATTGAATTGCAGTTAAATTACAAGTGCGCGCGCAGTTACAGCGCGATGCGACTGAGAACGTGATTGGCAAGCAAATTAATCAAAATTACTGACAATCTTTGGGCAATTTATGTAGCTGCATCTGCAGCTGCGAATGTATCTGTATCTGCTGCTTTTGTAGGCAGTATCTATCTCATGCTTGTCTTGGGCTTGTCTGGCTGTTTAGCCAATTTTTTATATGTATCTTTATGTATGTATCTTAGCTAAAGATACATATAGCTGCCACTGTATCTGTATTTTTACCTGCATTTCATATATTGAGATGATTTTCTACGACTATCTTGCATATAGCAAACAGTATTTGTGATTGTATCTATAAATGCAGCTATTCCTTAGGTAATTTACTGCTGTATCTGCAGTTCAGAATGTATCTGTCGCTTGCTATGTACTTATCTTATGCTTCTCTAAGGCTAGTCTTGTGCTCTAGGCGATCTTCTCTATCTATAGCTGCATATATGTATCAAATTGTATCTATACTTGTTGCTATTACAGCACCTGTAAGTGTATCTGTAGCATCTGCAGTTGTATCTGTGTCGGTATTTGTGTATGTATCCGCATCTCATGCCTGTTTTTGGCTTGTCTTGTGCTTGAGGCAATCATATGTATCTGTATCTATATTTGTATATATATATTGTCTGTATCTTTAGCTGCAATATAAATATATTATTGATATTAAAATATAGTATTATATAATATATTATAATATAAATATTATAAATATTATTAAAAACATCTGTAGATATATGTGCATTTATTTCCAGCTTACCTTCCATTCTTCCAAAAGTATCTGCAGCTCGAAATGTATTTCAAGCAGTTGTTATCATAACTTTATCTTAATCTGTTAAATCTATTTCTAATTTCTGTATCTCAATCTCATTATTTTCTTCTATTCTGCCCCTGCGTTTCAGCTCGGTCCTGCAGCTGCGGGCAGAGGAATGTTTTGCTACCAGTGCCCGCCCGCCCTGCATCCGTGCGGACCGCATCCGCCGCGCCTGCCCACACTGGACTATCCCTTTGCCGCCACGCATCCATGTGAGTATGCCAAATGTATCTGCGAGATACTTGCGCGATAAGCGCTAACAGCCAAATGTGCAGCAGCAGCCGAATTAAATTTAGATAAAAAGCCAATGATAATCGCCTGTCGTCGGCAGCGGATTAGCTCTGTGTATCTTTGTATCTTGTAGTTACATTAACGAATTATTCTATTAGTGGCACGCATGCAACATGCTACTGCAGGGTGGCAAGCTCAACGAGTAGGGGGGAGGCGGGTGCTTGGTGGCAGGGGAACTTTGCAACATATCGGATTACATGCCGCACATGTCGAGAGGGTTTGTTGTCGGAATTATGCGCAGAAGTTTGTGTCGAAACGGTCAGAGGGTAAGTGTCTGCAGGCGCTGCGAGCGAAAAGGATAGCATGAGGGAGAGAAAGAGATAGATAAATACAGAGAGAGAGGGAGAAAGCAGACGCTCACTTTCGCCTGCTAATTGAATATGCGCCAAACTGACAGCGTTGATTACTTCGGCAAGTACTGCGATAAGGTGCTCGCAAATAGTTTTTCATACTCGGAAAAGCATAGTACTCTTTCGTTTTCCATTAGAAGGAAGATGGCAAATAGATAGCCAGAGAGACAACTGTCTGCAATTTGCATAAAATTGAGCTTAGATATGGTAGAATCGTTTTTTGCTAGATTTAACTTAAGATTTTATTACCATATGCCAACTTGAGCTCAACTGCATTTATTATTTTTATTGAGAGGCTTAAATAACATATTCTGATATATCTGATATTGTGTTTAATTTTTAATGATTCATAATATTTTTTAGTACATTTTTTCAACATACGCTCAATTTTTTCATTTCGAATGATTCATAATATTTTTTAATAAATTTTTTCAACATCAACGCTTAATTTTTTATAATTTTAAGAGAGAGTGAAATGTAAAATGTTTTAAAATATTACATACATTTTTTGAGTGAGATGTTAATTTTTTATAGCTAGATTTAGCTATTTTTTATGTTTTTTGCTTTGGTAAAGCTTTGCTGCATACTTGCCTTGTGCTAGCATAAATATTCGACATAACCTATAATTTCTAATGCAATTTTCATAAAACTTATCTCTTTAATTTTAATAAAGTTGAGTCTAATTATATTTTAGTCGGGAACTTTGTTAGCAGTTGCTTTTCTTCAAATAAAATTAAACATAAGTCTCAACTTTCTAAATAAAACTAAGAAACATGTAGAGTATTTTTTTGGATGATTTTTTTTTTTTGCTTTAACTTCTTAAGCCATTTATGAATATTTTTAACTTTAAGGCAACTCTTCAAAATATAAACTCCATTCTACATACACACTAGAATTAAATAAAAATTTTAAAAATATGTTAACAAGTTTCCATAAACCAAGTTTAGGTATTTTATAGTCGTTTAAGTCGTTGTGATCAACTTGCCATTTTTTGCAATTTCAAAAACACTTTGCAACACAAACTCAACTTTTCAATTACTCAACTTAAAAATCTCCGACGATTGCACTCTACGAAAGTGCTGCAAATATTTGTTAGTCATAACGAGTCACGGACAGTCCTTCCGTCCTTCGGTCTATCAATAGGGGCACTCACTTGTCTGACAATTCGCGGAATGGCAACGCATAAAAATTCCATTAAACGCCATTTCGTCGAAATGTCGAAAGAAAACCACAGAGCAATTCGATTTCCTACTCTATGCCCCGCCCAGCCCGTGCCCTATCGCTTCCAGCCGTAATAAACTTTGCCTTTGCCATAGGAACTACCCATTACACCAACACACACACACACACATACTCACAGATATATATAACTATAATTGAATAAAAAAGAAAAAACGAAGCGAGAGCAGCGATGAGACGAGAGGCGGCAACTCAATCGATATTCAGAGCAGAGTCAAAGGAGTGGCCCAAGTAGGGAATGGTAATGGGGCAGGGGAAGGGGGACGGTGCCGGGCAGAGTTACCCGTCAAGTTGGGTTTGGTTGGATTTTGGATCATGCAATTATCTCCGCGTGCTTTTGCCATGCAAATTTTCGCAGCTTCGTTTTGGCTGCGGAATGTGCGAAAGTGTCGCGCGAGCTAAACGATTTCGTCAGCGCAATCTGTCGAAAAAAAAACAAATTCCAAAAAAAAAAATCAAAAACCAAAAAAATACTAGAAATTATATATCAAAGCGCCACCTGCCGCCGTAAACCAAAAATCGAAACACTTCATATTGATTATGGCTTAAAAGGCGCCGACAAAAGCAACGAAAATTGCAGCGCATTTGAGTTGCGTTTAGTTTTGTGGATGCCTGAGCGAATCTACAGTGTCTAATGGGATTAGCTCGGGACTTACGAACGCATTAGCTGCGAGCGAGAGAGAGAGGGAGAGAGCTGGAGAGAGAGGGAAAAGTGGTAGACTCGCACTTGTATCTATAATGCATGAGAAGCCTGCACGTAGTCAGGATGCTCACGTCCTGCTGCTAATCAGCTGCCCAGAAGGTGCAAATTCCATTTGCCGACGACTGACTTATTCAATATGACAGACAAGCGAGACAGCCAGACAGACAGGCAGACAGACAGAGAGTGAGAGAGACAGCCAGACAGACAGACAGCTAACTTATGCTATATGGACTTGCTTGGGGGCAAGAAGCTACGCATATTTGTGGCTTATTAGGTAACAAATTCAACTGTCGCTTTTGATTTCTGTTAACAACAACAACAACAACAAGTTGCTCTTCTTAACTGCTGCTCGTAAGTGCCTCGTTCCTGGTGTCACTAATGCAATTTATAAATTGCCACAGTCCCTCAGTCTCGAGTTTCTCTCCTCGCCTAATGCAAACTAAGTCCCAGGCAAGCACTTTTAATGAGTTCGCATCAGTTGTGAATTACAAATGTTAATTGGATATTAAGGTGATTGCCGGGCATGTTGTACATGTTGTGCGATTCAATCTGGAGGCACGTTGACCTAAATAGGCAGTTGTCTTTGATATGTCAGGGCTAAGGAAATGGGTAGAAATTCATTTTAAATCGCTATAAATTACTTTAATATTTAATATTAATTTTTTTATAATTTTAATTATTTTTATTTAAATATTTTTGTTTATATTTATCGATTTTCAATGCAAAACACCTTTCTTAAATATATGTTATCCGATAAAATTAGGTTTAAGTATTTTGTATTTAAATTTTTTATCATTTTCTGCTTTTTTATATTTTCAACTCCATTTTTACTTTCAATATATTGGAAAATAATTAAACTTTCTTGACATTAACCGATTTGTGGTTTGGAAAAATGATATATAGAGCTGGCATAATATATTTCTAGGCCTTACAAAAGGTTTTTCTTTTTAACTTATTTGAGTTTTTTTTTTCTTTTCTAATTTTTTTACGGGGACTATTACTTTCAATTTGGTATCAAGAAATTGAAGTTATTTTCCTATATTCTTAATTGAGATGTGATTTTAATGTGATCAAATTCAATGGGTACTTTAAAAAAATTCAGCTATGCTTAAATCTTAGCTTCTAGTATGGCACTTTCAAGCTTAATGCGTTCTTGAGCCTTGTATTATATTTTTCAAAGCAACTCTAAGTATTTCTACAATTTTTATAAATACCTTTCCATGCAAAAATATGCTAAAAAAAAATACTGTAATTCATTGCATCTTAATATGCATAAGTTATCAATGTAAATGTCTCTGAGAACACGCTGACATCACTAAATAAACTTAGCCGGAACTCAAGCTCAATCTAATACGTATATATATGTATATATATATATACTACGCTTATGCAGCACATAAGCACAAGCACGTCATATATCTGAGGTATCAACTGCGACACTTTGCACAAATCAAAAAGCTCAAGAAATTTGCATGGATAATTCAATTTAGTTTCGTTTCGTGATTCCCCGTGATTCCGTGATTCGTGATTCTGTCAAGCGACACCAGCACGAAGCTCGATTGCTAAACTAATTTAAATTTCGAGCGCGTGCGACGCCAAGTGAGAACTGAGAGCTGAGAAATGGCAACTCAATGCGGGAAACTGAAATTGAGACCGTGACCTCGCCCCGAAAGGGCTGCTGGGAATTGGGAATATTGCGGGAGAGTGACAGAGAGGCGGAGGCATAAACTTGAACGAAAAGTGTCGCTGGCAATTTGCAAGGTGTAGTGTAGCAAGTGAGGCAAAGAGCGGGAAAAACTGTGCCACAAACTCATTTGCAGCGCACAACTACGATAAATGTTAATTCGTCTGAGATTACGCAAGAACGAGGCAAATTCCGGAACATGTTAAAAATCGAATGAAAATTGATTTTTCATCCTTGTTGGCGGAGACAAAGTCGTGCTGCATGCCAATCAAGTGCCAGACACACACACACACACTCACACAGAGAGAGAGAAAGACAGACAAAGTTGCAGACAAGTATCTTATAGATACAAAAACAGTGAGTGGGTAGGGGGCAGCTGATTGCAGGGACTCGACTCGGCTTCACTCCTCAATCTGCTCCTCTCTCTCTCTACCTCTCTCTTGCTCTGTGTGAGTACCAAAAATCCCTTAATGATGGTTTCGCTTGTTATGCCAAATGTTTAAAAATTGAATTATCTCCCATTACCGGCGCAGCTAACGAGCGGGGCGGCAGACAGTGCCAGTGAGGCAGCGAGAGAGAGAGAGAGGGAGTGGGTGGGTGAGAGTGAAAGAGCGAGCGCTGTAGACTGTGTGCTGGCATAAGGGCAGCATAGGGTAGAAATAGAGAGGTCTTGTTATGAGCTGTAAGCCAGCAGCGAGACAGGGTATGCTAGACGTTGTAAGAAAGGGAATTATGCAAGGTATTATAATTTTTTATTATAAGTAATATAGTTTTGTTTAGGCTGTAGTTTGCGTATTTATAGAAGCACCTACTTGAAATTGATTATGCGTGTCAATAAGCCTTCAGATAATATGTATGCCAAATTTCATGGCCATAACTTACAAGCTGTGAAAGTTATTTGTAAAACAAAAACTTATAAAAAGCTCTATATATTTCATAATTCATATTTATTTATTTCTAAAAATCTAATTAATTCTAAATTAATTAAGTATGTTAATAAGCCTTAAATAAATATGTATGCCAAATTTCATAGCCATAACTTACAGGCTGTAAAAGTTATTTGTAAAACAATATATTATAAAAATATTGATAAATCCCATATTTCATATAATTATATTTTTAAATTTCTAGATATTTTATTTTTAGTTTCTAGTTATTGCAGAAAAAATATTATTGCAAGTCTTGTGATTTTTTTTAAAAATGTACAATGATTCTATAGAACTTTACAGGGTATTTGCATAGTCGAGTCTTGCATGGCATTCGCATTCTTATGCATTGAGGCTGTCTGCGTTTGGCTTCTCGTTTGCCCTGTGCGCTGCGTACTTTTTGAATCAATTTGCCAACAAGGATTTGTTAATCCTGTCTTCCTGACAAGTGCGGTTAGTTGAGTTCTCGTTGTTGTTGTTGTTGCTGTTGTTGCTCTTGTTGTAGAGCTCTGGCTGGGCTGACATTTGATGTTTTTGGATGGTAACAGAGAACGTTGCTTTCAGCATTAAATTCTTATTGGCGGAGCAATGGCAGAGGCAAAGAGATATGCGAAAGGGGCGGCAGCAGCTGGGAGATTGAGGGAATGGACAGGGATATGGAGAATTGAGCCTGATGAACGCTTTGGGGATTTGCACTGGCAACCTAATTGTGCTAATTGCCGTTGCCGTTGCTGTTGCCGTTTGCCGTTTGCTTTTTCGGCCTCAAACCGAAGGCCGATGCTTGCCACATGCCGCATGCCACATGCCCAAGGCGTCCATTTGCATTTCAAGCAATTATTGGCAACAACAAATTTGATTAACAAAACGGAAACGGAAACGAAGTGCACGTAGCTGGCTCGACTCGACTCAACGACTCGATTCGATTAGGCCAGAGCTCTCAGCTCTCAGCCCGAGTTGCGTGTCTTATTAGCAGCAAATGAGCGTGTGGCAAGTGCAAGTTGTCCATGTGGCAGGCAAGTCGCTGCAGCATTTCTAATTACTTGCGTAATCAAATATTAATCGAGACTTAAATGCGCTGCATAGCGACACTTTGATAACTCCAGTGGCAAGTTGTGAGCAAACAACATTAGTGCGCATTATGTGAGCTCCCCCGGGAACGGACAGCGAACGGACAGAGAACGGACAGAGAGCGGACAGAGAGCGGACAGAGTCCAGCTACTGTCGGGATGCTGGGCAAACGTAACCCTCGCCAGCTCTAACAACATTTCAGCAGCTAATCCGATTAGTCGCTCCGCCCAAAAAAGTTGACACAACTCTAGGCGGACAGGCTGGGGGCGTGGTAGAAGAAATGAAAATTAAATTTTGCAATTTGCCAGCTAATTATTTATTTAAAATCAAATTGAAAATTAATTTTACAACAAGGCGCTCCGCAAAAAGGCTCGACTTCTTGCCAGCAGCAGTAACAACAATGAAAAGTCCGAGGAGTTTTTGGCAGCGTTTCTTGTGCAGCTTTTTGCCTTTTTGGCCGGGGTCAAGTGCGGCTGTCAACATGCCCAGCCACGCGCTCTCGCTCTCTCTCTCTCTCTCTCTGTCTCTCCATCTATTTTTGCTCTTTGGCATGCTCAAAAGGCATGGTTATAAAATATTTTGTAGCATAGAACATGGCGCTTCTGCTTGAAAATTCAATTAGCCTGCAATTTTGCAATTTTTGGCAACAGCTGCCTCTCAGCACCAGGAGGCATGTCCTGCCTTCGGTTGGGGCAAGGCATATTGATAACAAACAGTGGGGGTAAATTTTTAGGTAAATAATTGAAAGGCAAACTAAGAGACTGCCATGAAAAATGTAGCAGTGTGCAGGACATAGAAAGCAAAGACGAATAACTTAGCTTTCATAGGACTCTCATGTTAGATCGCTTGATTATTATTTTGAATTGATATAATATTTTCATAATATTATACAATTGGTAGCTGCCTACAAAATTTCAAAGCTTTAGCTATTCTAATTGAAGAGTTCAATGAGGTGAATTGTAAATACGTGTGGAAAAATTAGTGTTCAATTAATTTGGCATAAGCTTTTATTTTGCTATTACTGCTATATAGATAATTTCATAGCTCTAGCTTTGCTGATCGCTGAGTTCACTGAGGTATAATGCAAAAAAATTTAGTTTTTTATGAGTTTGACTTAAAAAAAGAGGATTTTTAGACTGTTTTGAAGTTGTATAATTAATTTCACAGTATTAACTTTTTAAGTCGCTGAGTTCAATGAGGTCGTTGCTTCTGTATTTATAAGAATATTTTTTATATCAGCCAATAGACATGAAGGTTCATAGTTTTGTTGCTCTAATTACTCTATTTTTGTAGTTCAATGAAAAAATTTAATTATTTGATTGAGAGAATAAATAAAATGTCTATAAAAAATTAAATATAAAAATTTTAAATTTAATTTGCTCTGTCATAAATTAAATTTTTATATCAAAATGCTGTTAAATATAGTGCATATAAAAATTAATATATAATTGAAGCTAGCCTTCAGTTCGCATTTAAATTCCCAATCAGCTCATTGCCTAATGCAAGGCCTTGAGTATTATGCACTCTGCTTACGTAATTACAAACACGTGAGAGCCATAGTTGAGCTCTCAACTCAAATCTGTAGCCAGCTTATTGGCGCTTATGCAGCCTCAGCTTATGCACAGCATGCAGCAGCGAGAGAGACTGAGAGAGAGAGAGATAGAGTGAGAGAGACGGAGCGAAGGTGCGTGGAAGAGGGACAGCTGAAAACTATCTTAATTATGCCGGCTAATGCAAACACCTTAGGATGGCTAATTCCTCGAGTGTAATTCCTTCTCTTCTTCTGCTTCTTCGGCTCACAGATACAAGCTACTCGTATCATCCTGCCATACACGATGAGACTTTTGTGCGGCGCAAGCAGCGCAGGAATCGCACCACCTTTACACTGCAACAGGTAAGAGGCAGAGCAACAACGAGCCGCTGATGAAAGCGATGAACTTACGTTGAAAATTCCCATTTCCTTTGCATTTTTCATGTGCTGCGCCGGAACAGCTGGAGGAGCTGGAAACGGCATTCGCACAGACCCATTATCCGGATGTATTTACGCGCGAGGATCTGGCCATGAAAATCAACTTAACCGAGGCACGAGTTCAGGTAAGTGAAGTGCCGTGCAACTCTAGCCTGTAACTGTGATTTCCACCCACTCCCCTTCCATTCTCAAAAGGGTCAACCCTTTGGAAATTATGCAAAAAGGTTAAAAGTGAAAACGAATTGGGGGAAAAAATAAAAAGTATGAAAATAAAACAGAATTTCAGTTCACAGTTTCATAAATTGTATCAAATTTCACAAGAATAGCGAGCGTGGCAGCCCTAGGCCCCGCTGTCCGGTCACGCAGTGTGATCAAAGCTGTGACTACCCCCGCCTACCGCCTACCGCCTACCGCCTCCCGCCCATTAATAATGCATATGCATGTCTTGGAGCGGAGCGAGTTTGGGGGTCATGTACCAACCTAATGCAATAAGGGCCTTTAAAAATATTCTATATACATTTTGAATGAGGCAAAATATGCAAAGTTCTTATGAAAGCCATAAAACTCAGCGCAAACTTGTGGGCCAACAATGTATTGGCTGAAAGAGAGGGAAAGAGAGAGATAGAGAGGTTGAAGGGAACTCGTAATAAATCAAATTTATTTTTCAATATACTGTTAGAAGCGAGTTTTTCATTGGCCTTTGAGTGCAGGAAGTTCTGTACAGGCAACGGAAGACAATCGAGAACGTAGTTGCTGAGAATCGCAGAGAAGGCTCGATACTGTGTAAGAAAGTTGCAAATTTATTGAGTGTAAGCTGATTTCTAAAGAAAGTTGCAGTATCTATGCGAATATGAATAAAATTATATAGAGCTTGTTCTAAAAATAGAATGGAAAAATCGTTTAAAGTTTAAAAATGTTAAAAAAGTAGGAAATTTAGTATAAGCAGATTTCTAACAAAAAGTTATAGTATCTGTAAAAAATAATATAGATCTAGAGCTCAAAATATTGCAAAAATTATTGAAATTGAGAAAAATTCCATTGATTAAATGCAATATATTTTCAATAACAAAGAAATTCAGAGTTCAAAAAGTTTTTGTGTTTTCCATTTTAAATTATGTAATTTTTTAATTTAATGTGACATTGAAAATTTATTAATATTATTTTTTCATTTATTTTTTTTTTATTAAACAAAAAAAGACAATATATATTAATTATACATTCAAAAAATAAATTTTATTAGCTAGAAAATCAGCATTTTTTTTAATATAAAGAACAAGTTAGAAAAATCAGGCTAAATGTTCTTGAGCTAAGATCTCTAAGAAATAGAGTAGCACTTCAAGAAGATTACCTTCATCTACAATTTTATAATTTAAAATCAGATATTAATAGGTTACTCATACCTTGCCGGTTATCCATCAAAGCACAGATGCAATCCACTCGATTCTCTAACCATTTTAAAGTAACTTGATTTTTAAAAAGAGATTTCCCACCCAACTAGCTGTTGGCTTCGGAAATCGAAGCTCGTCTTTAGCTCATTTATCAATCAATATCATTTACGATAAGCAAAGTCTGGCACATTAGCTCAACTTCAAAGCACTTTGTCTCTGTCAGGCAGGCAGGCAGTTCAATCCCGGCTATATCCTCAGTCAGGGAGCACAGGCCGGACCCAGACGGGCTTACGTATCGTGCTCTATCACTCTCTCTCTCTCTCTCTCTCTGGCTGCACATTAAGTAAATGATTTTTGGTCCGGATTGAAATGCGCCGCGACAGACGCGCAGCATCAGGAATTGACAGTGGAAAAACATATCAGGTTACCAAAAGTAGAGCTCGTCTGCGCCAAGTGAGCGGCAAACGAGCGGGCGAGCGGCCTGTGTCAGCCGGGAATCAAACGAAGTACATAATAAATTTTATTATAAAATTTATTTCCGGGCAGGAAAAAATGTGTCAAAATGCGGTCGCTACAAAATGCCGAGTGGCGGGAAAAACGGGGCGGCAGGAGGCAGAGGCACGTGGAAAACGGGGCACCCTCATCAAAAATATTTGGCATTCATTCCATTATCGAAATCCCCGACTAAGCCAGGCAAAGGGACAGAGAGAGAGAGAGAGAAAGCCAGACGGGTCTCACTTACTCTCGTTGTCTCGCTCTCTCTCTCTCTTTCTCTCTGTATTTCTCTTTGTTTTTTTTGTGGCATTTTTCACTTATTTTGCAATGGTTTTTCTTCCGTCTGACATTCAAAGTCGAATTTCAGCTCTAAACTCGGACAGCAGTCAGGCGGGTGGACTGACAGGCAGGCAGGGAGTGTGTGTGGGGGGGTAGGAGGGGTGCCTGCCTGCTAATTTTGTTATGGCTGACAAGTACACGTGTTTGCGACAAGTGTCCCATTGTCGGACAGTTGACATAGAAATTTGCAGTAAATTCAATTCAAAGTATCAGGTTGCGCCTGGGAAACTGCGTGCAGGGAGAGTGCAGAGAGCAAGAGGCGCCACACAGTTGGCAGTGGGGGGTGAGAGGTTGTGGTCTGGTGTGCGGCAAGTGCTTGTGCCTGGTCGACACGCTAATTGTGCCGGAAATAAGCGAGAGCCTCATTGTCAGCGCCTAACGCCACCAAAGTGTTTTTAATAGCCAGCTCGTTAGTGTGAGGGGAAGGAGGAAGAGGGAGATGGAGAGGGAGAGGTAGCGGGGCAAACGCTGTATACGTGTCTAGTTAGCGCTGCATCCTCATTAAGTTTTTTGCCACATAATTTGCTCAGTCTCAATCTTTTGGCTTGCCGCGTGGGCAACGTGCTCGAGTGCCTGCCACCCACATCTCAAGAGAGAGAGAGAGTGAAGACTAAGATAGAGATAGAGCGGGAGAGGGATACAGATAGAGTGTGACGTGGAAGTAGATCCGCCGCTAATTGTCGCTGGCTGCCCCCGCACAGTGTCACAAATTGCCACAACTGACGATTGCAATTTCCCTGCACAATTTCACTGACTCAATTTGCATGCTCACTCGGCTATAGCTTCAGCTTCAGGTTGCCTCAAGTCTACAATTTTGAAAAATTTAAGAGGAAATTGTGTATGTATGCGAAGTGCATGTAAATGTGATTTATCATGTCTGATGCAAGTCAATATCAAGCTGGAGCTGAGCTGAGCAAGGTAGTTGGGTATGGTTTTATAGAGTGAAAGAAGAGTGATAAAGTTAATAAATTTTACTGAGTAACTTCGATTTGGTGTAGCTTACATATCTATTTTTTATTATTTATAATAATACTATATTCTGTACTATATTTTAAAAATTATTATTATATATATTGTATAGACTAATTTTTCAAGTTATTTCAAAAATAGCCAACTGAGATACACCCAAATTTCGCTATTTACTTTTATATTATTTAAAGCTCTTCCTTTTTTTCTCTATATCTCACTCCATGAATTTTATATATTTTCTTTATTTCTTTTGTTCTGTGTTTTACTCATAAGTCTCGTTTTCTCTATATCTCACTACATGAGTTCCATATATTTTCTTTATTTCTCTAACTCAGTTTTTCACACATAAATATTATAATTTTTTATTGCTAGTTTTACTTTCAAAAACCTTTATATATTTTTAGTTTATCTCTTCTTTCTTACTCTATTGTATTAATTTTTCATATATTTTAATTTTATTTGTTTCAATTTACCATATTTTGTCATTATAAATTTTACAATATTATAATACTTATTTGTTTTTCTCAAACTTTCATCTTATGGAAACAGAGATCAGTCTTATAAATGTAGAACTATATCTTTGATTAAATATTTATGTCCCTCTCATTGGTCTACCAAAAAAGCTTGTGATATTTCTAACATATGTACATCTGATCATAACATATTTAATCCTTCTTCTGCTTGTCAAAAACTGACAATCAGGGAATCATTTGACGTCCCTCTAGTAGGTTTAGCTCACATTACTTTTCAATAAATACTGCTCTATCAATCTTTGGGTATTTTTCACCCTCTCTGGGGTACTCCAAGAACTTCTTCAACTACAGCCCTAATTAGCTTTCTCCTTTCTGGCAAAACCAAGGCTATAATTAATCCGTTGCACTGCCACCCTTGTCAGCGGTGCACAACTATGCGATAGTGAAACATTAATATTAATAATATTCCCGAAATTCCGCCTAGAAATATTTATGAAGCTGCCTCGTCCGATTATGCGCCTCGTCTCACGTCTCGCATTACAAAAGTATTTTCATACATAATTCGTTTAGCATTATGTCTGCAGCATGACAATGTTGTGTCGGGCCACACCCACCGCCCATTGTAGCGGTATGGTATAATGCCAATAATTGATAATTTATTATAATCACAGGCCAGGGGAATTGGGGGGCGGACTGACTGGGCGCACAAGCAGTTGCAGTAGTAGCAGTGGCACTGACTAGCGTAACACTAGGGAAATAACCTCGTACCCCCATCCGAGCCGTTCTCAAGACGTCGCACAAAGGGGTTGCTCTCGGCGCTGTCAAATAATTGCATTTGCCTCAATAATCCTTTAATGCTGATCCAAGTTGATGGCAGGGCAGCGCCGGCGGCGACTACGATTGCGATTCCGATTCTGAATCGGCATCGGAATCGGTTGCGGCTGCGGCTGCGACTGCGGGTAACGAGGGGTGTTGCCTCTTGCGGTAGCTCGATTATTTTGCTGCAAAGGGTTCACCAAATGCGTTTGATATTAACACATCTGTTCGTTCATTCCACTTGAGCTGCTCGCGCGGCAGCTTGGCCGGCAGCGCTGTTTGCGGAAGCTAATGGTGCGCACTTGCCATAATTACCCGGCCGACCTCATCCGCACACACACACTCATACCGCAGGTTGGGGTGTACTGTGTGTGTGTGTGTGTTTTTTTTTACCTCTCATTGTTTCCACTTTGTTTCGTGTGTTTGTTTTTGCTCTCTGGTAACTTGTAACCGCAATCGCAGCACCTCCTACCCATTAATATATATATATATGGTGTGTGTGTGTGTTTGCAGATCGCGTTCTACAGTATTTTATACACATTGCAACAATTTCGTGTTGTGTTTACCTTCTGCCCGCTGCGCATTGTTAAATCGAAATCGAAATTATGAGCACTTTTGCCGCCTTCGGGCGTTTCCTTTCGCAGTGCGCATTGTGCGCTTGTGTTTGCTTGTGCTTCTCTTCGCTTCAGTTCTCTTTTCTTTTGTTGTGCTCTGCATAGCGGTAAATAAATTATGTGAAGTAGGACTCGATAGGGAGAGAGGTCCTTCGTACACTTATGTCTTGTGACGTGTGTTGCCAAGCGTAAGGGCGCCGCAAATGCAGTGGGATGAGGCAAGCTTGAGCAATATTCGGCAAAATATCTTATGAATATTTCAAATATTTATTCAAAAGTAATTAAATATTTTAAATGAAATTTTGTATACATAAATAAATAAATACAAAATGTATTTATATAAATAAATAAATATAAAATTGGTTTAATAAATATAGAAATAACTTCTAGCCTGAATCAAGAGCTTTCTAAATTATTAAAAAAAACACATTTTTTAACATTTGTAAAATTTCAGTATCAATATTTTGCAGTTTTGTCAAATTATTATTTAACTTTTTATCAATATTTTTATTAAATATAGGGACAAGTAAAATATGAATGTATAAAAAATATATAGAAATAACTTATGTCCTCTTAATGATTTTCTTAACCCTTTTTTTATATTTGAAAAATTTCACTATATATAATTTGCAATTCTGTAAAATTATTATTTATTATTTATATTTTTCTTAAATTTTTGGTGTAGTCTGGCAAAGCTCAGTTCATATTTTTTTAAATTATAATTCACATTCATAAACCTACTTGTGGTAATAATAAAAGTTTTTAGCTCAAAGTTCTTTCCTCCGCACATTTTTTATAAATGTCATAAAATATATATAAACCACTTTTAAATTTTTTTGGTATTTCAACAAAATTTTATTTTACCATACACTTCAAATTCTGTCCAAATTCTTTTTAAATTAAGTATGAATAAGTCAAGCTTTGAATTTTGCTTATGAAAATTTCCATAATATCTAAATATATTATAACTGCGCTCAATTTGGCTAACAACGAGTTCTATATGATGCTTAAATGTTTTTGAAATGTTACACATAAATTCAAGAGATTATAAAATCGATATACAAATTTCTAGAATAAATCTTATAGTTCAGTCGAGTATTTGCTCGATTACTGCTTGAGCGACTCAATTTAATTCACGTATTTCTTCGCAATCAAATCCCAAAATACAAAGCCAAGGCCTAAAGTAATTAACTTACAGTTTGAAATTCAAATCTAGACAAATGCTAGGAAAATCTGAAATCCGTTGCTTAAGCTGCTAATCGAGGCTAAGTGAAAGCCTCGATAACTACTAACAACGTTTGCGAACTCAGGCTGAATTTAAGCGCAGCGCCTAGAAGTATGCAGGGAAAATAAAATTTACGAAAATAAAATAAATATGAAATGCATGAAAAAAAAAAATATTGGAAACAGTAGAGAAAATAAAGAAATTGAAGCAAATATATATCTGTAGGTTGTCAATTGAATATGCAAAAACGCAATGAATTAGCAAACGTTGTAAATGAATTTGCCTGAGAGTAAAATTCAAATACGTTTCCCTATCGACATGCCTTGCTCCTGCTGCCTCCTGCTCTCGCTGCCTTCGACAAGCAATCAAGAAACTAAACCAAGCGAATTGAATAAATAAAGAAACATGTTACGGGGCAAGCGGGCGTGGCTGGGGGGGACGAAAGAAACTGGCGAAGGCAAGGGCAATAAAACAAAGCAAAATTGTGCATGAAATTATTATTATGGCAGGGCGGCGGAGAAGTAGAGAGAAAATTGGTTGGAAAAGTCAAGGCAGACGCACACAATTGTTTTTCATTATTCAATTTTTGTCAGGATAATAACGAGACACACGCACACACACACACAGACTGTCTATCTCGCTTGCGCCCTGCAGGCACTAACTGTCTCGCTCGCTCGTTCTCTCTCTCTCTCTCTCTCTCTCTCTCTGCCTGGAAAAAAGTTTACCCAGCCATATTTTATTGGTAATGTGCTTATGGCATAAATATTGTATTAAGTAACTGGTGGGCGTCGCCAACGAAAAAAGAAACCCACTACGCCCCAAGGGGGGTGGAGTGGGCGTGCCACTGGTGGGGTGGTTGCAAGCTGCCTTCAGCCGGGGGTTGGATTGTGCGCAATTTATTGTTCGCTGGTGCCTGGGTTAGTGTTTGGTTAAGTGGCAGAGAGTGAGCGTGTGTGTGTGTGTGTGTGCGGGTGTGTGCGAGTGTATTGTGTCTGCCTGCCAACATGGTGGCCCAGGCAGTGGCGCAGCGGAAATGGGGGAGGCTCGACGCCTCGAGGCGCAAAATGTTGAAATTGTTTTATGTTGCGTTATGATTACAACAATGCGAACTTTTGCACAATTTCTAATTTGAATTTTGATTAGGAAATTTGCTTAGAGAGTGAGCGAGAGAGAGAGTGAGAGCGAGAGAGACAGCGCCAGCGACTGTACACATTCAAGATGGCGCGCTGAGAAATCCCATTAGGGGGCGCTCTAAGCAGGGAATCAGCGGAACCGGAACTAAAAGCAAAAGGAAACACGCGCGCATAAGCAAACAGGCTGAAGGATGCCAGCGCATTGTCTTGATTGTAGCTCATTAGTGAGCCTGCATGTGTGTGTGTGTGTGTGTGTGTGTGTTGGTCTGTGTGTGTGCGCTTGTGTGCCCCTACCCATGCTCCCCGGCCAATTTAGGCGCTGATTACAGGCCAAATTTGTTTTGTGTGCCTGCGCAAAATTGAAAATCAGATTTTGTTTGTTTATGTCTTGGCAAGGGGCAGTGCCGGAGGGAGCGGGGGTAGCAGAACCTGCACACAGCAAATTGTTAAAGTTTCTGAGGTGGAAAATTTCGTTTATTGTTTTCGCTCTGCTCGTGTGTGTGTGTGTGTGTGCAAAGTTTTTCAATTTTCAATTGGCTGGCAGCCAAGCGAGTAGCACACTCCGGCATAAATAACCGTACGCCAGGCAATTTTCTAACTTTCTACCTTTCCCTCTTAGGTCTGGTTCCAGAATCGACGTGCCAAATGGCGCAAGGCGGAACGACTCAAGGATGAACAGCGCAAGCGAGAGAATGGCGAGAGCAGCAGCTCGCTGGATAAGGTAAGTGCGAATGGGGAATTGAGCAAATGAACTAGGGCGAATCTGAACTAGTTCTCAGTCTATGGCTGAGCTCTAATATAGGATATAGTTTAGCCTACGTTGGAATATACATATTGTTCGAGTTGTGGGCTTCATTTAGTTGTAGTTTAGAACTAGTTCATTGCTTTCAAAATAATATAAGCTTGCGTTAATACTTGCTGATTTGCTCTTTTTCATAAAAACACTATCACTTATGTTCTAACAACTAGATAAGAATATTTAAGCTCAAATGAACTGGTTCTAAATTATAATAATAACATGTAGTTAACTTTCTCAGCTCGCTAATTTACTCTGTATGTTTAAAATATTATAGGCATTAAGTAAAAACTAGTTCAGAGCTTTTGCGTTCATAAGAATTAGTTCATAAGAACTAGTTCAAAGCCATTGCAGTTACATATACTTTCTCAACATTCGTAGAAATCATTTGAGACATTTAGTTTAAGTGGTACAAAATATTTCCCAATATTTGAAATCATATGAACTAGTTCTGAACTATTAATATATTATACAATTTCTAAATATATAAGCCTCATTCAATTTTTTTTTATAAATATAAAACATATAATTATATACTTAATAATTTTAGAAAAAGTACAGAACTTCTTTCAGATAGCTCAAATGAACTAGTTCATTTAATGAACTTATATCTTTCCTACAATTTTTAACTTTTCGAAATTAAATTAATTTGTTTGCCTTCTCTCTTTCTCTCCCGCTCTCTCCCTTGCCAGCTTCATGACTCACGCGAATCCTCGCCCGACATCACCGGCGAGATCGACGACGACATGGACGAGCTGCCGCCGCGTCAGCGTTCGCACAGTCCGCTCACGAATGGCCCCATGGACCAGCAGCAGCATTCTCGCAGCCCGAGCGGCGCCCATCATCTGGACTCCAGTGACAACGAGCGTCCGCTGTCTTCGAACCAATTGACTGCGACGCCGCATTCCGCTTCGCAGTCGCTGGGCTCCATCAGCGCCGGCTCCCCCTCGCCGGGCATGCGCGAGCATACGCCTCTAGCTGGTGGACTAGGACCGAGCAGTCCCTCGAATTCGCGCAACACCGACTCACCCATCGAGGTGGGCGGACCCATGTCGCTGACCACGGGCTCCCGCATGGCAGCCTCGTCGAACAACTCGGCCTCGTCCACACCCACACCGACGACGCCGCATGCTGCTCAGCTGCCGCATTCGGCAGCCGCCGCCGCCGCCTTTGGTAGCCACATCTTCGGCAGCTTCGGAGCCGGCAGCGTTGCCAATGATGCGTAAGTAGTGAAGATTTATTTTACTATGCTAAATAAATACCTTGGGAGGGCTAATTATAGATCCTGAAAATTTGCAAAAAATATTATATTTTTTTTCATCTATTAATTGCAGCGAAATTTGTTGTAGTAATTTACGGCACCTTTTTTTAAGCTATGGTAAAATCCTGCGTATTGAAAGGGTATATCTTCTATAGGTTCTATTGGAAAATTATGTTTATCAAATTATGTTAATTAAAAATATGTTAGCTAAACTTATAACCCAAAATTTTATTTAAAACACATAAAACTTATTTATTAAAATTTGAATACAATGAAGATAAATTATACTATATATACCTAGAAATTTTCAAAAAGATATTTTATAGCATCGATTGAGTTAGGGTTTTGTATCTCATACTTGCATAGAAAATTATTTACAGGATATTTCTTTAATTATTATATTTTGTGGATTTATAAATTTGACATACAATAATTTCAAAAATATCGCATTATAAAAACCCTCAAAAAATAATCTGTTCTATTTGCAGAACTGTTTTAATAAAACGTGTTCTGATAAAATATAAATTTGAATAATGACTTGAGCTACTGAATATTGAAGCTGCGCTGTTCCACAAAGTTATCGCACTAACCTATTGATATATGCAATTATATCTTCTACTTTCTCTTATTTCAATTAACATACTTTATACGGAAACTTGATCTAAAATATATACACTTATGTAAATCCATATACCATCTGTCCAAAAAAAGACTCCGACTGCCCTGAATCCACGTCTTTATCTGCTTATTCCTTTTATTGAAATAACTTATTATAAGCTTCATAGCTATAATATAATGATATTATAGTCAAATCCAACAAATCTACCCACAAAACGATTTTTTACACTGCAGCCCCGCTAATTTCTCGACAGAGCTCCAGAGCTCCGTCGTACAGTGCGCTATAGTTTACATAGCCGTAGGAAAACTACTATGCATAACAGTAGCAAAAGCCAGCATACTCCCGGGTCAACCCTCGACACGCCCCTGGGCTGGTGTGTGTGTAAACCAGGGCGATTAAAACTCAACGATCTGCTAATTGCCCGCGTGTCATTAAGCCTCCTTCACTTGGCTCGAATGGCAAATGGCGAATTAGGCAACAAAACAAACAATAAATTTATGGCAAGTGTCGCATTTTGTCGTCAATTTGACAACAACAACACAAACAACTGGCAGAAAAAATACCAGGGAGTATAAGAAGGAATAAAGAGAGAGAGATGAGCAAACAGAGTCAACCCCCAAAAACAATTTTCCGAGCAAATATTTACAAATCTGAGCAGGAGGCCGACTCAGGCAGGAGCCAGCGTCAGCAACCCTCGAGCAGAAGACGGACAAGATGCAGGGGGGGGGCAGTCGGCGGGTGACGATGACTAAATTAGCAATTGATTACGAGTGGAAAGCAGACAGAAAAGAAAACTGCATAAAGGAAAAATAAAACCGACTTCAGTCCGACTGCGAGCAACCACAATGAGAGCAATAATGACATTAGTTCGGGCGACTTTCGACTCGGTGTCTCTCTCTCTCTCTCTGTATCTCACTCTCTCTCTGTCTGTCGCCAGCGACTCCTGCGGTGCTGCCAGCTCGGGCACGGGCTATTGAACAGGCGTGCGCTACGGAAGAGGATTCAGTTAATGTTTTGGATGAAAACGTTTAAATTCCATTGGCGCACTTCCGGTCAGCGGATGTCGTGTGCGCCAGCGGAAACATTAAGAGAGCGAGAAAGAACGCGAGCAGCTACTTCTTACAATCGTAGGCCCCCCGCCCAGTCAGACCTCATAATGATGCTCTATTGATAGCAGCGACACGTGCTCTATGGCAGCCTCTAATCACGAGCGGAACAAGGGTCGAATGGCTAGCGCTAGAGCGCTTTGTCTTTAGCTTGAGCTAATAGATAAATCAAGTGGATAATCGATTTGATATCGCTAGCGAAGGGTAGTGCAGAGATCGTGAGAGTACTTGTGCCTTACAATTCTTGCTAATTTGCTATATATCAATATTAATCTTTGCTTAAATCAGTGAAGCTTGTTGGAAAATTTGCATTGTGTTGTAAGCAATACAAAGGTCTCAATAGCATACGTATATATCATGAATTGTTTCCTAAATAACTCTTATGTTTCAAGACTTTTCTATGCCAAGCTTACAGATTTAGTTGTTCTCAGGACACTAAACATTCTGCTTAAATTTAGTTTACATCTCATGCTTAAATGATTAAAATTATCAAAGAGTTTTCTAAAATTCGTCTTAAAAATTAAATTTAAATTTTTCAATTTCACTCTATGCTGCTAAAAAAAATTTTGACATATATAGAACACTTAAATATATATAAATAAGATATAACAGTTTTAGGCTATAGCGTTAAAAAAATATCTACTGCAGATAGACCACATAAATAATTTTATAGAATTTCATTTTTGATTTCCAAGTCAAATCCAATAAAAAATGCTATGCCTTTTATCTTAGAGATCTACGCAGAGACACTTAAGACTATAAAGAATACACTTATATCGTAATAAAGCTGAGTATAATTTGTCGCTTGCGCATTCTGCATCCATTTAGATGCTTAACACATCGACCTATCGCCGAAATCAGCGGTAGTCCCCTGTGAAGTTCATAAAAAGCAACTCGAACATTTAATTGGGCGTAAACGAGGGTGTTTCGCGTGTTTTGTAACCATATGCCACGCCCGACAAAAGGCGGCTGGTGCGTTTCATTTTCATTTTTTTTTTTTTGCGAAATGATGAGCTATACAGAGGGGGAGAGGGCTATGGGCCATGGAGTGTGCCGTCGAGCAATGGGCGGTCTCATCAGCCGGCAAAAAGGGCCACGGGCGGGCCGCAAAACTCAAGTTGTTCTCGATTCTTCTCACATGTCAACGCGCCCAGACAACAACAAAGGGGCGTCAGGCCACAATAAAAAAGTAAACAACGGGCATAAGGAAGTGGATCAGGATATAATAGCAGTAGCAGTAGCTACTGCAGAGCGGACAACCCACTGGGCCGAGCCACAACTGCTGAATCATTACGCCCCGTCGATGTTGTTGTTGTTGTAGCTGTAACGGTTGACCAAATCAATTCCGACTTGCAATATATATATATATATCTGTATATGCTAATGCCTATTTGCCAAATGCCCTCGACATGCACTCAGCACTTTGCGATATCTTTTGATATCTGCTTTCGATTCCTTTATTGTTATTCAAATGCCTGCGACCGGATGTCCGCATATCCCTCGTGTTTGTGCGTCCATTTTCTAGCGCAACTCGAGCGTTTCATCGCAAGCATTTATCATCGCATTAGACATGCACTCAGCTATCATAGACTATATAATACATATCTACATGTATCGATTCTTTCGCATATCTTATGCAAAACGAGCAGCAGAATGAAATTCACTCCCTGGCGAAAAAAAGATTGAAAGGCAACTGCGCTGACGTCAGTTCAATTAGGGAGTTTGATTTGAGATTATCTCATAATATAAAATAAGCCTTGTATATATATGGTATAAATATATTATATTATATACTTTGAAAGCTATGCTTTTTTTATTAATCTCAAAATTTTAAAAGTATTTTTCCACCATCAATGTTTTTTAATTTTTTAGAAGCTGAGATACTCAAAACTGTTTTTCGAAATTTATTATGCTTAGTTATATGATTATTGGTATCCACAATAAATTTCAGCTCTCTAGCATTTCGTAAAGCTAAGCTTTGTGAGTTTTTAAACGTATCCATTAATTTACAGAATATTTTGATGTATACTATAGTAGCTCTAAAAATATCTGCAAAACAAAAAGTACCGCAATAATATTAGTTACTCAATTAACTTGTCGTGCTGTACAGGCATTAATAAAGTTATGTAAATTGCATATGAAGTAATCTCTGAACACTCTGCCAGTTAATTGACCTACACACCAAGCACGAGAGAGAGAGACAATGATAAAGTCACCTGGCAGCTGCTTTATAAACGCTCAAAAATACAAAGCGTTTTGTTTATTATTATTTTTTTGTATTGTACCCGCAGTACATTAATTGCGAGTTTTATCGATAATTTGCATAAACAATTAACACGAGAAAACACTAAAGAATGGAGCAATGGAGCAATCGAACAGGTTGCACAGATCTCACGAGTTTGGCGTTCAATTCGCATGTTTGCAGTACTTTTGAACTTGTTTGTACTTTTGGATTTGCTGTTAAAATTGTAGGAAGATGAGGTCGAGAGGGTGCTCAATGCAATATCTTGGGGTATTTTAGACTTTAACTTGTTTTTTACCCAATGAGTTCTAGAGAGATCTTGAATAAATATTTTGTATAGAAAAGGTCAATTATTTTGTGGTATAATTTGGTATATTTCAAAGAAGAGTGTACCGCAATCCTTACTTATTTCAAAAATTCAACTTTATAATAGTTTATATAATAACACATTATATTGTAGTGCTATATAGGAGTAATGCTTTCATGTTAATCTCTGCTCATGCGACTTTCTTCAATTAATGAGTTTGTGTAGAGAAGAAAATTACTTAGCAATTGTACCTGTAAACATTCTGTGGTTGAGTTTGATAAAATTGAAAGCTGACTTTTACTATATATTTTATATATATATATGTATATAACTCGGAATCGGAGTCAGTTCACTTGCCTGGAGAGACAGGAAATTGGGTTAATTCAACGCGAGCGCAACGCAAACTACTTAACCCGAAAATGTTGGCCCAAAACTGAGGGAGCACAAATATTTTATGCACAAATAACTAAATACGTAATTACGCATGGACTGAGGAAGGTGCTGTGGGGTGTGCTGTATAGCAAAAGGAGCAGGCATGCAAAATGCGAGGTACTAAAACATGTAAACATGTTTGAGCTCAAGCTCAAGCTACGGCGGCAGCCGAGGCCGAGGCCAAAAACCAAATGATGTACCCAACTTAAATAAGTATATACCGATATACCGATGCTATATGCGAGTATGCACATACACATGTATATTTCATATATTTACCAGCAGCACGTATTTTCCTACCTAGATACATACCTACATACATTTACCTACGCGTCGCTTTGGCTGCCTCGTTGATGTTTGCGCGCACGAATGCTTGAATAATAAATTAGGCAAATATTTTAATATTCATCATGCAATTAAAATAAGCCGCTGCCTCGCTTCCAACAACAAGCAGAGCACCCACCCAACAACAGCAACAACAACATCAACTTTGGGCTGCCTAATATAATAAGCATATAATGTTCAGAGCTTTCGCGTTGTTGATTTTGGCAGCTCGGGTCGGAAGTAGGAAATAATTTCGGCTAAAGGTAATGCCGAGCATAAGTGAGCGTGCTTAAAGTGAACTGATAGAGTAGTAGCTACCCTGTAAATTGTTGACGCAGTACTTATAACCAATTTCCATAGCGTTTTCGACACAAGTCGCAAGTAATATGCATAACTTTTGTAGTTATCTATGGATTGCTATAAAATTTGGGATATTTGTAGAAAAGATATTCATAGATTTGCATACCAAGTTTCAGATTAATATGCCGAGAAACTACCTTAAACAAATATCTATAGCGATTTCGGCAAGAGTCACAAGAAATGTGCATAACTTTTGTAGTTATCTATGGATTGTTATGAAATTTGAAAAATTTGTAGAGAAGATATTTATAAATATGCCTGCCAAGTTTTAGATAAAAATGCCAAGAAACCATAATTATATTTCAATTTAAATACATGGAATAGAAACTTATATTTAAAGTTTGTAGCCAAACCTTTCCCAACCTTACTCAAGTCTACAGGGTATGTAGGGAAAAAAACTTTTGCCAGCGCAAACAATTTGCGGAAATTGAGTTTGCACCGTTTGTGGATGCTGCAAAGCAGAGAAAGAGAGCGAGCGAGAGAGAGAGAGACAGAGAGAGAAAGGCAGCTAAGCCGTCGAGGTGTTGATTGCTCGAGTTTAATTTGTTAGAATTGCGTAAAGCATTAAAATGTTTGCCAGAAAAATTACGGTTGAAGCCAAACGCACGGGCAACATGTGTAAAAATTCATTAAGCCAAGTTTCGTGGGGCGAGAGCCAAGAGTAAGGGGAAGAGAGCGGAAAAACTTTATCCTTGGCAATCTGAAGAAAGTGCGAAAATTTAAAGAAAACTTTTCATGTGCTAGGTAAGAGAAAGAGAGAGAGAGAGAGCGAGAGAGTCTGACATTGACAAACGTGGCAGTTTGCTACCTCTGACTCTTTTCCTCTTGGCTCCCCTGCCGCCCTGCCGTTCAGCTGCTGTCGCGGCCTCGTCGTCTTTGGCCGAGAGCAAAAGTTATGTACTAACTAACGAGCTCAACGACAACACTCGAGCTTCTGAATGTCTTAATTAGGAGTGCGAGAGCAGGCAGCCTGCGACTGGGCACGGTTGTGTTGAGTGTTGCAATTAAGGCGGCGACAGGCCCAAGTGGGCGGTGCGGTGCGGTGCGGTGCGGCGTTGTCAAACAGCATGGACCCGCTTGCTATGCCAGCATCGCCTGCGGCGGTCAAAGCAATGCTTCTGCTCAGTCTCAGACAGCCTGCACACATACACAGCCCGCACACCCCCCTTTCTCTGCCTCCCTCACAGTGACAGCTGTTGGATGTGCACATGCAAAATTTAATTACGACCAAAGGATGAGTGCTTAATTATACGCAAACATTTAAGTTTACTGCTTTTTTCACTACTCGTACAGTCTGACAACTACTATATATATATATGCATATAGACTATACGTATACTATTTGTTAGTGTCAGTGTGTGCTATTTTCGCAGACTTTGGCTTTTTGTTCACGTACATCCAGGCTTAGGTTTGTTCAACTATATATGAGAAGCAGAAATAATATACATTTTTGAACAGCATCCGTGTCTTTGTATTTCTCAGTTATCAATAGAAACACTGACTTTTTGAATTGTCATTATATCCTTAAAAAAAATAAAAATAAATAGCTAAAAGCTAAAAAATATTTGCCTAGTCAATTTATTAAAATTAAAACGATTTTTTCAAAATCTTGGTTACATTTTCTTCTTCTATGTTCTCTGTCCCATTACTTAAAGGGCTTAAATTTCAAATAACTTAGCACCACCAAATAATATATTTTAAGTAATACTCAAAATATCTCTCTATATTTTTATAGTAAATACTTCTTCAAATTATCAAATCTCTATCCCTCTCTCTCTGTGATTAGAAGATTTGTGCTTCTACCCACTTTTTAACCGAAAATCGTATTGTCTTCTCAAACTTCTCTTTTTTTTTTTTGTTTAACTGCACTTAACTCTCATCAACTTGACCTCAACTGTCGGTCGTTTTTTCTAATGCCCTTTCAATCATTTTCTCCCCAAAAAACAGCTTATAAATCTTTGAAATATTCATCAGCTTAAAAAATTGAAAAAAACGAGAAAAACTGAGAAAAACAGTATGCGGCATATGCCGAATACAAAATTCTGTTTCAAGCGGCCGAACTAGTGTCCAACCCCCCCTACACTACCTTACCCGCCCCATCTCGAAATCTCAACGCCGCGTGAAGCGTGGAAAGTGGGCGAAAAGCAAAGCCAAAAACGTCAAAAGTTTAGACGCAAAAAGCGCAAGGGCGAGTCAAAAACCAAAAAAATAAAAATGGAAAAAGAGAAAAGAATTAAAAGCGACAGCCACGACGACTGTGGCCCAACGGCTGCGGTCGCGACATTCAGGCAGCCCACGCTGCTCCTCCTGGTCTTGGTCGTTCTGGCCGTCGCGCCCGCAACGCAACTCGATTAGCATTCAGAGATTTGTATGCCTGCCACTGCTCACCTGCCCCCAAAGTGCCCCCCTCCCTCCCGCATGTCGAGTTAGGCCGCACTAAGAATTATTAAATTTTGGACACATTTGCATCGCGTCTCTGCCTCCACTCGCCGCTTTCCTCCTACCAAAATGCCTCCCCGAGGACCGCAACCAAATGGCCTAAACGCTAAAAAGCTTAACGCAAATTGGAACAAATGGAAATTGCATTTTATATTATTACTTGTTGGCGATTTTTACAAAATTGTTAGGCGGGAAATGTAAAGTGATGAGTAAAAAAAAAAGACATTTTTTATTCTAATAAAAAGTATAGAAAAAGCAGATTAAGTATTACAAAAAAATATGAATTACATATGTGTAAGAAAAAATGATGGCTAAGAGATAAACGATATTTAAAAAAAATTCTTTTTTAATATGATATAGAAAAAGGTTTCTGAAAGATTTAAAATTTTTTCTAAATCCTAAGTTCCTAAAGAAATGAAACAAAGTCTTGGACAGAAATGATTTCTGCGAACTCAAGAGCTAATAAAAAGATTCTGACAAGAAGGTTTTAGTGAAACTATTAAAAATCCCATAAAGCTATTTTAAAAGCAATTTAAACTTAAATAATTACACTTTAAATTGAAACAAATTGATATTAAATTTCATATATGCATATTATTCCATTTAGAAAGAGCTTTAACTCTTCTAACACATGCCCAGTCAGCCTTGAGAGCTAAAAAACAAAAAATATCGCCAACAATTATGAGCAATAAAAAACGATAATAATTTTATTAATGGATTATGCGAGCCATATAATTTATCCACACACGATACTCTCTCTCACACACACACACACACAAATTCTATATCGTCTGATGCGTTTGTATCTCTTTTTTATTTGGCTCGCTTATCAATTAAAATTTGTAAATTGCATTAGCTGCCGGAGCCCGTCGGGGTGTACGGGCGTCTGGTATGCGACCTAAGCGTTATATTTCATTCAATTAAAATGAGAATGGGCCTAGACAACAGCGACAGCGACAGCAGCAACAACATCATGTTGGGCAACAAACTGTCGCTTGATATACAAAATATTTAGGTTTATTAATAATAATGCAATTACGCATAAAAATGTTTTAATTTATTTCAATTAAGCGTTAATTAAAACTCGGTTTGTTGTTGTTTTTGTTGTTTATTTTGCGTTGGGTGTTTGTAATATAATTCCAGTAAAAAACTGAATCATCTGTGCCGGGGGAGAGAGTTAAAGTGTAAGCCATGCGATAGTTGCATGTGGTGAAATGCATAAATGAAAGATGAAATGCGAGGCCAGTGCGGTCAACACTTTCCCATCTGTTATGGTCACTCTAAACTGGGTGCAATTTGCCACTTGACGTTGAGGTTGTATAAAACTATGATTCATTCGGGGAGCTAAGAACTTGTTGGGAAATGAACTTGTTGAGAAAAGTATGCTAAAAGGTGGATTCTAATTGTTGAATTATGGAAATTAAGCAGACCATATTTTAGAAACAATACTATATAAGTTATTTTCGCAAAATTGGCAACAGTTTTTTATTTTTTAAAACTAAACCTTAAAAATAAATCAATGTGCCAGGTGTAAGCCACATGCTATGGTCACCTTAAAACATTGCTTCTTCATATTATGGGTTTACTCTGGGTCACAGAACTTGTTAAGAGCTAAAGTTGAGTTAGTTTTCTCAGCAATATTGGCAATAGTTTTTTTTCTAAAACTATAACTCAACTTGAAATATCAATGTGCTAGGTGTAAGCCGTATGGTATGGTCACCTTAAAGCATTGCTGCTTGATATTATGGGTTAACGTGATTTATTTTGGGTAACATAACTTGTTAAGACCTAAAGTTGGTGTGAAGTAAACTTATACAGGAAGTATTGTAGCTTATTTATAGAAATTAAGTGGACCATACTTCACTGTAAATAATATAAAGCTATTAGTAACTTGGTGCTTACTTTTTCTGCCTGAAAACTCAAAAATAATTTTAAAATTGCAATTGTAGATTATAAGCAGTAGCTTTTACTATGTTATGGTCACCCTAATTAGGTTTTTATTTATATTAAACTGTTTCTTTTCCTTCTTCTTGCAGCAACTGCGGCTTTCGTCCGGTGCTCAGCGAGCAGAGCGCCGTGGCAGCAGCAGCCGCCGCAGCAGCGGCCCAACGCAGCGCCAATCATCCACCGCTCTTCCTGCCGCCGCATCTGGCGGCTCAGTTCTCGCACCAGCCGCTCTTTCCGGGCTTGAAAGGTGAGTGCAGCGTGGGGGGAAGTGGGAGTGGGGCAACTAATGGCATAAGCTCAATGGATGCGCTGCCAAATCAAAAGCAATTGCTAATCGATAAACAAAATTCTCTCTCTTTCTTTTTCTCTCCGTCTGCGCTTCCAGGTGTCTCGCCCTTCCAGAGCCTCTGCTCGTGCTGCTCGCTCAAGCCGCCGCCGATGCCGCCGACCTCAACGTCGTCTTCGTCGTCGGCAACGGCTGCGGTGCTGGCGCCGCTTAGTGTGCCCGTCAGCAGCAGCTCGGCGGCCAGTTCGCCGGAGTCGCCCAAGTCGAGCGGTGGCAGCGGTGCCGGTGGCATTGGCTCTGCCCACGATCCACGCTCTAATTCGGTGGCAGAGCTGCGACGCAAGGCGCAGGAGCATTCCGCAGCGCTGCTGCAGTCGCTGCATGCTGCTGCCGCTGCGGGCTTGGCATTTCCAGGGCTGCACTTGCCGCCGCTCTCGTTTGCGCATCATCCCGCGCTGGGGCATGCTGTGAATCACAACAACAACAATAACAACGGCAGTGGCAACAACAACACGGCGCTGCGATTGAAGCACGAGGCGCAGGACATGACGGCCAGCACCATGAACGGCTTGGGCAGCTCAGCACAGGCCTCAAGCTCGACGTCGGCCGCGCTGCTTGATCTGGCCGAATCCGCTGCAGCCTATCATCATCATCATCAGCAGCAGCAACAGTTGCAGCAGCAACAGCAGCAGCAGCAGCAACAGTTGCACCAACAGCAGCAGCAACATCTTGCCACGCTGTCGCCTCCAACCACGCCCACACACCAGCACCAGCAGTTGGCGGCGGCTGCAGTGCGTCAGGATACACCGCCAGCAGCGGGCACTGCTCCACTGCTCGCCAAAAGCGAGTAGAGCGTCGCCAGTGGGCGTGGCATGCCACATGTGCAATTCACCCCTTTACCGAAATCAACATGCAACAATTAATCGTTAGTTTTAGTTATATACACAAGCATATATAGTATGTTATATACATATATATATATAGATATAGTGCTCTAAGGCGCTACTAGTTCTAAGTATTGGTCGTACGCCTCTGTAGCGTGAACCCAACACAATAAGAACTCACATTTACTTATAGATTAAAGACTACGTAGCTAGACGGAGAATTGTTGGTGGCCCGCAACAGCTGATAATCCCAACTGGAAGAGAGGCTGAGTAAGAGATTAGAGTAGAGTTATCAGTTCTAGTTCGAACATATAATTCGTATATAGTGTATTAGCAGACTTCATACAGCTTAGCCTCCACTATATCTTCTAAATTTTTTTATTTAAAACAATTTTTTCTCGAAAACAAGGTTTTTAAAATATCCTTAAATACTTATTATTTACCTGAAATACATTGTAGAATTGAAATTGAACTGATCCATTATGAGTTAAACAAATTTTTCGATATCAGAAACTTGATCTGGAAGTCATGAGTTAAAACATTCAAAAAACAAAAAAAAAAAAAAGAAATTTCAGATATTTTTGTTTTTACTATTCAATTTAATTCACTCAAAATACAAAATTGTAGTTTGAAAAGCTCAACAAAATGGAATAATTTTCATTGAGCTTAAAACTTCAAAAACAAATTTAAATACATTAAAACAATTACTGTGCTATTCGGCTTTAGCAATAATTCAGTAGAGCTCATTTCTTTTTAGTTACGATGAGTTTCACATTTACAAGCAAAACGAAAGCAGCCTCAAAAAATGAAAATACATTTTTCTAACTTACATTGAAATGTTTGGTAATGACATACCGGTTTTGCGTTTAAATTTAGCGCCTCGTTTATAAAGTCAAATGGAAGCGTAATAATTATTATAGTCGAATTTTCTGCCCAACTAATATTTTTGAATATGAATACTTAGCTTGAACAGCTTTTACTTTAGAATTCCAAGGTATTAAAACAATCTGAAAACGTTAAAAAATTAATTAAAGCAATCTGAAAAAAAACAGTGAAAAAAATTTGAAATACCTGAAATAACTCTTTCCGAATACCGATATAAAGCCAGAAAATTGTTTTTCAATTTCAAAAACCTTATAAGACTTCAATACCATTTATTTGGTATGAGTTTCAAAGGCATTTACAAGTAAAACGAAAGCAGTTCAAAAAAAAATATAGTTTCCGAGCCTCGAAAACTAACCTGGAACTATGCTAATCTGACATCTGGCACGCTGACACTTGACTCGCTGGGCGTTGAGATTGCAGCTGGCGGAGCCCCATCAAATGATTATATGAATATATCAATTAATGAGCATATACTTAGACATACTGAACATAAGCTATATATACATACATGCATATAAATAAATATATATATAAACAGACACACATATATATAATGAATAATAACCCGAGTGGCAGCAGAGCCTGGAAAACTAGAACTAACAACAGAGTAGATTAACTCACACACAGCAGCAGACAGTGAAGGAAGCCCAGTAATTTCTAGTATTAGTGCATATAGTATATAGTACAGCTGTAACGATTAAAGCCAGTTAATTGAAGTTTAACAAGTTAATTAAAAGTCAAAACAATAAACGATCATACAACTAATTGCGGAGTTTATTCATTAGTCAACAAAAGGGTAACTTTTAAGTAGTATCTATAGGTAAGTGTACTATTAGTTTAGTTCTTGCAGGTATTTTCGCAGAGCTGCTTGGTCTCGAAGAGGTTGTTGTTGCCGTGGCAGCCGCTGTAGTTGAACTGAATGCACTCGTTCTTGTCGCGGCGGTAGGTCCACTTGTTCTGCAGGGCGCGACAGTCGCCGATTTTGCCGAACTCCTCGCCGCAGGCGGCTGTATGGTTAGAACAAGGCATTAGCTTTCACTATACAACTATTTCTGCAAAAATGCTCCGGCAACTTACGGTTCTTTAAGCCAGCAAGCGCGGAAGCCAACAGCGCGCAAAGCAGCAACAAAACAGCCAGAAATTTCATCTTTGAAAATGGGTTAAAAATCGAAAATTTGGCAAGAAAATCGCGCTTTAAGCTCTGAAATGTAACTGAGCTGAAAGCGCGTCGTCTTGCCAGTTTTATAGGCAGAAACCGGCCCGGGCTTATCGCGCGCAGTTGAGCGGCGCCTGCGCCAGGGTCAAGATGCGAGATCTCTTTGCGGCCAAACAATAACAACAACAGTCCTCAGCTTGAAATTATAGTGAAATTTATTGAACAAGTAAATATTTTTGTTTTGTTTTGTTTTGCTTTGCTTTGTGCTTTAATTTTGTTTTTTTTTTTTTTCGCTAGCGGGTAAAACCCACTTGAGCGTAACAGGCTCGACGCTTGCGAAATTGCGACCGATCGCTTAGTCCTTGCAGGCCTTTTCGCACTCGCTGCGACTGCCGAATTGATTGCTATTGCCGCCGCAGCCGCCGAAAACGAACTCCACGCAGGCGTTTTGCTTCGCGTCGTAGCTCCAGGTGGGCATGAAGGCCATGCAGGCTGCCCCATCTTGTGGCATGCCCGTCATCGAGTGCTGCTCGCTGCAGGAGGCTATGGAGAAATACTCTCGCTCTCTATCACTCTATCACTCTTTCTCTCTCTCTAGTACTCACCAGACTTGCCCTGAGCGCCCGCCAGACACAACAGCAGCCCGAATGCCGCCCAGCACAGATATTCGTACTTCATGCTTGCAACTGTCTATGCAACTGCCACAGCGTTGGCTTATAAAGGCAACCCTATACTATATATATATTTAAATATACCTATGCAGAGCTAGGAAAATCTGCAATGGTTCGTATTATCTGTGCTCCTCTTGCACCAGACGCAACGAGTCAGCATAGAAAGTCTAGCCAGATAAGAGTGTGAAGCTGCTGCATAGTGTCTACGTGTCGGACAAGTGTCCGACAAGTTTGTCCAGCTGCTGTGTGTCTCAAGACATGTGTGCGATAAGCACGACAGACCTAAGTTCAATTCAAAGTTGGAATAGGAATCTATATGTGTATATATACAAAATGTTTGAGAATGTATGAATATATACATTTTTGTTAGTTGAAAGCTATTTGCTTATAGCACTGAGATATATATTCTTGAACTCTTAGCAAGCATGATTATATATCTGATTTTTAAGATATATATTCTTGAACTCTTAGCAAGCATGATTATATATCTGATTTGTGCACTGAGATATAAATTCTTGAACTCTTAGCTAGCATTATAAAATATCTCATTTGTACATTGAGTTATATATTCTTGAACTCTCAGCTCAAGTATTAAATGAAAGCGAACAATGATTTAAATTATTTCAATTAAAAATAAAAAAAAGGTGTATTTTTGCCTATATTTCAAAAAGTATGCAGAGTAGAAGGAATTTCATATTGAGTCCGGGAAGTATTTTTTTCGCTTAGGACAGACAAAAGTCTAACGCCACAGCTAAATACCATTTCATTTGAGACTCACAATGCCAAAAAAAAGCTATAAAATTGCTTTCAGAGCTCTATCAAACCAAATCTTTCGAAATAAGTATTATTTTTTAAAAATAATAAGAATGTATATGTCAATTTTGTCAAATACCATATTTCACAATAATTTTTATTCTTTCAAAAATAAAATATATATATAGGAATTTAAATAATGCTTATTACGTCATATCTTTCGAAATAATTATTATTTTTCAAAAATAAGAAATAATAAAATATATATATAAGAATCTATGTAATGCTTATTACCTAAAATTAATCAAAAATAATATATAATAAAATATATATAAGTATACCAAAAGATATATATATATATATTATATTGGGTTTTAGTAAAAAATCATTAGGAGACTCAATAAAATGCATTAACTTGTGCTTGGTTTATTATTTTAAAATTTCAAAACACTTTTTCTTGATTTAATTTTCATTGAATTGTTTACTTATAAGCAGGTTTCCTTGCACTTCTGCTCATCGGGAAAGCGATTGGCATTGCCTCCGCAGCCGCCGTAGATAAACTCGACGCACTTGCCTGACTGCGCATCGAACGACCAGCTGGGCATAAATCCCATGCAGGAGGTACGTCCGTCGCCGTTCCGGGAATGGGGTAGTCCACACACGTCTGAGAAGAAAAGGGAGCAGTCAGACTTTCGACAACGAACCATAATCAAATCATACACACCAGCTTTGTAAGCAAAACTCGCGGAAAGGCAGGCGGCCAGTAGAACAAAAAGTAGTAGAAATTTCATACTGACACCGTGAATTATTTTCGGTTCTATACTTCGAACTCTCTGCTTGCAATGACAAACGTCAACTAAACTAGACAAATTTCCAGCTCACGGCTAAATAGCAATTCGGCAGATGCTCTAATCTCACGAAATAGCAACAACATCTCATCGCAGCTATGGGAATTTTAAATGCTTGTGCAAATCGTTTTCGGTTTTGATTGGAAAGTCCAAGAGCTATAAGTAAAGATTTTTTTTTTGGTACTATAACAGTTGTACAGAATCTTACGTAATTTTTTAAAAAAGAAAAAAAATTTGTAGTAAATATTTGTAATGCAGAATTATATTTTTTTTTGCTTTCATCTTTTTAATTATTGCTTATGAAAGCTTTACATTATTTGAAATATTCACAAAATTATTAATTAATTTTAAATTTAACTAATCATCAATATTTATGTTATCGCTTTATGATGTTACGAACTTATACCAATCGCAGTTTTGGCATATTTTTTAAATTTATAAATAATTTTGTGAATATTATTATAAATATTTATTTATAAATTAGTATGAATTTCATATTGATTCGGGGAATTATTTTCGCGTTTGTTCTGGGAACTCACTGCTGGCAATAGCAATAGTAAACTAAGCTACACAAAAGTTAAGCTCACAATTCAATGCGATCTATGCCTACGGCATTTGTAAACAATATTATTGCGTGATGCTAAAATGATTCCCAGCTGCTATGTTTGCGCAGATAAATTCCGGTTTAAGCTGAATAATTTCTAGCTTTAATATGACCCTTTTCTAGATGAGAGGGTATATACTATATAAAATATTTAATAAAAACATTCAACTTTGCTTACTTTTATTATTATAGAAATTTCCAAAGACATTTCAAACAACTCAATTTACTTAATATGATTTTCAACGACTTTTATACTCCTACAAGCAGGTCGCCCGGCACTCCTCCTCACTGGGGAAGTGATTGGCATTGCCCCCGCAGCCGCCATAGATGAACTGGACGCACTCGCGCGACTGCGCATTGAACGACCAGCTGGGTATGTAGGCGAAGCATGTAATACCTCCTTCGACACCGTTGGCGGAATGGGGTAGCCCACACACATCTGGGCAACGAGAGAAAGTTTAATAATAATCTACGGAAGCTCTACAAACGTAATACGCACCATTTTGGACTGCCAAACTGGCTGCAAAGCAAACTGCCATAAGCAGGAAGTGCAGAACGAACTTCATATTGATTGAGGTTTTAATTTCGACTCTATGCTAGCTATAGCTAACGCTAACTAAGCGGTAGAATAGCCAAGCTCACAATTAAATACGATTTCTGTATAGTCTCCACTCTCACGACTTTTGCAAACAACAACAATAATACTGCAAAGGTGATTCACAGCTGTTCGAGTATATCCAAACAGAGCTCTAAGTGACATTTAAAAATACAATTTTTATATTTATATAATTCATTCATCACTGAAAAATTTTAAAAACATGAATGAATGATAGAAATTATTTTATTGTATTAGAAATGTAAACTATTGCACATTAAAAATTTTCAAAATAAATCTAGAATTTCTCAGATCACTTAATTAGTTTTTTAGTTGTAGTTTTCCCTTTCTATAAGCAGGTCGCCTTACACTCCTGCTCACTGGGAAAGCGATTGGCATTGCCCCCACAGCCGCCATAGATGAACTTGACGCACTCGCGCGACTGCGCATCGAACGTCCAGCTGGGTATGTAGGCCTCACAGGAGATACGTCCGTCCCCGTTTCGGGAATGTGGAAGTTCACACACATCTGCGAAGAGGTCAAACAGGCAGATGAATACAAACATATAGTACTACGGTATTTTCGCGAGCGAAATACACACCTTTTTTGGCTGCTAAACTCGCGGAAAGGCACGCGGCGATTAGGACAAAGAGTAGAACGATTTTCATATTGATTCCGGAGAATTGTTTTCGTTTTTATTCTGAGAACTCACTCTGGGCAGTGGGAAGCGTCAACTAAGCTACACAAAAGTCAAAACACACAATTATATACGATTTTTGTGTAGCTCTTATCTCAGTGCAGTTTGTAAACAACAATATTGCGAGATGTATGTACAGCCGATTATTGCTATATAATGTAGAGTGAAATTCAAAGAGAGAGCTTCAAGGTTTTACACACTCTAATTTAACGCTCTTTATACTGGGAGTATAAAATATATTACGCTATAGAGAAATTGATCAATATATTGATCTTCTCCGTGTGTAGATTGATAATAAAATTTAACTGAAAATTCGAATAGATTTTTTTTTTTAGTATCGATCGATAGATCATTTATTCCACACATTTCTGACGGCACTGCGATAAGTTCTTAAACTTGTTTTTGTTGCCTTTGCAACCGCCATAAATGAATTTGATGCACTCGTTTTTCTTGGCATCATATGTCCACATGTGATTCATCGCCTTGCAGTCACCCTCAACTGAATGGGGCAGCCCACATATGGCTAAGAAAAATAACAGTAGATACCATACAATTGAAAATTGAAGATTGAAGACATACCATTTTTAAGACCGAGACAGTGGGACACGATGAAGCCGAGCAACACAACGGATATTGAGAGTAATTGCATATTGGATTAAGCCATAACTCCACCTGACAATGTCGAAGCTTTAATAGAACTCTTGGGCTTAAAACTTTTTAGCGTACCTAATGTAATTATAGCCTGAAATTTCATCAGTAATGGTTTGGCTTTTAAACAGAAGTTCTTCTAAGTTTTTTTTTGTTAACTTGAAAAAATCGTTTCAATATTTCTTGTAATACCTTAAACCTATTTCTTTGGGATTTATATGAGATGAGTTTAATTGTAACAGAAACAGGAAGCGAAAGGTTTTTTTTTCAAGAAAAAACATAGAAAAAAATAGGTACTTAATATATCAACCTAAGCGAGAACACACTGTAAGCTTTTTAGCCAAAAGCTTAGAACGAAAACAACTTGACCAATTAATTAAACACGCATGAAGTTGCCTTCATGGATGGAATTATAAAATATTAGGAGCCATAACATTGCTTTATTGCAAAAATTTAACTCCGATATTTCTTATTTCTTCCATCGCTTTTCTTTTCAGTGCACGCACATCTTTTCGCACTCCTCCTGAATGTGGAACTTCTTTCTTAGCTCTGCGTCGGGTCTTTGCCAGTAAGGTACGCATTTGTTGGCCTTCTCATCGTAGAACAAACAGGCAACATCTTGCAGGCACTGTGGTGTGCCGAGAGGATCACCAAAGCGTGCAAGTTGCACTGTGCACAGTTCTAAATAGTAGGGAGTGTGTAGAGTGTTTAAGCAAATACTTTATTTGTTCAAGGAAAACTGAACTGACCATTTTTGGCAAACGAACTGCCCACAAAAGCTGCTAAGACCAGAAAAACCAATAGCAATTTCATTGCAATGCCAAGCAAAAATACTGAGAACCTGCAGTTTGCAAGGTGTTAACTTAACTGAGCACTAAACAGCCTTAAGTCAGTACAATATATAGAAGCTCTGCGAATGCCTAAATCATTATCAACTTGTATTAACAAAGTGCTCTCTCTCTTTTCGGAATTAAACTCAATTCAATCTGTGCAAACAAAAGTACATATATATAGGTATATTAAATATAGACAATATTAGCGTATGAACTGGCCGAATAAATCTAAACGAACGCTGATCTCACGTCCGAAGTTGAAGTGTTGCTGAGATACTCAAGTAGCTCGATCGTATAGATACAGGTTTACTGGAGAGAGCAGAAGATTGCATATTAAATGCTGATTAACATAAGACTAAGTCGGAGTTTAAGTATAAGTATATATAGATATATATTGTGCTTATAGCGTCAGTTCAATATTCCTGGGTTTGTAAGAAATAATTTAATGCATTTTCAACGGTCATTTTTCTACGAGTTAACTTAATTTGCATCTACCAATAGCAATACTAATACTGTAAAGTACAAAATTAAATATTCACAATACGCTATTTGTCAGTTGTTGTGAGATAACAACAGCACATGAAATTAGTCAATATTTTATGAATACATATAATATTTTAATATTTAATATTTTATTTTATTATTTTCTATATTTCATTTATGCACATAAATATATTTTTCTATGACCTTTTTAAGTAGCAAAAGTAGGACTTAATTTATTCTAGACGCGCTGCGAAGCAACAATTTTCAAAAACATGTAGCTGAAAATAAAAACCATATGCTGATAAGTGAAGATGCCGGCGCGCATCTAATCTGAAACACACCAAGGCCAAGTCACATCGTACATTGAGTAACAACTTTATTCAGCTTAGGGTCGAGTTTTAAAATCAATTCAAAATCAGAATCTATTCCTTGCACTTAGCCTCGCACGCCTCCTTGGTGGGGAATCGGTTTGAGTTGCCTCCGCAACCGCCATAGACGAAGTCCTTGCACGCGTTCTCCTGGGCGAAGTAACTGAAGCTCGGCATGAAGGCGGCGCACTTGATCAGTCCATTGCCATCGACGGCAGAGGGAAGGCCACAAATGTCTGTGGATTTCAGATGATCATATGAATGCTTAGCATTGACTATGCTGGCGTTATGCCGGCATCCTTGTGCTTACCATCCTTGAGGGCCAGGGAGAGTCCGAAGAGTGCGAAAAGCAGGCAAACAACTGCGGTGAATTTCATTTCGTTGGGATAATTAAGTTGGGTTCTATAGGCGACTTCTGTGTAGCGACTAACTAGATTGGGCTGTCGGCGGCGCAACTTTATACTGTTCCACGGCACAGCGTAATCGAACAGATGTACATACATGTATATGTGTCTATGTGTTTGATTCAATAAGAGCCTCATTATCAAGTGCATGTGAAATAGAAATCACTATATTTAACAATTAGAGGCCAGCGGCCAGGAGCGGACTTCACAGAACAACACAAATAAAAATCTACGTTTCGATAAGTGGTTTTAAAAATTAATTTCGAAATATATAGCTTTTCGAATTGAATTATGAATTATGTCGGGAAATACTAGTTTCAGTATAACAAATATTTGTCAGAGAAGAAAATCTCAGCTGCAGTCCGCTCCTGGTTTCAATCACTGGTTTCAGTCGTTGGGCTGTGATTTGATTGTGGTTGTACAGCGCGACTGAGAGTTAAACAAACAAAAAAAAGACCCAGAATTCAACATGTATTTCATTCAAAAAAAAAAAAAAAAAACTATGGTCTTCAACATGTTTTTTCTCTTTTTCAAATTTCTTTAAAACAGATCATTTCTCCGTTATCAGATCTATGCCTTGCACTTTTCCTCGCATTCGGATTGTGACGCGAAGCTATTATTATTGCCATAACATCCACCACATACGAAAGTTCTTCTGGTTTTTGAGTATTAAGCAAATGGTTTAGCAAGTAATTTCTTATACCTAGATATCAAATCAATCCAGATCCAGACAAAGTGAGATCAGCCCGAAAAGGAAAGTACCAACAGTAGCGTATTTCATTATCAACCGATAATAACTGAAGTTTAATAATATTTTTTTAGGGGTTACGTTACTAATTCAATAAATGCATGGAAATCACGATACTTCACGATATTATTATGATTTAAAATATTGTTGTGGCTTATATAATACCTAAGCTAGCACAACTTAGGATCGTGTGGACAACATTCCATACTGTGTTTTACATATATTTTGTATGTGGATCACTATATTATATAGAAACAAGAAAGGAAAAGTATGTTAAAAATGATTCACACGCATAGTACGTTTTTATACATACAAACACAAGCATTTACTCTTATCTATAACTTCTGTGCCTTAAGCTTCAATTTGGAATGAACACGAACGTGATAATTAGCTACTTGTGTGGCAAAATACACTGTTGTAGCTTTAGTACTTGATGTGACACCAATTTTCCTATGCACAAATCCTCATGCCGAATTTGGTGTCTCTAGCTGTAAAAATAGCTGAGTGTTGTGCTTTCAAATAGCCAGACGGGCAGGCATACGGGCAAGCAATTTTTCCCCATTATCAATTAGTAAACGATACACACCAGAATGTAGGTGCAGCGAAAGAGGAGCGATATGACATTGCCAGCGACGGAACTGGAGGAACTTCCCTTAAAAAATCTCGGTATGTAGCCCATTGACGACTAGCCAAAAGCAGGTAATTAACTCAATAATCCCAATATGAAGGCTATTCCCTGCCAGTGTTCATGGCACTAACAACAAAGAATGAACGAGAAAAGTATCTATAGCTGAATACTTGAAGCTATGTCATTCGGAACTGTTAAACACTTAGCCATTAATTGTGTCAGTATATTTTTGTAAAAACAAAAAAAAAAAATATGGGAATCTATTCCTTGCACTTGGCCTCGCACTCCTCCTTAGTCCAGAATCGGTTATCGTTGCCATCACAGCCGCCATAGTAGTATTCAAAACATGCATTAATCAATTGAGCATAAGTCCATCTGTGTAAACGGGCGAAGCAAAAGCCAACGACGGCAGGACGTTGGCTACAAATTTCTGTGGATTTGAGACAAATATGTATATACCTGTTTGGAATTGATAATACTTGCATAATGCCGGCATTCTTATGCTTACCATCCTTCAGGGCCAGAGAGAGATCGAAGAGCGCGAAAAGCAGGCAAACAACTGCGGCAAATTTCATTTCGATGGGATAATTAAGTTCAGCGTTATAGTTCAGTTATATATCTGTGCAACGACTAACTAGACTGGGCTGTCGAGGCTCTATTTTATACCGACACAGCGTAGTTTTACATGTTGTATACATGTGTATATGTATTTGATTCAATAAGAACCCGAAGATTTATAATATTTCCTTAAGACTTTCGTTACTAATTCAATAAATGCATGGAAATCAAGATATTTCCGGACGTCTATTTTGATTGCTGTGACTTTTATCAAGCCAAATCAACACTGCTGAAAGCAAGAGGCAAAAAGCAAGAGGCTGCTGCTGCTACTGGTCGATTCTGCATCGGACTGCTGCTGCAACGCAGCACTGTCTTAGAACTGGTCGAACATGGCATTGCCATCGATGGAACTGGAGGATTCTCCCTTGCAAAAATCTCGATATTTAACCCATTGACGAATAGACAAATGCAGGAAATTTGCTTAATGGTCCTCCCATTAGGTACTTACCACAGAGAACGAACGAGTAGAAAAGTATCTAAAGCTGAATACTTGAAGCTATGTCATTCGAAACTGTTTAAAACTTAGCCATTATTTATGTCAGTATATTTTTGTAAAAAAAAAAAAAATATGGGAATCTATTCCTTGCACTTGGCTTCGCACTCCTCCTTAGTCCAGAATCGGTTATCGTTGCCATCACAGCCGCCATAGATGAATTCAAAACATGCGTTATCGAATTGAGTATAAGTCCAGCTGAGTAAATGGCCGAAGCAAAAGCCAACGACGGCAGGACGTTGGCTACAAATTTCTGTGGATTTGAAACAAATATGTATATATCTGTTTGGAATTGATAATACTTGCGTAATGCCGGCATTCTTATGCTTACCATCCTTCAGGGCCAGAGAGAGATCGAAGAGCGCGAAAAGCAGGCAAACAACTGCGGCGAATTTCATTTCGATGGAATAATTAAGTTCAGCGTTATAGTTCAGTTATATATCTGTGCAACGACTAACTAGACTGGGATTTCGGGCTCGTTAATTTATACCGTTCCACAGCACAGCGTAATTTAGCATGTGTATATGTATTTGACACAATAAAAACCCGAAGTTGTATAATATTTAACACTTTCGATACTAATTCAATAAATGCATGGAAATCAAGATATTTCCGGACGACTATTTTGATTGCTGTGACTTATATCAAACCAATGCAAGCACCACATAAGGTCGTTTGGACACCATTTGATACTGTGCTGCGACTCAACTTCTTTCTTTTACAAAATTATCACATGTCGTCTAAGTTTGCCCTCTTCGACTCACACGCACAGTCCGTTTTCACAGTTACAAGCGCAAACATTGACGCCTACCCATAATTTTTGTGCTTAATCGAGCTTTGGTTTCGAATGAATGAATGAATTTTCCTAAAAACAGTGCTGTACAGCTTCAGGACTTTGATATTATTATTGAACGTGAAAAACAAAAATTTCAATTTTTAAAAAGAAGTCGAGAGTAACACCCAGAGTTCGAAATACACATAGTCCATATTTGTTATACACAAATCTTCATGCCCAATTTGGTGTTTCTAGCTGTAAAAATAGCTGAGTGCTGTGCTTTCAAATAGCCAGACGGGCAGGCATACGGGCAAGCAATTTTTCCCCATTATCAATTGGTAAACGATACACACCAGAATGTAGGTGCAGCGAAAGAGGAGTGATATGGCATTGCCAGCGACGGAACTAGAGGAACTTCTTTTAAAAAATCTCGGTATGTAGCCCATTGACGACTAGCCAAAAGCAGGTAATTAACTTAATAATTCCAATATGAAGGCTATTCCATGCCAGTGTTCATGGCACTAACAACAAAGAATGAACGAGAAAAGTATCTATAGCTGAATACTTGAAGCTATGTCATTCGAAACTGTTTAAAACTTAGCCATTAATTATGTCAGTATACTTTTGTAAAAAAAAAAAAAAATATGGGAATCTATTCCTTGCACTTGGCCTCGCACTCCTCCTTAGTCCTGAATCGGTTATCGTTGCCTCTACAGCCGCCATAGATGAATTCAAAACATGTGTTATCCCATTGATTATAAGACCAGCTGCGTATAAGGGCTAAGCAGATGCCAACGACGGCAGGACGTTGGCTACAAATTTCTGTGGATTTGAAACAAATATGTATATATCTGTTTGGAATTGATAATACTTGCGTAATGCCGGCATTCTCATGCTTACCATCCTTCAGGGCCAGAGAGAGATTGAAGAGCGCGAATAGCAGGCAAACAACTGCGGCGAATTTCATTTCGATGGAATAATTAAGTTCAGCGTTATAGTTCAGTTATATATCTGTGCAACGACTAACTAGACTGGGATTTCGGGCTCGTTAATTTATACCGTTCCACAGCACAGCGTAATTTAGCATGTGTATATGTATTTGACACAATAAAAACCCGAAGTTGTATAATATTTAACACTTTCGATACTAATTCAATAAATGCATGGAAATCAAGATATTTCCGGGCGACTATTTTGATTGCTGTGACTTATATCAAACCAATGCAAGCACCACATAAGGTCGTTTGGACACCATTTGATACTGTGCTGCGACTCAACTTCTTTCTTTTACAAAATTATCACATGTCGTCTAAGTTTGCCCTCTTCGACTCACACGCACAGTCCGTTTTCACAGTTACAAGCGCAAGCATTGACGCCTACCCATAATTTTTGTGCTTAATCGAGCTTTGGTTTCGAATGAATGTCAATATTTTCCTAAAAACAGTGCTGTACAGCTTCAGGACTTTGATATTATTATTGAACGTGAACAACAAAAATTTCAATTTTTAAAAAGAAGTCGAGAGTAACACCCAGAGTTCGAAATACACATAGTCCATATTTGTTATACACAAATCTTCATGCCCAATTTGGTGTTTCTAGCTGTAAAAATAGCTGAGTGCTGTGTTTTCAAACTTCCAGACGGACAGGCATACGAACAAGCCATTTTTCTCTATTATCAATTGGTAAATAATACACACTGGACTCTATATAATACAATATTTTATTACAAAAGACATAGATTAACGTAACAAACGATTGAACAGATCTTTAAATAGATGCCTAATGGGACTTGATGGAAACGATGCTCGATCTTTGCTTAGGCTAAGGTGGATGTGTGGGTGCTGCTGCTGCTACCGGTCAATTCTGCATCAGATTGCTGCTGCTCCGTGGTCAGCTCGGTGCTCAGCTCTGTCGCTGTCGATTCGGTGGCCGATGCCTTGCCCAGGCAAAGCTGCTCGCATTGCTCCAGAGTCTCGAAGTTGTTGCTGTTGCCGGCGCAGCCGCCGTAGATGAACTGCTCGCAGGCATTCGTATCCAGATTGTAGGCGAAGCGATAGAAGAGCGCGAAGCAACGGCCCGTCTCCTTGGGCTGGTGGCACTGCTCGGGCACGGCGTTGCCATCGACGGGCAAATCCACTTCTGGCACCTTCTCCACCACCAGATCCACAGCGGCAGCCTGTACAGACGCCAGTCCTAAGCACAGGCCCAGTGCAATCAGTAGAAAAATGCTCGAGTACATTTCGTTTGTGTTTCTGCGATGCGAATGATTCCGATGCTGCTCGTTGACCAGGCTTAAATAGTCCGATGCCAAGTGCTGCCCTGAAATGAGTCAACCATGTGAACAGACCTCACGTATCCATAGTTTTATTTGTATTTACCTGCTTCATTTGCCGGAATCGACGCCTGCAAATCACGTCTCGTTGACAGTCTCTGACGTCAAATGTTTTTCTCTCTCTGTGTGTGTGTGTGTACCTGTCAGTTCAACGCTCCCGTTAATATCACCCGCGCGTTATGATAGCTCACGGCGCTTCGATCGTCTCGCTCGCTTGGCGCTTATCTATATATTTCCGCACAGCTGCAGGAACTTCCCCGGCTTAGATCTCGACATTTGACATTTCGAAAAACTATCACGCAATTCATTGACGACTAGCAAAGTGCAGGTAATTAGCTTAATGATCTTCCTAATGGCCTGACACTGTTTATGGCACTAACTACAGAGAACGAAAGAGTAGAAAAATATCTAAAGCAACAATAAATTATTTCAGTAGATTTTTGTAAACAAAACAAAAATATTATTATGTAATTGTATCTGTGAGTTACTTAAAAGTATCTGTAAGTTATGCATTTAAAGCTTACAATTATTTACGAAACTAGTTTGAGAAAGACTAAGAGAGAGAAACGGAGAGGCAGCGAAAAGTTCTCTAAATAAATGTTTATTTTATAATGAAATCTGAGAATTTATATTTTTTTCTGAAGCTTGAAATTTATCTACAGCAAATTGCTTACTTTAGAGAAAAGAAACACTAAGAAAGGGCGAAAAGCTCTCTTAAAAGTAGCTGTAGTAGAATAAGAAATAATTTATTTTTTAATTTATTATATCTTAGAGTTTTTATGTTTATCTAAAGCTTTGAATTTATCTGTAGGTAAACTTGGGCATTGAGCTAAAACAAAAGAGAGACAGAGAGAAAAGAAGACAGCGCAAAATTAACTGAAAAGTATCTTTAGTGAAATACAAAATATCTAATTATAATACTATATTTGCGGGTTTTTAACTATTAAGATATTAACAATAATTAATATTCCAGCTGATTTTGGTAAAAAAAAATCAAAAGGTTATTATGTAACTGAACTTTCAATGTATCTGATCTAATTGGAAGAGAGTGAGAAATAGAAATAAAAAGTATCTATAGTTAAAAAGTATATATGCTGCACCTTAAGTTGACTGCAGCAAGAATAAATTATTCTAAAAAAAATGAACGTACTTTTTCGACTATTCGAAACGTTTTGGTTTAGCTGGAAACGATTTTGTCCGGCCACGACTTGTGTCACGAATACAAATATTGCACCAGAGAGAACAAACAGTGGGCCGACTTGGGCTTATTGATATTCCAGCAAGATCTTTTATTGACTCGATAATAACACTAGGAAATGGCCAATCGCTTGGGGAATTCACGCGCTGACTCATCATTATTATTACCAACATCATTATCACCGCTTCTTGCCCACGCAGGCCTCCTCGCACGTCTGCCGGAAGCCCCAGCGATTGTCGTTGCCCTTGCAGCCGCCATATTTGAATGGCTCGCAGACCTTTTTATCCTTGTTGTAGTAGAAACGATCCAGGCTCATGCGGCAGGGTCCAGTCTCCAATGGCTGCAGGCATTTGGCATCTGAAAGCGAATGCCATACGAGCTACAGATACTTTCTGCGGAACAGAAGATACTTTCGCACTAACCTTGTTTCCATTGTGTGGCCTGCTGCTGTTTGGGCTTCCCAGTGGTCGTGCCTGGCGCCGGTGTGGGCTGTACCAGTGTCTTGGGCTTGGGCGTGGTCAGTGCCTGGCAGAGACAGAGTACTGCGAGCAGGCACAACAATTGGGTCAGTCGCAACATTCTCGCTTTTCGATCGCTGATAACTGCGCGTTAATGATGGCAAACAACAACTGAACATGATTCCAAATCTGCGCTCTGAGTTTTTCTACTAAAAAATTAATATACAAAATAAACATAATCTATTAGTGGGTAGGTGTATGCATGTGTGTGTGTGTCTTTGCTGTTAAACGAGGCGTTTAACGCAAATTGCGCATACGACGCGTTGAGCGCGAGCGCGAGCGCGCTTAATTATCAGCTTCACACACAGACAGTTACAACTATAGTTAGACTTTGTCTATATATTGTGCTTGTATATGATGCTATATACAGTTATCTGTTTGAGTGTGTGTGTGTATGTGTGTAAAGGTACAGCGCATCTGCTCATTGAACTGAGCTGAGAGCAGAGCTTGAAGCTTTGAGCGAGCTACACTTGGTTAAAGTCTGTTTAAAAATGTGCAAAAAAATTTGGGGTATAATTAAAAAACATGTGAATATTAGATACATTTGTAAGCTACAAAAATAAGTAAACAATCAATTTAAAAGCAAACTGTAATATTTTTTAGAGGCTGAAACTGTGCAGCTAAAATTTCAGCAAGAAATCGGTTATAAAAATTATTGTTAAATAAATTAAAGCTTTCGATTGAGTTAAAAAATAAAATAAAATAATAGTGATTATAAATTTTAATAAACATGTTCACAATTTTTTAAAAATATTTTAAAACTTGTATCTACATTTGTTATAATATGTATATTAATTTGGGGCAGTCTCTGCTAGAAGCTGTAGAGCAAGCACTTCACTTTTTGCATTAATTTGTTAGTCAATAAAGTGCCAGAAATGATAACATTCCGGACATGCAACAACACGCTTGTGCTTCAGTTAAGACAGACATATATCTATTTATATATATAGATGGTAATTTATCAGTCAACAATTTGCATAACAAACGACGAGTGTCCAATAAGTTGGCTCGCTTCAGTTATGCATTGCAGTTTTGTGTGCTCATTAAAATTGCATTTGCAGTTGCACAGAGGCAGATACGGAGACAGAGATGGAGATGGCGACAGAGACACAGACTGAGGATTGACTTTGGTGCTGATGCAGGGCGAGTGATAATTAGACGGACATTATGAGGGCCAAAGACATGGCCAAGTCGGGCCAAAAACGATGTGGCAGGTGTTAATGCACAGGTCAAATTGAATTATCACTCAACGATGTGAGCTTTGGCGATAATGAAGTTCAATCATGACGTTGACGATTAGTCGCATCGCATCGCAGGGCTGTGCGCACCCAGCAGTCGTGCTATTTATTCATTAGCCCGACACTCACTCGACACTCACACGCACTCACAACTATCGAGTGTGGGCGGCACGCAAATTTGCCTGATTGAATGGCCCGAACTGACGTCTGTGTGTGTGTGCTGTGGTGACAATTCAGTTAACTGTTTAATTTGCTTGAAATAATTGAAATGCTGCGCAGACGAGCGAGAGAGAGAGAGCGAGAGCGAGAGAGAGGCACGTACATTAATTGCGCCCCGCGCTGTCCGAAACTGCGTTTAATTACTAAATTAGAGATAGTACGTTAGGCCCCAACTGCAAGGCGCATCCCAAAGCGAGTGGAAAGTGAATACACTCGGCATTTATTACTTCATTCAATTAACTCAAGGACGCCTGATGCCTGTGCGTATTGGATGGACGCATGCATGAATAACTTAAGCAAAGTATCTGTAAGTAACTTTAGCTGCAATTGTATCTGTTACTAACAGATTAGCTACAAATCTGGCTGTTAGTTAATATAGCCCTGGCTGAGACAGCAGTTTCATATATATCTGTAGCCTCTCATTCGAGTATAGTTGTGAGTGTATCTGTAACTATCTGAGAAATATATATTTAAGTAGCTGCAGCTTCAAATGTATCTGTAAGTATTATTTAGAATGAAGCTGTAACTACATTTATATACAACTATAAATAAGAATGTATATGCAGCCATATCAGTTTCTATATCAGTAGCAATAGTATATTTATTAACTCAAAAAATAGTTTAAGCTGTTAATGTATCTTTAATAACTAAATATATTTTAGTTTCATTACCTCGTATATCTTTCTGTTATTTCTTATGTATCTGTATATAGTTTAAATACAGCTCCTAGTATATAATATCCTTCTGTAGATTCTAATGTATCTAAAGATATTATTAAATTTTTTTTAGTATCTTATATCCTTTTGTAGCTTGTAATGTATCTATAGATATTTTAAATACAACTTATAGCATTTATTTTGCTTCTGTAACTTCTAATGTATCTATAAATATTTTAAATACAACTCTTAGTATCTTTTATCCTTTTAATGTATCTGTAGATATTTTAAATACAGCTCTTGGCCTTTATTATGCTTCTGTTATTTCTACTCTATCTATAGATATTTTAAATAAAATTCTTAGTATCTTTTACCCTTCTGAAGCTTCTATTGTATCTGTAGCACTTTTAAATACAACTCTTAGTACATCATACCCTTCTTTAATTTCTAACGTATCTGTAGATTTATTAAATGTTTCTCTTAGTAGCTCAAACTTAAAACGTAGCCTTAAATATTAGGAGCTTCAGGTGCATCGGTACATGTAAATATTAAAGTATCTTTAGTATCTTTAGTATCTTTAGCTTGAAATCTATGGCAATCGCATGCTATTTCCATTTCCATCTGCATCTATTCTAGATGTATCTACTATAACTGCATTTTGGCAACTGCAAGTCCCATCATCAAAGTATCTTTAGCTCATGCAGACACACATTTTTTAACGACAAATTGATCCACAATCAAATACTCGTATATACACATATTTCACGCCTATAACTCGAATTTTATCTGCGCACACCCACAGCAATGTATCTGTATCTGTGTTGACGATTAGCATATGAAGCGCGATGTAAACAACTTCAGTGCAAATCGAAAGCTGCAACAACAACAACAAAAACCGCAGCAACCACATATAGATCTTTTTCGCACTTGTATTGGAAATACCCCAGCAAAATCGACTTCAATTGTTGTTGCTGCGGTTGTTGTTTATGTTGTTGTTGCTTTCATTGATATGCGGAACATGTTTTTGTTGCCACTGCAAAAGCTTTACGTCATTTATGTGAACGCCGACGACGCCGACGTTTATTATGAGCATTTGAGTGTAGGGTATCGGTGCGAAAATAGGGCCTATGAGTTCTGAGTGGCGATATATTACTGTAGATTAATGTGTAAGATTTTCGGTTGAGTTGAGTCTAGGGTATCAATGAGATCTGTAAGAACTGCTATCATCATCAGCTTGGAAAGGGCTTAGAGTGTAGGGTATTTATGGGTTAGCTCTCACATAGTTCTTCGGTAAGAGTATGTAAATTTTGTTGACAAGTTGTAATGCTCATAGTATTGGTTGCTTATAGGCAATTAAAGCAGTGTAGGGTATAGGTAGAGTCTTTACATTAGGTAAAATTTACTAAGAAAAGTAGGATAACAATTTTTGTGTAAATTCATTGCATAAATGCGATTCTTATAACATTTAAGAAAAATGTAAAGCATTGAAATTGTAAGAAGATTTAAGAAAAAACGTAAAAGAAAATGGAAAAAAAATAAAATTAAAAAAATAAATAAAATAGATTTAAATATATAAACAAATAGAATAATTATGAGAAATTAGTCGACGAAAACTGACTTTCCTGTCAAACACTGATTTGCAGCTATGAATAAATATATTTGTCTATAATATGTATTCAGGGCAAATCCTCTGGTATATAGAGTAAAATTAAAAATAAAAAAAAAAATTTACAAGCAGACTGAATAATTATGGGAATATATATCCTAAGATATAATCAAAAATTAAATAAGAAATAAATCCCATGCCAGACACTGATTTGTAGCTATGAATTAATATATTTGCCTATAATATTTTTTTAATATCCTGTTATAGAATGCAATTACTGGTTCTATGCATATATAGAAACCTACGAGCAATTATAAAACCCCACCCAAATCGTGTTGATGCTCGATGTGTAGTTCCGCAATAAAAACCTATGCCGCAACCTATGAACTAAGACTTCTCGCACAAGCATACTATATACATCATATAGAAATCTAATCTGTACACAAGTGAGTACTATATAGTCAAAATAAATACACAAACTAAACTAGACTACACAGGCTACGATATATAGTATAGAGTATAGAGCAGGAAGTACAGTGTGCTTGTTAGGCGCTTCAGCAGTCGCTATGGCCGTTGGCTTTGGCTAGATTTGGCGTTAACTTGGTCAATGCTGAGACATTTGAAATGTGACAACTATAGACAGTGAGCTGTTGGCCAAAGAACGAAGCGGTTCGCGCTAAAGATGCCCTGGCAATGGCTGCTCCCATGGCTACTCCTCCAGCTGCTGCTGCTGCTGCTGCTCCTGGGCGAGATCAATGGCGCCTCCAGACGCGGTAAGTTGTTGCAACAGTTGTCTGTTGTCTGACTGTTAACGTGTTTTTGTTGCCGTTGCAGTTAAGACCTGCCTGCAGCCCATGATCAGCGGCCGTTGCTTCGGCCAGGTGGAGAGCTATGCCTACAATCCGCTCCAGCGTCGCTGCGAGGCCTTCATCTACGGCGGCTGCGGCGGCAATGAGAACCGCTTCGACAGCAAGGCCGAGTGCGAGTACAATTGCCGTGATGTATGATGTGCACACACACACACATATATATATATATATAGACTATATATCTAACGATCGATCAATAAGAACTACAATCAAGTTGTGTCAATGCTATATTCAATTCGTTGTCTGATTGGCCTTGTTGGAGACACTGTGATTGCGCAGCTTCACGTGCCGCGCATTGTTGCAGATCTTCTCGCAATCCTCCAGCGAGCCGAACAGTCGCTTCGTGTTGCAGCCCACGTAGTGGCAGCGCTGCGTCTCCACATCGTAGTAGATGCCCAGCGTGGACGGGCCGCACAGGCCGCTCGTGCTGGGCTGCACCTGGCACAGATCACCTGGAAGCACACAGAGAGATTAGATTTATAGATCGGGCCAGCAGTTGTGCCACTCACGTGTCTTGGCCGGCACCATGACCAGCATCGTCAGCAGCCACAGCAGTGAGATTTGCGTTGCTGCGTTCATTGTGCGAATACTTTCGTGGTCTCTTCAGTGGGAGGAATCGAACCGGTGGTGCTGCTGCTGGTACTGTTGAGCTTTGCTTTCGCTTCGCTTCACTTTGCTACTCGGCGTCCTTTATTCAGCTCTGTACTGCGGCTGGCACAGATATCGTCTGTATGCCCATAGAATCGCTGTCGACTTTAGCTGCGACGAAGTTGTGTAGAAATGCGCAGCTTCTCGCCATATATATAGACATATGCAGCGACGAGCTCGAACCTATACTGCTACTGTATACAGTATACCAATCTTTGTTGATCTGGTCGATTTAACGACTCGAGTCTTGATACTCGACAAAAGTTCAGGCAAGTCCACGCCAAATATTCCACGAATCACACGTCTATATTCTAGGCATTATAATTAGCGTTATGATCGATTCCGATTCCGGTCAAGAAAGTACTGGGCGGCACAAACAGTCTTCGTATTAGATGCGTTTTTTTTTTTTTGCAATATTTTGCATAAAATATTTGATTTTATTTTTATAATATTTTTAATTTATTTTTGAGTTTGTAAGAATTTGCGAAAATTAGCGCCACTGCTTTTGAGCTGCCTCTGGCTTTTTAGCTGTCGCAAACTCAACTCGAAACCTCGAACAAAAGCCAAACGTAATCAGGCTCTGCCAATAAATGCTGCCAGCTTGCTGCTGACGCTGACGCAGACAACGCTGTGCGCTTGGAGAAGGCAGACTGATAAGCGCGACGAACTCGCGAGTCGCGACCACGAACCAATAACATCGACGGCATCGGCTGCGACTACGACGTCGCAGTTGTATGATATGATGTGTTCAGTGTACACTGTACACTGTACATGTGCATTATAGTACATGATCCGCTCGCAATGATGCCGCAGCCCGAGATACCGGCTCGAACTGGCGTGTGCCTGTTGCCAGAAGCGCGGCCCATTAGTCAGGGCTGACGGCAAGAGATCAGCGTAGAGTTGACGCCGCAATACCCTAAGGGAAGCAGTTTCAAAGGATCAAAGGAAATATCCTAAGGGAGGCATATGGTAGCATATATAAACACAGTAGATATAGTAGTAGACTGGTTAATTAATTAATTAATTATGCTTATTTAGCTTTTGGTAGAAACTCTATAAAAATATAACGAACTGACAGCAAATTATTAATATATTGAAAAAATATCAAAGGATGCTGAACATTTAACTCTAAGAATATTTTTTATATACAGAAAAATATTTTCTTATATATTTAAAGAAAGTAGAAAATATGTTTAATATTTGATGCAAATATATTTTTTTTTAATCTAAAGAAAATATAATATTTTTTGTGATATTTAAATGAAAAGAAAATTTCTGTCGGACAAATTTTACTCTAAAAAATTTTTACTGAGAAGAAAATTGTGTCTATAGGAAAAATTTTACTCTGAGAATATTTTTAATATCTGAAAAAGTATTTGTTTATAACAAAAAAGAATATTTCTTGCAAACATATAATAGGAATATTTCGATTATCCTTGTTTCTTATTTCTATGTAAAAATACTTAGAAAAAACAGAATATTTATATCCTATTAAAAATGTTGTATATAGGGAAAAATTATGCTTCTTGCTTAGAACACTTGCAAAACAAACATAATTAAAATATTTATTTATCGCATATAAAATGTAGACGCCCAGGTAAATATCTGAAAAAATTATTATATTATTATTCTCAAAGGAAATGTAAATAAACAAATTTTGCTTCAGTAAAAGTTTTAACATTTTTTTTTATGAATATTTTAATATATTTCAAAGCTCCAAAAAAATCAAGAAATTCAAGAAACTATCAAAATATTCGTATAGAATAGTATTTAAGCTCTTCTTGTAACTAATTTATGGAAATTCTATATCCGACCCTTGCGAAACTCTTTACTAATATTTTGCTCGGCAAATAATTAAAATAAAAAAAATGCTTCTAAAAAATTTGTAAAAATAAAGATACAAGATAATTATAAAATAATCTCATATATTGTACATTGTTATCAAGTTCTCCTTGTATGCAATTTAGTAGAAAACTTTGGCCCAACTTGCACTGCACCAACTTGGCTTATTGATGGAGCTGAGCAACCCCAGGCTCGGGCGTATTAATAGCTGACGCAAGCGCTGCTCAATGTTCAAACTAAGTAAACTAATTAATTAGGCTGCGACTTGCGACTTGGAACACGCCACACACACACACATACACATACAGAGAGAGAGTCGCGCACGCGGAGGCAAAGTCAAACACGTTTCAGCGCGTCTGTGGAAATCTCATTTGGAAATAAACAATTACGTCACGGGTCAGAGGAATTTCGATTAAAATCAAACGCAATTAATCTGTATATATGGTATACATGTTATATTATATAGAGTCGACGCAGGTCAATTCACATGTGTGTGTGGGTTTATTTCATCATTCGTTCCTATAGTAATCGGGACTGCGACGCTGGCCACGCACACACTTGTCCACACAGTCCTGCTGGCTGCCAAAGCTCTGGCCCGGCGTCAGGCGGCATGCGCCGATCGTATACATTTGGCAGTCGAGCGTGGCCGAATCGTAGTAGAAGCCTTCGATCTCAATGGTGCAGATGCCGTCGGAGCGCGGCGGCGGCAGGCTGCAGATGCCTGAAAGCCAAATCAATGGAGAAGGTGAGAGAGAGAGCAAAACGCTGACTAATCACGCCGGTGGCTGCTACTCACGTGGTATCTGCAGCGCGTAGCGCGCTTCGCCGGGCAGCGGCAGCGTCAGCAGCAGCAGCGGCAGCAGCAATGCTGGCAGCAAAAAGACGGAACTCAGCGATGACATCTGACAGGCACTACACCACACACGCCGGCAACTGAGTAAGTGAAGCGTGCTCCACCAGCAGCTGACAGAGACGCTGGCAGCGGCTGCGGCTGCTGCTGCGGCAACAGTGACATCTACATACGTCAGCGTTGGCAGCGGCAACAATACGCCGCGATAGCCCAGCGGATGCGATAAGCAGCATGCCATGTGAGCGCAGAGGCGCCTCTGCCTGCCCTACAATGGCAGTCCAAGAAACTATGTGGATCTGGCCGAGGAACTCCGGCTCAGGCGCTGAGCAGCTGTACTCAGGCCTGAGATAACGCGGAAAAGGTGAGTGTGCTTTATCAATGCCAACGGATTCGGTTCCAAGTAGTAAGCGACCTATATACTATACTATATAGTCATACTTTGTAGTACTAGAAAAGATTGTGGGACCTTAAGCATTTCCTGGCAGCGCTATGTTTATGGGACAAGACATTCACAGTGCTATATAGTCAATATTGTGATCTCTTGCATTATCTTGAGCACCAGAATTTAGCATTTATAGTATAGTATAGTCCTAGAAAATGTTGTGAAAAATTAACGGAAACCTTGAACCCTCTATTTAGGATCTAGAATGTGTCATATAAACTCTGATGTTCTAGATCCATCAGAGTTTATATGACAACAATTTACTATAGCATTAATATTTTGTATATGACTAGAAAATATATTGAAATATCTTTAAATAGATAAAAAAAAAGTATACGGATATCATGAACCTTAATGCCTCCGTTTAGAGTTTCTATGACTATTCTTTACTATACTATAAATATTTTTAAATTACTAGAAAATATAGTGAAAATATATAGTATATAGAAATTAAAAAAAGATTAGATTCTAGAACATGATCTAAGACATAATAGTTTATATGGGAATTTTTTTACTATACTACAAATATTTTTTATAGTACAAGAAAATATAGTGAAGCATCTAATAAAACCTATACGGTGGAGATCTGGCCTTTTAAACGCTCCATTTAAAATTTCCAGCATAATGTAAAACATCAGAACTGTATGAACTTTTTTATACGATACTAAATAGATTATTTTCTGGTATTAGAAAATATTGTTTTGAATTTTTAACCATATTGATAGTCAATGGAACAATTTCGCAGCAGTGTTATTTGTTTGATTTCCAGCCAAATCTAGAAAATGTGGATTTGACAATCTTTATATATATATAGCATACATATATAGCCAAGGTTTGTGGTACTAGAACAGTTTGTTAAACATTTGCGAAGACCTTGAACGCCGCTTGTTTAGGACTCTTAGCATAATCTGTAAGCCCGCAGATTTTCGTATCTCTTATCTGCAGAAAGTATATTGACTCGATCGAAATTCGAGTATTGCTGCCGCTGAAGGCGTGCCTCAATTTGCGCCTCAAAAATGTGTTAATGTTTTATCGCCAGACGACAGCCGACTGTAGATTAAGCATATAATGCAGTACCTTTAAAGCTCGCGCGAGTCAACGACTGACATAATTAACAATTAACAATAACAATACCTGAACAATAAATTAAAGCAAAACAAAGGCAGTCTGTTTCTACAGATACTCCTTGAGCTGATTAAAATCGCTTTTGATTTCTGCTTGAACAGCAAAGCAAGTTATAGTTGAATTAAACACTATACTGTATATACCACACGATCGATTAATGTCGCGACCTATATGCATCACATGTTTAACCATTACTCATCAGCTTTATAGTGTATATTTTTAATAAGCTGCAGTATCTGTTGGACGTTCGCTTATGGTATAAATCTTAAAAAAGCTAGTATGAAAAATATAAAAATTTAAAATGTTTATGAAAATTTCCGAAACTTAAAGCATTAATAAAAATGTTAAAAATATTTTTATGAATTTCCCAAGTATTTTTTCTTGGCACTAAAAGAGCTCAGCATTTAAATAATTTTGGAAAAATATTTGTAGCTTAACTTTCGATGCTGCAAATATATTTTTCATAAATTCAAATATTTGCTTTAGGTCGCATAATTTTTGGGAAAAGATTTTCCTAAACTCTGGTTTGAAAATTGCAAATTTTGGAATATCTACTAAATCCGAAGACCTTTTTGAGTATATAGTTTAGTATAATATAGAATCGTGCACTTAGCTCTAACTTCTAAAATAAATACATATAGAATACAATTACAAACTAAGCTCGCTCTGTAGCCTAGAGCAGCTCATTGAGATGCACATCCTTGCGCACGGCGTTGTTGAAGCCCTCCTTATAGCGATACCATATGGGACTCTTGACAATCGCATCGGTTTTAGCTATGGCAAATAATAAACCAAAATTAGTAAACTATTTAACAAATTGAATTTAAACTTAGTACTTACTTTCTTCCAGGGAAGTGACAGCCGTTGTTTTGTGCGTGACGCGACCAAAAAAGTCCTTCGTAAGCTAAGGAAATAGAGAAAGAATCGCAAATTAAATAATAGAGTATTATATTACTGTATTATATGCTACACTGTAGCTCCAACATGCTGTTGATAATAATAATAATAAAGCTTTATGCCAAGTGTCAGCACACACAGAGACATTGAAGTAAAATAAGTTTAGAAGAGCATACTCGACTCCTGAATACCTTGCATGCACTTGTGAATTTCTGAATCCGCACGGACATAGCCAAATTAATTAATTTAAATATATATGTAAAATAATATGGAATATTTTATGCCTACTTCTGCTTGCCACGCAACTAATATACCCCTTTTCACACACTTCCAGTGAGCGCATGGCACAGAAAGCCACCCCAAATGGCAGTCGCATTCGCTTAAGGACGGCAATAAATGTTCGTTTGGCTTGAGCCCACATTACGACCCTGCTGAATCCCCTTATGGGTTATTAGCTCTTACAGGATTTGCCAACGAGCGAGAGATAGAAAGAGAAACGAGCAGCCGGAGCACCACCAGCAGCAGCACGGGCAACCGCAGTCTGCCCCGAATTTGTGGCAAAGCGAAAGAAATTTGCCACAAAATTGCTGCTGCTAAGTAAATGCAAGGCATGCAAATTGATAGATGGAGCCGGCGAGCTCCATCTACCTGCAAATTGATAGCTGGAGCAGAAGTCATGCCACTGCCTGCCGCCACACGCACCTGCTGCTTGGGCGCACTGCGTCCATTGTGCTCGGTAATCTGCTTTGGCTTCAATGTTTGCAAATGATTTGGCAAGCGCGACGGCGCCTCCGCTGGCGTCTTCTTTGTGCTCTTGCGCTGCACTGCATCCGCTGCTGTTTCGCTGCCGCTGCCTTTGGGCGCCGCGCGACGTATGCGCTCCAGGTCGACCTCACGTGCGATGAGCTGGCGACTGAAGTAGGGCAGCGTCAGCCCGCTGGAGCCTGTAGAGAAACAGTTACTAATTGACTTAAGATACAACTTGCAGCTGTTTTTACCTGGAAAGCTGCAGAGCGAGTCCAGGTCCGGCTCGGTCTGAAAGACATAATGCCCCTCGGCCGATTTGACCTGCACAAAGTTGAGGCCCAAGTCCACCATGACGTGTATGGTATGGCGCAGATCGTACTGCTCCCTAAAGAGCCACAAAATGAGTTGAAACCATTATGCTTCATATATATAATTAAGCCTACTTCTGTGAGAGCAGCTGCACGGCCACGGAGCGCAGCTGCGGCGAGAGTATGCGCTTCAGCAGCGGCACCGTGTCCAGCAGCAGTATGCTGCCCTGGCCCACACCCTGGGCGGATGTGGTGACACCTCTGCGCAGCGACTGAAAGATGTTGCGCTGGTTCGTCCACTTCTGATTGAACTGCAAGTGAGAGATAGGGAGAGAGAGAGAGAGCTGGGGGTTAGGCTAGTGTAAACAGTGCGAAATCCAAGCAGAAGTCTCATTAATCTTGTGATTGCATTTGAGGCACAGAATGCACAAGAAATTACTTGGCTTGATTGTGTTGATTATGCCGGCCTGTTTGCGCCGGCTAATGAGGCCTGCATAATACATGAGGCCAGCCTCAAAGCAGCAGCCTGGCACGCATGAAAAGAAATGCCATGCGAATGCGAGTCGAGGCCATGTCCAGGCGCTTGCCCTACCTCAAAGCCGCGCGTGGGAAATGCAATTTTCGGCCAGGCCAACGTGGCGAACAGCAGATGCCAGACGACGAAACCGTACTGCAGATACGGATAGATGCTGTAGTTCTGTTGCCGCGAGATCTGCTGCTGCAGCAGGTCGGAGAAGCAGAACCATTGCAGCGCCTCGCAAACGCCCTGGAAGTTCGGATCGGGCATCTTCTGTTGCAGATAGTTTTCGTAGACACCCTGAGCCAGGCTGTGGGAGAGTGGAAATTACTATAGATATATGTACATATATATAAACAGCATTGACAGCCAACTGACCGCTCGTAGTCGCCGCTGGAGTGCACCACGTCGAGCACGTTGCGCACACGCGTCGCCACGGACATGTTCGTCATGGTCACCTGTGCGGGCTCCTCGGCATTGGAGCTGGAGCTGCTCTGCTGTAGCTGCTTGCGCGGGCGTTGTATCTGCAGTAGGAGTAGCAGAAGAAAATATATTAGTTATGAGCTAGTCATAGAAATAATTACATAAATTTAAATTTACATTCACTTAAAAAAAATAAATTTCACTTCTAACATATCCTTATAAAGGTCCCTTAAATATAAATAATTTTCTGTCATTCCCTTCATCATAGCATTTACTTAATATTATAATTTAGATAGATAGATTATTAATAAAAATAAATAAAAAACTTCTAATCATACAATTAATTGCTTAATCCAAAAATATTGAATATTATAATAATTTTAATTATTCAATAATTTAATTATTTCAATAAATTAAATTTTATATGAAGCTTGAAAAATGTAGCATGCGCTTACAGTTTTTTTTAAACTACTACAGCTTTTGGCTAAAAATAATTTAATTTCTAACTATACTATGTTCATCTGTTTTTAAGCTAATAGAACTTGTGTATTTAAAAACTCTTAAATTAAAACTTAATATATACTAATAGCTCTAAAGTTACTTGCACCTTTTGTATCCGGCCTTAACATTTACATTTTGATAAATTTTAATGCTAATCAAAAATATATATTAGAATATTTTTAACGACAGGTCGTTAGTACTCTAAATTCTTTACAAAACATAAGCCTAAATAAATTATATATTTATCTAAAAATTAGCCCACATATCTAGCTAGAGATTACCAACCCTAAAGACGGCGCCCCACACATCAAACAGCCCCTGATGTCGATCCTTCTGGCCCAGATTGTTGTTCAGCACATCCTGCAGCGTCAGACTGTGCTTCTGTACACTGCAAGAAAAAAGAAATTAACAGTTAAAATATAAGGAGGCTAATGGAGACTCTACCCACTTGAAGAACTGCATGGAGGAGATGCAGCTGCGCACATCGTTGCCCGACTTCTCGGCCAGCGCAATCAGCGAGCCGAAGTCTGTCTTCAGCTGCTCCTTGCGCGAGATCTGCAGCAGTCTGTGAAGTATAATATAAATATATAAATATGTATATGGGATATGCAAATGGGGCCTACCGCTCAGCCAGGCGTGCTGCATCAATGGGCGGAAAGCTGACGACGAATGCGATCTGGCGCAGTGGACGTAGCGCGGGATCATAGATGTCATTGCAGATGCAGATGATGGGGCGACGCAGCACATTGTGTTCCGCCTTGGCGCCCTTGGCCTTGGCGCGGCTGTAGATGCCATCGCTGACGAACTTGACCAGGTACTCAATGGACTGACGCGGCGCGCCATCGATTTCATCTGAGAAGACAAAAAGAGTGCATAGTTTAGTTTATGCGGACTTGAAAAAATTCTCTTTTTTTATAAGTTAAGAAAGCTACAGTTTTGCCTCACTGTAAGATACTATTTACCCAATTTGAAACAATGTTTTACTTTTCTTTAAAAAAAATCGATTTTTGAAGGCGGTGGGCGTGGTATGCATAAGCTGAAAATCCGCATTCTGCGTAATTTTACCAGGTACCTCCGTACCAAATTTGGTGATTCTGGCTTTTAGGGTTTTCTCATAATTCGAAAAATTCGTTTTATAACGGCGGTAGGCGTGGCATCCAAAAATTGAAAATACGCATTCTGTAGAATGCTGCAAGGTATCATCCAACCAAATTTTATGCTTCTAACTTTTATAATAATTACGTTATTCGAAAAAAATGTATAAACACCTTTTATGATGTACGGTATTCGTGGCACATAAAGTTTGAAATAAGCTGTACATCTGTATGGTATGCGCGAGCTCTCTCACCAAATTTGGTGTTTCTAGCTTTTCAAATAGCTGAGAAATGTCTATTCAAATAAACAAACGGACAAACAAGCGGACAGTGACGCGACTGACGTTGCTAATGAAGCGTATATGAATTTTGTATGGTCTACCAAGCCTACTTCAGCCTGCTACATAAATTTGCACAGAACTAATATACCATTTTTTTGATATTCTCAATAGGTGAAGGGTATGACTATATATACAAAAAATTAAAAAATACCCCGTAGTTTTGCTGCGGTAAAGATGCGAAAAATAAACATTTGCCTTAGGGTATCCCACTCAACTCACCCAGCACTATGCAGTTGGGCCGCTTGTCCTCGTTGAGCACCGATGACATCTGCGTGCCGTTCTCCAGTGCCAGCTTGAAGGCCTCGGGACTGCGATCGTCCGAGGCGTTGATCTCGCGCACATTGTAGCCCGCATGCCTGGCGATGGTGTGCGCCAGCGTCGTCTTGCCCAGCCCGGGCGGGCCGCAGAGCAGCGCCACCTTCTGCATGGGCCTGCCCAGCTCGTCCACGTTGGTGTTGAGCGCCTGCCGCGACTTGCGCTGCCGCCAGCCGCCGTTGGATTCGAATTTGCCCGTGCGCTTGTTGAAGCTATTGAGCTGCTGCTGCCCACCAGTGGCTGCAGCCGGTGCTGTTGCTGTTGCTGCAGTGGCGCCACCTGCGCTGCTCTGTTGCTGCTGCTGCTTGCTGTGGAAGGCCTTGCCGAAGACGATCTTGTCCCACATCTTGAGCCAGTAGAGCAGGCTGCGATTGGTCATCTCGTCGGAGAGCAGATCGATGTACTTGCGCGGCTTGTACTTGTCCACCCAGAGGCGTCCCATCTCCACGCTCTGCTCCACGACGGGCGCAGCCACAGCCGGCTGCGTGGCCGGCGCCAGGCGGCGCAGCACCTGCAGGCAGCAACATTGCATTAAGACTGAGTAAAGATTGCGCTGACGCCACTCACCAGCTCGTTGGCCTCGCGCCACACCTGCTCCTTGGCCTCGCCCAGCAGACTGCCAATTTGATTGCCACGCGCGCTCAGCAGCTCCAGCTGCCGGCGTTCGTAGTCCTCGGAGTGATAGCGCACATAGAGACGCTCCAGATCGCTGCGCTGCAGCGCCAGAAATGGCCACGAGGGTATCTCGTAGGAGAGATTCCGCATCTTGAAGTCGTGCAGTGCCTTCAGGCGCGACACGTCGTCGTGCCGCAGCGTCTTGCTCGTCTCGCGCAGCTTGCGCCGCAGCTCCAGTATGCGCTCGATGGCCTCGTTGTCGCGCTGCTCCTCGGTGCGCGCCTTCTTCGCCATGGGATCCTCGTAGCTCTCGTGGTACAGATCATCGATGTCACCGAAGAGATCGCGTTCGAGTCGTCGCTTCTGCTTGCTGCTCAGGCCCACCTCCTGCAGCTGCGCGGCGGCGCAGCCGGACGCCGCTGCCTCCGCCTCCGCTATGGCGGGCATGCGCTGCAGCGGCGTGGAGCAACCACGTCCAGCCGGCGGACCGCGCGGTGTGCCGAAGAGCTTGCGATTCACATGACTGGGTGCACTGCCAAAGCTGATCTGCGAGAACTGCGGCGAGTGCAGCATCGATTGCTCCTGGTAGGCCGCAGCGTGCAGCGCAGCGCCCGGAGTTTGCGCCGCAGCGGCGGCGGCAGCTTGACGGGATGTGCTCGGCGCATCGTACTCGTGCGGCATATCCTCCAGCAGCTCCAGCTCATCCTGATACTGTAGCTCGAACTCCTCGTTCTCATCGGGATATTGATCCATGGCTTGTGCCAATAAGCGCGCAAAATAATATTAAAAACAAATTGCAATAAACAAGTGCGCGCAATTCCCGCCAAAAGTTGCTGCGCGCTGTCGCAAGCTCACTGCTATGCACAAATATGCGCCAGCTGGCAACGCTGTGCGCAAGGTGTGTTGAGCATAGCGGTAGACGCAGGCTAGTGCATGCGCGTGACGTCACAGTCAGACGACAGGCACCTTAAGCCCATGTGCTGTGTTGGTAAATAAAAAAATAACTTAATTAAACTATTGAACTGTTTTAATAAAAAAAGTTATAACAAGTTTCTTGTACCAGCTGGCAACGCTGTGCGCATGGTGTGTTGAGCATAGCGGTAGACGCAGGCTAGTGCATGTCCGTGACGTCACAGGCTACTGACCAGCACGTTAAGCCAATAGGCTGCTGTAGTTGTATAAAGCGGTGTTTGTAAATAAAAAAATTAGCTAATTGAAATGTTAAACAATGTTAGTAAAAAATGTAATTGAAATTTAATTAAATTTAATAACAAATAATTTGCACAATTATGTTTACTGAGCTGCAATTGCTGCGCGCCCCACGTTTTCGACTGTCTGGCAACCCTCGCGCGCTCCACCATTATTTTTCATTTTTCGCCATGTCAAATTGCAGTTACAATTTCAGCGCAAAGCACGCAAATTCGCCGCAAGATTAATACAAAAAGTGTCGGATTTAATTAATTATACAGTTTGGCCAACTTTGCAGCGCAAAATAAAGCCATGCGCGCTTAGTGCAGCAGCTAACAAATCAGCTGTGCGTTCAGCAGCTGCAACAACAACAACCACAGGCAGAACGAGCAGAGCAGCGGCAGCAGCTGCAACAACAACAAGCAGAGCGAGCAGAGCAGCAACAGCTGCAACAACAACAACAACAGCAACAAGAACAAGAACAACAACTGCAGCTACGGCTTGATAAGCGCCTGCATACGTTTGCTTTGTCTGCTGCACACAAATTTGGCGACGTCAACAAAAGCAGCAACAACAACAACAACAATAACAACAACAGCGTGCGTCCTGCGCGCAACAACAACAAAAATATCGCTGAGTGCAGTGAAAGTTGAACCACAAGCAAAGTCTCTCACACACACACTCACACACATAGACAATGGAACGCTGGCTAACGCTGGTACGAGACGACAAGGTGGACCCCATGGGCGCACCAGCGGGCTGCCCCTCGGCCACGCCCGCGGCGGCGCAACGCATCTACGGCGACATCAATGCCAATCGCCTGTGGACCTTCCGCGTGCTCATGAACGAAGCGCTGGCGGCCAACGAGCAGCTGGCCATAGTGGGCAGCTGCGAGGCGCTGGGCAACTGGCAGCACAGCGGCGCGGCGCTCATGACGCGCGAGGAGCCGTCAGCGCAGGCGCAGCAGGAGCAGCAGCAGCAGTATGAAGATGAGGATGAGGCTGCTGCTACTGCCGGTCAGCTGTGGACGGCGCAGGTGTATATACCGCGCCACTGTGCCACCGAGTACCGCTATGTGGTCTGCGGCGTCAATGCTGCAGCGGAGCAGCAGCTACTGGTGCGCCGCTGGGAGGTGCAGCTGCAGCCACGCCGCATCGCCGAGCTGGAGGAGCCGACAAGCGAGTGCCGCGACATCTTTGGCGATGTGCAGGGACGACGGCGTGTGGATCGCGGCTGGTTGACCACCGAGTCGCTGGTGCAGCTCAAGTTCTTCCATGCTCCGTTCACGTGGAAGCAGCGCATGAAGCGCCGCCATGTGCACGTCAAGGTGACGCCCATGAATCTGCGCATACCCAGCGCCAGCGCCAGCTGTGGCGCCGAACTGGCAGCCGTGTCCACGCTGGAGGATTCGCTGTCGAATGATACGCACGATACGCGCGAAAATGCCGGCGATGGTGCTTCGTTTGCCTTCAGCGAGGTCGTCACCCTCAGCGCCGAGGAGTGCGAGGTGCGCGCCCAGGACCAGTTTGGCACGGCCTGCGGTGCCGGCGATCTGGTCATATTCCATCTGACCGTCGCCGATCTGGATAATACCGCGTATCTGGTCGATCTGTATAGCTACAGTTCGCGCGTGGCCCGCGAGGATGGGCCGCCACTGCATCTGGGCTATCACTATGTGCTGCCCAATCTGTTCAAGCGCTCCGAGGGCAATCTGGAGCTGCCGATCACCTGCGCTAAGGGCCATCGGCCGCTGGGCATGATGCGGCTGGGCTATCTGATCGTGCGGCCCTCCTCGCACAGCGCCCACATGGACATGCGCGTGAGCTATGCGCGCTACTGGAACAACAAGTGGACGGGCCTCGATGTGGGACATCGCGGATCGGGCACCAGCTTCAAGGTGGGTCAAAGCTCTTCGCTAATTCCAGCTGCAAACAGACTTATAGCTACTGCTTGTGTGAAGAGTATTCAGTGAGTCGGGTTGAGTTTAAGAACTGCATATACATCATATCCATCCAGATATATCTAAAATAGCCTCCTTCAATCGTTAGCATACTTCTATCAATCATGAGCATAGCACACCAAACTGTTATTCTTTCAATCGCGAGGACAGTTAACTCGGATTTTTTTCTCCAGTCAATCGTGAGGTCAGTAAGACAAATTTATCTTTGTCTATCAATCATGAGAGCGAAAGCACGAGCTGTTCTTCCGGCTTCAATCCTGTTTTTCATCATTCAATCGTGAACGCATCTTCAGAGAATGTGCGAAAGCATTGTCGAAGCTGTAAATGAGAATGATTTCAACTTACTGCTGCGAAGAACTGTAGAAAATGCTTGACTGAAGTCTCTAATTAAAGTCTTTCAATCGTGAGCGCATCTCCCGAAACTGTGTGAGCGCTTTACCCGAGCTGTAGAGCAGTTTTTTCTCTTCAATCGTGGTACTTTTATCATTCGTAAGCAGAGCACAATCAATCAATTCAATCGCGAGAGTAGTAAAGCACAATTATTGTTCTTCTTTCAATAGTGAGGTCAGTAAGACCAATTGATCTTTGTCTATCAATCATGAGAGCAATAGCACGAGCTGCTCTTCCGGCTTCAATCCTTTTTTTCCTCTTTCAATCGTGAGCACATCTTCCAAAAATGTGTGAACGCAGTGTTAGAGCTGTGTACACTAATGGTTCGCTCAATCATGCTGTTCTTCTTTGAATCGTGAGAGTAGAAAAAAAAACTTTTCTACAATTTTTATAAAATTTCGGATAAAAGTATTCAAAATTAAGAATTCATTTTTAACGGGCAAAGGTAAATAGGTAAATAGATTTCTCTGTCGAGTGCACTCAACTGTAGCTTTTTCTAACTAAAAATTACATTGGATTTTGGATTATTATAAACATGTAAAGGGTATACTAATTTGAACCTATTGCCTGCAACGCTCAGTAATAAACACCTTCAACTTTGTCCGTTTGTCCGTTCGACAATTGCAACGCAAACTATTCCCCCAGTTTTGAAGCTATCTTCATGAAACTTGGTATACGTACTTCTTTCAGCTGCAAGCTGCACCTAATCTAGTACGAGTCGGATCCAACAAATATATCGTATAGCTGCCATAGAACCTATCGGCCGAATTTGGTTATTTTTCAAGATATCGCAATCAAACTCGCTGCATCCTATTTTAATAGTTGTTGTAACCTTCCTCCAAATTTAAAAAAAAAACGCTTTGCTATAAACTATATCAGTCATAGGAACAATCGGTCCAAGCAGTCTTCTCTAATCTCCCAACAGGGAAGTTTGTTAAGATTCACATGCTTATCTCTCTCTCTGCTCTTTCCCTCTTGCTGTGCTCTTAAAGGCAAAGGACGCCGTGATACGCGAGAACACGATCACCTCGCTGAAGAATGCCGCCGAGCACGGCGCCGACATGGTCGAGTTCGATGTACAGCTGAGCAAGGATCTGGTGCCGGTGGTGTATCACGACTTCATGATCTACGTGTCGCTGAAGAGCAAGTGCAGCATGCAGGAGCACGACTTCCTCGCGCTGCCCATGCGCGAGCTGACGCTGGAGCAGCTGAAGAAACTGAAGGTCTATCACACGGCCGAGGGACTGTCGCGCGAGACGCGCTCCTTCCACAACGATGATCTGCTGGAGCATCAACCGTTCCCGCAGCTGGCCGATGTGCTGGACGCCCTGGACGAGCACATTGGCTTCAATATCGAAATCAAATGGTCGCAGCGACTGCAGGACGGCCGCATGGAGGAGGAGTTCGAGCATGTGGTCGATCGCAATCTTTACATAGATTGCATACTGGATGTGGTGCTGCGCAAGGCGGGCAGTCGCCGCATTGTCTTCAGCTGCTTCGATCCGGACATCTGCACGATGCTGCGCTACAAGCAGAATCGCTATCCCGTCATGTTCCTAACGCTCGGCCACACCACGAAGTACGAGAAGTACATGGATCCAAGGGGCAACAACATGGAGACGGCCGTGTGGCATGCGGTGGCCATGCAGCTGTTGGGCATTGTGGCGCATACAGAGGACTTGCTGCGTGATCCCAGCCAGGTAAACTGAACTAAATGAACTGAGCCCGAGTTGGACTTGAGTTAGCAGCTAAACGATGGGCGTTCTAGGTGAATCTGGCCAAGGAGCGCGGACTTGTGCTCTTCTGCTGGGGCGATGACAACAATTCCAAAGACACGATCAAGCTGCTCAAGGAATTGGGTCTGCACGCCATCATCTACGACAAAATGGACGTGCTCACCAGCAAGGAGGTCAAGGTGAGTAGCTCGCGCGTAGCTCATAGCAAGATCAAAGATTATAGAACTATAATTATATAATTAATTATTATATAATTAATAATTATAATTATTTCTCTATATTCTTTGATCATGCATGCCATGCAACTGCCTCGCTAATCTCCACTCCTTTGCAGCAAAGCGTCTTCCTGCTGCAGGCCAAGGACAGCCAAAAGGAGCTGCTCAAGCTGCAGGCGCTGGAGATGGGACACGTGTGGCATACCTCCGCCTCGGGCAACGAGGAGCAACAGGCCTGAGCTTGATGCCACTATTATATACATATATATATATATAGTTGATTCTAGAGCAGATTCGCAGATCTATGTTATCTATAGCCATTTTAGGCGTCCACACACACACACACACACACACTCTTACATCTTGTCACCTAGCCAATAGCATTTGCATATAGCTTAGTACGAACTTGTGAATAGCTTTCAATATTCGTTCATAATATACATATGTATATATATATTTATATATATGTATATTTCGGCCATTGCTGCGATTTTATTTATTGCTTCAACTCATATCGTGGCTCCGCTCTCTGTTTCCATTGCAAACTAATTCCAGCTCTAGCGATTAGTTGTAAACATAATAAAAAGATTCTCAACACAAATGCAAATACTCATTCATAAATATAGTATGAGTTCGTTGTTGTCTAGATAAAGTAATTGAATTTCCAAATGCTTAGACCAGTCACAGCGCGACACATTGATTTATGCGCTTCAATCAGTTACAGCAATGGACTTCAAGCTATAAGCACATTGGATGCGCTTGCGATTGCTAGAAAGGCCTAAAAGCTTCGCTGTTGGCGGCTTTTCACTTCAGTCTTGCGTCTATTCAAATCCGAAATGAAGCTGCTGCTGACATCTGTACTGCTTCTTGGCTTCGTAGCCAACTACTGCCTTGCATTTAAAGACGGTTCGTTTTCTGCATATTAAATCCTTGTACTAGCTTCATTTTTCCTTATCGGTTTTATTCAGCTGTGTGTGAGGAGGCGCACTCGGTTGATGGTGTATGCAGGGGATTATTTGTCAGCTGGAGCTACGATTCGGAAAGCAATGAGTGCGTTTCCTTCATTTATGGCGGTTGCGAGGGCAACAACAACCGATTTGAAACCGAGGATGAGTGCAAGGACAAATGTGTGGAATAAATGCAGATTGATGGTAAAATTTATTCTTATTCTTCATAGCAAATAAATATACAAATTGTACAAATATTTGCAGACTGAATTTGTGAGCTAAGTAAAACGATTTCACAAGCAGTAACTAAAGAGGTTAATATTATTGAATACAATTGTTAGGAATTGTTAACTGATAATGCCATGCCATAAGGCTTAGCTGATTGATTGACACGATACGGATACGAGCTATAACCACATTGGATATAACAGTTTAGACCTCTGGAAATGCTTAAAGGCATCGTCGTTGTCGGATTTGGTACTACAGTCTTGTTTTCATAGCTCACAGCATCAGTTCGGCATTAGTTTATCCCGATTCGAAATGAAGCTCCTGACGCTACTGCTTTTCGTCCTCACGCACTACTGTCTGGCCCTCAAAGAACGTTCGTCTTCAGTGGATTACGTCATTTCCGAATTTCATCCATTGAATTTCTTTACTTAGCTGCTTGCGGCGAGCCCCATTCCCATAATGAGGGAGCATGCAAAGAATATCATCCACGTTGGTCCTACGATTTCGTGTATAAAAAGTGCGTTTTCTTCATTTATGGCGGTTGCAGGGGCAACAACAACAGATTTGACTCATTGGAGGAGTGCAAGGAAAGATGTGTTGAATGAATACACATTTATAACAATTTAAATATATTCTTCACAGAAGAAATATATGAATATGTGCAAACTGAAGTTCAAACTGAATAGCTGAAGACTTTAAGCTTAACGGTTGCAATTTCAGATATCCCAGGCGAAACTAAGTACACATACATCACAGAGCGAAAGGCTGTATCCGTCCTGGGTTTTAACTCTACTGACAAACAGCGAGAATTTAGTTGCGCACCTAATATAAATATGTAAGCTGAAGAATTGAGGATTGCGAAGAAACTGAAAAAAGCTGAAGACTATGCTTCACAATTGCAATTTCAGGTTTCCCAGGCGGAACTAAATACACATACATCACAGAGCGAAAGGGGATATCCGTCTTGGGTTTTTACTCGAAACTCTAGTATATTAATTTGAATTTGACAAATTATATAATATTTATAATTAAACATTTCAAATGCCATACTATAAGGCTTGACCGATTGATTGAGACGAATTCAAGCTGTAATCACATTGAATTCCCTGGGGAAAGCGTGTAATACTTTCGACCTCTAGAAATGCTTAAAGGCATCGTCGCTGTCGGGTTGACACTCCAGTCTCTTATCTAGCTCACTGAGCGACTTCAGTCAATCTCAAATCGAAATGGATTTCCTTCCGATATTCGCTGTACTTCTCGGTCTCATCTTCAACTGTCACGCATTCAAACACCGTTCGTTCTCAGATCTCTATGTCATGCTTCAATTTCATCCATTGAGTTTCTTTACTTAGCTGATTGCTCGGATCCTCCTTTCTTTATAATCGGTGATCCACTTGCTTGCAAAAGTGGCCCCCGTTATACTTATGTTGCCGAGCGTAACCAATGCGAATTCTTCATTTTTGGTGGTTGCCAGGGCAACACGAATGTATTTCGTTCCTATGAGTTTTGCGTGAAAAGATGTGTGGTATAAATACAGGTTTATAACTATATTAATATATTCTAGAAAAACGAATTATATGAATATGCGCAAACTGAAGTTTCCCTAAATACATCACGATTGCAATTTCAGATTTCAAAGGCGGAACTGAATACCATACATCCCAGAGCTAAAGAGCATATCCGTCTTAGGTTTATATTCGAAACTCTAATATATTAATTTGTATAAAATTTTGACAAAATATAAGGAATATTATTAAACATTTCCATACTATAAAGCTTGCCCAATTGATTGACACGGATTTACGCTATAACCATATTGGATCCGCTTAGGAATGCCTGTAATAGTTTCGACCTCAAGAATAGCTTAAAGGCATCATCGTTGACGCGTTGGCACTACAGTCTTCTCTGAATCTCTCAGGATCCGGACTGAAATGAAGCTCTTGGCTATTATATCCGTTTTACTTGTCGGCCTCACATACAACTGTCTCGCGTATAAGGAATGTTCGTATTCAGATGATAGAGACATTTTCGAAATTCATTCACTGATTTCTCATATTTTTTGTTCTTAATTTTTTCTTTTTTTTATTGGCTTAGATGCGTGTGGGCAACCCTATTCTTATCAACGCGATGATTTGCCAAATTGCCGGAATTATGTGAAGGTTTGGACCTACGCCGCAATACGTAATCAATGCCTTTGGTTCAATTATGGCGGTTGTTTTGGCAACGACAACCGATTTGCTACCTTTGAGGAGTGCGAAAGACGGTGTGTGTATAAGAAAGGTCGTAGAAGAAACTTAGGGAACGATCGTAGAAGAAACTTAGGGAAAGATCATAAAAAAGGTCATAATCACGCTCATCACGATCATCACTATCATCCCGGTCATCACCATCATCACCATCATTCTTGAAATGAATAACTTGACAGAAAGTACTTGAAAATATATATATATATTATATTTATGTAGTTATTGCGGTGATTAACAACTAACAAGTTGCTCTTCTGCTAATTGGATGCATTACAGAAATCGAGTGACTGTAAATAAATAAATATATAATATATAATAAATAAATAAATTATATAAACGATTGCGTTATGTATAATTGATGTAATATAAATAAATAATAAATTAATAAGAAGATAAAAAATATATAAATACATTATAACTGATGAAGGCTTGCCAATTGATTGACACGGATTCACGCTATTACCATATTGGATCCGCTAAGGAATGCTTGTAATAGTTTCGACCTCAAGAAAAGCTTAAAGGCATCATCGTTGACGCGTTGGCACTACAGTCTTCTCTGAATCTCTCAGGATCCGGACTGAAATGAAGCTCTTGGCTATTATATCCGTTTTACTTGTCGGCCTCACGTACAACTGTCACGCGTATAAGGAATGTTCGTATTCAGATGATAGAGACATTTTCGAAATTCATTCACTGATTTCTCATATTTTTTTTATTGGCTTAGATGCGTGTGGGCAACCCTATTCTTATCAACGAGATGATTTGCCAAATTGCCGGAATTATGTGAAGGTTTGGACCTACGCCGCAATACGTAATCAATGCCTTTGGTTCAATTATGGCGGTTGTTTTGGCAACGACAACCGATTTGCTACCTTTGAGGAGTGCGAAAGAAGGTGTGTGTGGAAGTTAGGTGATTTCAAAAGCTCATCGAATAATCGTGGAAGAAGCTTAGGGAAAGGTCGTAGAAGAAACTTAGGGAAAGGTCGTAGAAGAAACTTAGGGAAAGATCGTAAAAAAGGTCATAATCACGATCATCACGATCATCACGCTCATCACTATCATCCCGGTCATCACCATCATCACCATCATTCTTGAAATGAATAACTTGACAGAAAGTACTTGAAAATATATATATATATTATATTTATGTAGTTATTGCGTTGATTAACAACTAACTAGTTGCTCTTCTGCTAATTGGATGCATTACAGAAATCGAGTGACTATAAATAAATAAATATATAATATATAATAAATAAATAAATTATATAAACGATTGCTTTATGTTTGATGCAAGTAATATAAATAAATAATAAATTAATAAGAAGATAAAAAATATACAAATACATTATAACTGATGAATGTGATGCGTAACGTCGTCTCGTTGCGTATTTTCGAATTTCAAACAGCAAATCACGTATACGCAGCGTTGCATTTGTCGACAACGAATTGCCAGCACAAAAGCGAAGAGAGGGAGAGCGCGCGCGAGAGAGAGAGACACAGTGGGAGAGCGGGAGCAGCAGCGCATGCGCCACACGAGCGTGGGAATTGTAATGGAAAAAATCCATCAGTATTTTCAATTGAGTTTTAGTTTCGGTTTCGCTTTCAGTTTGTCGCATCGCATCGGAACGTTCGGAACACGCGCCTCCCTTCCCCCCCACAAAACAAAAAAAAAAAAAAAAAAGAAAAGTGGAGTCGAGAACCCCGAGTGCCTCGAGAGCAGTGCGAGCACAGAGCGTCGAGACGGGGCACAAAAGTGTAGTGTAGTTCTAGGCTCACAGTTCCTTCCGTTGCCTATCCCCCCCCTTCTCACCTCTGGCACGCTCAACACATTTCTTATTTGTTTGTTTCTGCCTCGGCTGCAAGTTTGCTCTTCGGATTTTCCCAGTGTTTTTCTTTTGCATTTTTTTTTTCTGTTCGAAAACGCAACGATTCGGCGATTATGTGCATTGGCAGCGCGCACACAGGCCTCAAGTCCAGCAAATAGGTGAGCAGGTAGGGTGTACGTGTACGTGCCTGTGTGTGTGTGTGTGTATTGGTGTGCGTGTGTGTGTGTGTAGTGTTAAGTTGTGATCAGTTTAAAGTCAGGCGGGACAAACAATCAGGAAGTTCTTGTGCTACACCAAACGGAAAAATCGATGCGTGCGCCAGTGTGTGTGTGTGTGTGTGTGTGACATGTACACTCCAAGTGTACGACTTCATAGCACAACAAAGAGCAGAGACGAGAGCAGAGAGACGTGAGCAAAGCGGAGCGAAACGAAACGAAACGTGGCAGCATTTGCAGGCATGCGGCGCTTACTACACGCTGCTTACTACACGCTGCCTCTGACCCCTGACCCCAGCTACTCACTGCTTGCCACACACTCCTGACCTACTGCCCGGCCCCCAGGCCAAGTGGCTTTGCGTGTGTGCTGCCAGGATGTGTGCGTGTGTCTGTGTGTGTGTGTGTGTGTGTGTGTGAAGGAAATTCGGTATAAAAAGGCAAACAAGCAGCCCGAAAAACAACGGAAAAGCAAGCGAGTGGGCGGCAGGGGGCGTGCCTGGGAAAACTCATTTGAAATATGTGTTTGAAGTTTTCTCTGTGCCGTTTTCTGGGCTCATTAAAAGCGCATAAATTATGAACAGCTACGGCTACAGCCAGGCCCTTGTGTAATAGTAGTAGTGCAGGGTATCTCGCACGCCGCGCCAGTGCGACGAAGTTCGTAAATAATACAGCAAACTTCTTTGGGGGCAGTTGAGCGTACAGTTTGACAGGCACTGCGTGTGAAAATATTTGTGTGTGTGTGTGTGCGTGTGTGCATTAGCATTAATTGCGAGCACTAAAGCAGAGCTCTACACTCGCTCCACTCTATACCCTACACTCTATACACTAGTAGCTGCGCTGCTTGCCCGAAACTGCTGGAGCTGCCCTCGGGCGTGTGTTTCGATTGTTTGTTTTGTTTATAAAGCTCATGTTTTTCATTATTCCGCGAGCTGCAAATAAACATCGGCGATATCGACAGACGAGACAGTCGAGCCGCACTGCCGGCAATCGATAGACAGACAGACAGACCGACAGACAGACAGCAGGCGTTGAAGCGACTGTTGCTTGCTGTCTGTTCGCATGTGGGTGTCCCTCTCTCCCTCTCTCTCTCTCTCTGTGAGTGTGTGTGTGCGTGTGCGTGTATACCATGTGCGTGTAAACACAGTGCAGCGTTAAAACTAAATATTGTTTAAGAACAAATATTTGGCTTTTGTGCAAATCACGAATACCCGATTTTTCGCGGCCACCGCGGGCCGAGTTAATGACGCTATCGATGATTGTTCTCGGACTTATGTACACAACTCTGCCACAGATACATTTAAATAAATAAACTATATACAAAGATACATATATATGGCATACACCCACCATAATATACCCTGCATATATACCCGCCCCACTGCGATTATATTTAGTCATTAGGCTAAGCAAAACAACAATTTTGTGGGATGCTTTTCACGAGCTGCTAATGGGTCATTTCGATTGAACCGACCGCGAGTGTGAGTGCGTGAGTGCGAGTGTGAGTGCGAGTGCGAGTACTCGCAGTAGTATCCGCTGCTTAGGAAAATCACCTGGCATCGTTATCGTAGCACTATACTATATACTATACTCGATCAGTTTTGGGTTCTGCGAATCTAAGCCAATCGCTTGAATCACTTCTGCCTGTATTCATAACAAATCGTTCAAAAACCCATTCGCTTTGCGCTTCCAAATAAATTGAGGATGTGCGAAAGTGTGGGATTCATTTGAAGTGATATAAAATATGAAAATATGCCATTGAATTGTATACAATGTCGGAATATTGATTACAGAGATATATCTATAGCTATATCCGAGTCAGGCCGTTATTCATGCCATTATTCAAGTTCACTAATGCCGCAGCGGCGCCTGTTTATGGCTGCAATCGTTTGTGGAATTTATTCGCAGCGAATTAATGATCGACTATTCAAATAAATAGACAGACAGACATGCGTTGCATCCTTGAATACACCCAGGTGTAGCCAACTGGCAATAATTTCGTAATTATTTGGTATTGGTGGCCAGGAAGCATATTCATGAATAAAATACCTTTTTTGTTCGAATGCACAGTTTTTGTTTGCAAGTATATGCTTATTTTATTATCACTTTAATATATATTGCATTGCATTCATGAGTATACTCACTCTATGCTTGAGTATACTCGTGAATACATTCATGAGCACACTCATATACAAGATTTACGGCTACTATTCATGCATGCACTCACTTGATTAATGAATACACTCATGAATACACTCACTTGACTCATGAATAAGTTCAAGCATACACTCACTCTACTCATGAATACACTCACATGCAGTTGTTTTTTGATGTTCATTTCCAGCGCAATGTTGTCGAGTAAAACACCAAGCTAGTCCAGGCATTATATTCATAAATGTACTTATTTTCAGCATGAGTACACTTGTGTATATATTTACAAACACATACATTGTATACATGATTTTAGTTGTTGTATTCACACATACAATCACATGACTACATTTTCGATTTTCAATTCCAGTCCAAACGAACACCAACCTTTGCATAACGAGTGTACTCACTCTGAGCATGAGAACACTCATGAATATATATACACATACATTGTATACAAGTTTTCTATTAGTGTATTCATGAGTACACTCACTTGATTCATGAATACACTCACGAATACACTCACTTGATTCATGAATACACTCACTTGATTCTCGATTTCTCATTTCCAGCGCAATGTCGTCCAATCAAACACCAACCTAGTGAGTACCTCAGCGCCACAAGAAAGCAGGCACAATGCTTTCGGCGTGCTAACATCTAGCTAAATTTCAAGTGCATACGCGCTAGGCACGACTGACCACCAAGTGAGCCGCGGCTGAGTGGCCTGGGTGCGAGAGGGTGACATCAGTGGGTGTGACCAGGTGGCTCCGTTCGGAGCGGGACACGCAACAGCAACAGAGCGAATCGTGCGGCCAAGGAATACGATAAACACTCAGGTTTGCGGCCCATAACTATCCGACAAATCGGAGAGAACAAAGACACACAATACACGAGCCAAGCATAAACAAACAACCGAACACCGTGCACCACAACAATCACAACAGCCACAATAAGAAACAGCAAACAACAGAACAAGATCGTAGTAGATGCATTTAGTTTTAAATACCCTGCACTGTGATCATGACATACATACCTAAAAGAATGCAACACTATGCGCATGCAGCCATGAATCTGATCAACATGGACTCGGAGAACCGCGTCGTGCTCAACGTGGGCGGCATCCGGCACGAGACGTACAAGGCGACGCTGAAGAAGATACCCGCGACGCGTCTCTCCCGTCTCACCGAGGCCCTGGCCAACTACGATCCCATACTGAACGAATACTTCTTCGATCGACATCCGGGTGTATTCGCGCAGGTGCTCAACTATTACAGGTACCTTGGCGCAGCGCAGCGCAGTGCAGTGCATTTCAAACTATTCCGAAAAGTTATAAATAATCTGTGTTTGTTTATATTTCGCGTAGAACCGGCAAGCTGCACTATCCCACAGACGTGTGCGGCCCGCTGTTCGAGGAGGAATTGGAATTCTGGGGTCTTGACTCGAATCAGGTGGAGCCCTGCTGTTGGATGACCTACACGCAGGTACGCACGGGGAATACCCTGTATAAAATAAGCTGATTATATCTTTATAAAGGGTATAATTATTTTTGGAAGAAATTTTTGATGCAGACCCTATGTATTATTAATCAGCATCTATATCCTAGCCATGTCCGTCGATCTGTCCGTTTGTCCGTCTGTTGGTTGCAGCGCAGATTAATCTCTCAGTTTTTAAGCTATCTTGATGAAATTTGATATACACACTGATATTTTCTGCACGCTGTATATAAGTCGGAATAAGCCAGATCGGAACGATATATCGTATGGCTGACATGGAAAATATCGGCCGAATTTTGTTATTTTTCAAGATATCGTAATAAAACTGTGACAAGTTAAATATAGTAAAGAAAGTATCTGCAAGAGTATTTAAGTTTTCAATGCCGAAGTAAACTATTCACTCTAATCTTAAATATATTTAAACTTTTCGTATTTTTTCTCCTCAGCATCGCGACACTCAGGAAACCCTTGCCGTGCTGGATCGCTTAGATCTGGACACGGAAAAACCGTCCGAGGAGGAATTGGCGCGCAAATTTGGCTTTGAGGAGGACTACTATAAGGGCACCATCTCCTGGTGGCAGGAGATGAAGCCGCGCATCTGGTCACTGTTCGACGAGCCCTACAGTTCCAATGCCGCCAAGGTACAGTTGGGATGCTCTAATATTTTACTTTTGCAAAATCTAAAACTTCTTTACCTTTCTCTATTCACTCAGACCATTGGCGTCGTTTCGGTGTTCTTCATTTGCATTTCGATCCTGTCGTTCTGCCTGAAAACGCATCCGGATATGCGAGTGCCGATCGTCCACAATGTGACCGTGAAGACGGCCAATGGCAGTAATGCCTGGTTTCTGGACAAGTCCATGACCAATGCGCACATCGCGTTCTTCTACATCGAATGCGTATGCAATGCCTGGTTTACATTCGAGATACTGGTGAGTGGGGAAGTGCATCAAAGGTGAAGTAGGGTTGGGGTAGCTGCTGAGAAAAGTCAAAGAGCTGAGGGATTAAAAAGATATATAGTAGGAGAATAAATAAAGAATTTTGACTTTACAAAAATATTCACCTTACTTTTTGCTCACAGTAGTAGCATTGTATCTAAAAGAAACTTTGTCTGTGAGTAGGATAAAAATTGAGTAGAGCTAAATAACTTACAGCCATAGACTGAGGAATCAGAGATTTATATGGAGTTATATATATAGTACTTTAAAGCGGGTTGAAGCTGAAATTGGCAGTACTTATTTAATACACAGAGAGAAGCCAGTAGCTGAAAAATCAGCTGGTTGTATTAACTTTTACAGATAATACAGCAGAAACAAACTTAGCAGAAATAAACATAACTTTCTCTTCTTTTTCTCATTGCAGGTGCGCTTCATCTCGTCGCCGAACAAGTGTGAATTCTTAAAGTCATCTGTTAACATCATAGATTATATAGCCACACTTAGCTTTTATATCGATCTAGTGCTTCAGCGATTCGCATCGCATCTGGAGAACGCTGACATCCTCGAGTTCTTCTCGATCATACGCATCATGCGTCTGTTCAAACTGACGCGCCACTCGTCCGGCCTCAAGATACTGATACAGACGTTCCGGGCATCCGCCAAGGAGCTAACACTGCTGGTATTCTTCCTCGTGCTGGGCATTGTGATCTTCGCCAGTTTGGTCTACTACGCGGAGCGGATACAGCCGAATCCGCACAATGACTTCAACAGCATACCGCTCGGCCTGTGGTGGGCCCTGGTCACCATGACGACGGTGGGCTATGGCGACATGGCCCCCAAAACCTACATTGGCATGTTCGTGGGCGCGTTGTGCGCCCTTGCCGGTGTGCTAACCATTGCACTGCCAGTGCCCGTCATCGTCAGCAACTTTGCCATGTACTACTCGCACACGCAGGCGCGGGCCAAACTGCCAAAGAAGCGCAGACGAGTGCTTCCCGTCGAACAGCCGCGCCAGCCGCGCCTGCCAGGTGAGCGTGAGTATCCATGGGATTCAGAACTGCATGCTTACATACATTCGCATGTATATCTGATGTGATCTGTGATCTTCTTCCGCTGCAGGTGCTCCTGGCGGTGTCAGTGGCTGCGGCACACCCGGCTCGGGGCCACACTCGGGCCCCATGGGCTCCGGCGGCACCGGACCACGCCGCATGAACAATAAAACCAAGGATCTGGTCAGTCCCAAGTCAGGTGAGTGTTGGGTTGCGCGTCCGCCCGTCCATCGATCACATCGAGGCACAAGAACAAGTAAACAAGTAAAACACCAGCTGCGCTTCTTGAACACCCCCGGCAGAAATCCGGGTACACCTAACGTACGCCTATCTGTACTATCTGTAGTAGTATCCAAAGTTTTTTGCCGCGCGGCAATCAAGTTGTACTCCTAACTGCCCTCAACGCTTGCGCACCTTGCTGCACTTCAGTTCTGAGACTCTGATGCTGAAAACAAAAACAACTACAAATAATACCAACAAAATACTACCAATACCAACTAGCAGTTGTTGTGGCGTCCTCCTACCCATTCGCCCCCCCTTCGAGTAAACGCTCCAAATGCAAAGGCTTTCGCACAACAAAAGCTCCAAAAAGCTGCTCCTTCTAACAGTTGACTGATTGTACTTAATCTTGATTTTATATTTTGATTCAGTTTTGGGTGAAGTACCCGAACAACTACTGCAACGTGTACGTGTATATATGTACTCTATGTAATTACAATGAATGCATTCGATAATCATGCGCAAACCTCATCGAAAACCCCAGCCCGATCATATCCAAGCTAAGCTTTTGTTTAACGCTGCTCACAATGCCTCGAGCTTTATTTGAGATCACTCGCAAGGGATCTCCCATCCAACTTTCAATATTTTTTCCAGTGAAACTCATCTTTATTTTTTTTGAAAATGCTTTTTCTTATTGCTGAAAAAATTCACGAGTTTATCTTTGTACAGTGAAGCTCAGATCGTATGGGGTTATTTTTGTATACCTTCAATAGTTTAATGAAGCGATCGAGAACTTAAGTTTAAGTATGTTTACTTTTGCTGAAAAAAAAAACACTTTTTTGATTTCTTGATCCCAACCAAAAACCAAAAAAAATCTTATGTAAATACTTAGATGAATATACAACAATGATTGGCAAACCACGTGATGGCAAAAAGAGCAGGCTGCTCTAAGCCACAAAATCCGTTCCGGCAGTACCGCAAGGTACAACATGAACTCTGACCCCCAAGAAGACCAAGAACACTCCAAGAAATGCATAGAGCAAACGCGAGGAGCATACAAAAACGGCGCATATCTGCGAGGCACCATATCTATCTATGAAAAATAATCGCACTCTAAACTATATCAACTACTATATAAATCTGAAACAATTATTCCAATAACTGAGGAGACTGCTGGATCGTGAAACCTGTCGTGGTACGTTGCTCTCCATGGATTCAAATCTGATTCAATACACGACGGCGTCTGCTACTATGTACTACCAACACCTACTACTCTACTATCGTATAGCTACTACAACTATCGTATATACCACTATATATGAGCGTATACGTATATACCTGTATAACTACAATATGTAATTTCCTACGTGTTTTCTTCTATACATACATATATATTGACATATTGATACGTGTTGTTCCACAGTTCTGGCTCGTTCGTTCGTTCGTTCCTATACTCCAACTATATATCTATCTATCTTTGAATTTTCTACCTCTCTCTTTCTCTCTGACTTTCGATGTGTATCTTTGTGTGTGTCTGCGTGCGTGTATTTTATAGTGTACTCTACTCCCTTATGTTCCCGAGTGTTCAGAAAGTGTTCCGATATCATACGTATAAGCTTTAGTTATATTCACATTTTGAACTTAAATAGATCATATGCTGACGTACCTCTGTATTATTATCTCGAACTTTTGTATTTCAGATATGGCCTTCAGTTTCGACTAAAGCATAGAACCAGTTCATATTTTGTAATTTGTATTCCAAAAAAAACAAAAAAAAAAAGCAAAACAAAAGACGTACCGAAACAGTAAACACAGTTCAAAACGAAAGCACCAATAAAGACAACAACAACAACAACAAAACAAGAATCGAAATCAAAAATGAGAAATCAAAAAATCGAAACGAAAACCAAAAAAAAAAGAAATAAATCGCAATCGTTATCGCTAAACGCTCATCTCTCATGCTCTCAGGCAATGCCACAAGTCCCAAGGATAAGGCTGGGCGGGTGTGTTGGTTTACCATATTTCTACTAATATAACTCTATGTACTCTCTCTCTCTCTCTCTCTCTGTCGACACATTATACTCTAATCCTGCTCAATCGATACCCGTATCTATCCGTAGCTTAGGTGCTGCCCCAACTCCAACTCCAACTCAATCAAATTTCAAATGCTCTATTAACTAGTTTGTAGCAACCTTCAAGAAACCGTACCGTTCCGAAAACCTTCACACCTCTCAAAACCATCCAGCGTGTTGAATCGACCAGTTTGCCCAACCAACCAAACTAATCAGCAATACCCCGATACAGTAACGATCCTTACGATTAGCTTTTTCAGTTCTTCTTCAATGCTGCATGCTGCATGTTTTTTGCCCGTTGTGGTTCGAGCACCAAAAAAAAAAAAAAAAACCACGCTTGAACCGCTCCTGCAATACCGAAGTGTTAGCTGCCTGTCGCGTGTGTGTGCGTGCGTGTATGTTGATATGTCTTGGTGTTGTATGTTGTATGTGTAAAGTATCCTGTATCCCACACCCACAACCCGTAATGTGTAGTGTATCAAGTGCACCCTGTATTAACCCAACTCAATACCCTACGAATTCGAACTGAGTTTATTCAAACGATCGAAACTTGACAAACATTAATAATCAATTGCTTTTTATTCTCTCTACTCTTTCTCCCTCTCTCTCTCTCTCTCTCTCTTTCTCTCTCTCTTTCTATATCTTTCTGTACTGTTTCCTGCTGTCTCTACTGTACACTCCATACACTACACACACGCACACACTGTGAACTTTCCCCACTCAAACCAAACAGTTGCTCAACTCTTCACAGGTCCCTTGGGCGCCAGCATCGTCGCGATGAGTCCACGCACCATGTTGGATCTGAATCCGGCCCTGGCCATGGGTAAGCCCACATTTCAGCCACGTTTCCCCACACAGCTGGCGGGCACCAACACCGGCATCAGCGGCATCCCGGCGTCGACAATGCCCGCCGCAGTACCGTCTCCGCTGGTGACCAGCAGCCTCCCGGTGACCTTGGCAACGGTTGCCGCCGCGGCCACAGCGACCGCAGCGGGCGCAGCGGCTGCTGCCGCCTCGGGTACTCTGCCGGCGGTACCGAGCATAGCGGTCTCGACCACCGCCAGCCTGGGCAAGGATTCCACGGGCACGGGCATTACGACAACCACCAGTACCACCACGCTGGAGGCCAGCAAGAAGGCGTTCCTCTGAATCGATCCTCCCCTCCACGCATATTGAAAGCAATATTTAGTCTAAACTATCATAACCTTCGCATACGTATCCCGGATATCGAGCTACTTATCACGCAATATCTAACCATAGACTCCCCGTTTTGGCCATATCATGACATACATATTACTGTAGCTATATAAGTATTATTACGATTAATAATGCATCGGCACCGCTTTAGCGTTCCCAAGATATTTTCAGATTTTTAATGAGTCATTCGATAGTATTTCTATTTTTATTGGTTTTATTGGTTTGGGCAACTGCCTATCAATCCATTTTATTATAATGATGGGTTTCCACAGGTGTACCATAGAGGAGCTTGTTGAGGAAGGTGTAGCACTTGTAGTTAGCATAGAGAGAGTAGAGAAGTTCTCATACTTACCGTATGACAGTATAGAAATCTTGAGTAGGAATGATTGAGATTGTGAACTGTGTAGATTGTCATATTAGATGATGTATTGCAACATATGGCAAAAGGAATATGAATAAGGGAGCAATATGCTGCACTCTTAAGACTGTCATACAGGTTGGCATAGGGGAAAGGCAACTGGCCGAGAGCATACGATAAGCAATACAATTATCTGAGTTATATGTCAACAACTTATGAGCACATCATGTTTATTTATCACGGACTGTTGACATATTTATTGTCTTATATATGATCCATGACACTTCTCATATATATTTTTTATTTTCACGATCTGCTGCCATACATTTGACCAGTTTTCATTTATATGACAGTTGTCAGTATCTCATTATCTTCTGATATTATAATATGTATGACCAATTCTACTATACTAATGATGAGTAAAGATACTTGTCATATATATATATTATATAACTGAGTCTGTTGACATATATGAGAGCTATATATATAAGAGCACTGACACATGCCATATTTTCCGATCTGCTGACCAGTTAAAATATATATGACCTATTCTACCATATATATGTTCAGTAAAAATTGCCCCATATGACCAACTGACATCATATTTAGAAGTGAAACAGCTGAGCAATATGACAACCGATTGTCAGATGTATGACATACATTGTCTTGGCATATATGACACTCCAGTGGAAGCCCATTATTCTTTGTATATACCCGAGAGTTTTTAACAGCTGTAGCCGAATCGGTTCGCCAGTTCCTGACGCGTACGCCGTAATTAAAGCTTTATTTTAACAAGACTTCAGAGATGGCTGAGTTCCTTAAGTTCGCCAACTCCCTAGGAAAAACACCAACTGAAACTCAAATAACTCGACTTTGGTGCGCGCTGTGCAAACGAAACAGAAACTGAATCTGAATTGAAATCTTTGCTTTTAAGCTTTGTAATTGCCTAATTAGAGCACGATGCAGGGTTTGCTCTAGACAGACTAAATATATGCTATATACATATATATTTATATATATATATATATATGTATATATGTGTGTGTATGTATGATATATAGAAAAACTGTAATGAAAAGTTCGCTGCTTAAAATTCATTGAAGCAGACACAGCAGACTTTTCAGCTAATACAAGTACAAGTATACCAAAGGTACATATACAAATTATATATATATGTATATATATATATATATATATATGCTGTTAGTAAGCGCCTGTCGAAGTACCGAAAAACATTGTGTAAACTTTTTAACTTAACAAAAACAAATGAAATTTTCGCCTGTCAGTTTGCTTGGCCTGGCCCCAACCCTGTTCCAATTACCAGCAGCAAAGGAAGCTCCTTAACTTTAATTATTTTCAACCTGAATTCGACAGGCAGACGTTGTAGAGGCGTAGGGCCGCTCCGGGGGCGCAACTTATGCAAACAAGGAAAATCTGCCAGCAGATTTGGAACGAGTTAAATTGCATATTTGAAAATGTTTTTCTTTGTAGTTCCGGTAAAGCTGAATAAAGAATAAAGAATACAGTAAGACGCAGCAGTTCCGCTCGTAGGGGTCAGAGTTCATGCTGCATACACACATACATATGGTACATATTAGCGAAGGATTTCGCCATGAATATCGTATCACTAGGAGGCCTCTTGTACATTTTGGATAGTCTCGCCCAGCAAGCATTGCATACGAATAACTTACTGATATCGCGTACATATGTATATTGTATCTATACATTACATTTACGATTACTTCTAAGCTACTGAACCACAGAATACTCTAACGCTTTGCAGTAAAAAAAAACAAATACTTCACTAACATTAGCATTAACATAATATTTACATGACAACTAACATTAACATTAACATTTACATAAACCAAAAAAGAGAAAACAATGATAAAGTTTGCGAAACGTTTGTTAAGTTTTTACAATGGAAAATTAACTATAATATACTATATATACCCACTTACGACTATATACATACATTACACATACACACGCATACATCATTATACACATGCATATATGGTATAAAGAAATTGCTGCGAAACATCGTTTATATCGTTTTAGGGGCGTTTCACTCATTTAGATATTTGCGTTATTTTTCAAATGTTTAAAACCGATTTTCAATTGTATAGTTAAGCGAATTGTATACTATTTAAACAAAAAAAAAAAAAAAAAACAAACCCAAGCTGTTCTCTCAATAATTCATGAACAAGAATAAATTTAACTACATTAATATACGAAACTTCAAACTGAAATGCAATAAACAAAATCTATTGAACACCAACAAGTCAAGCAATTGCGATTCAATACTTTCTAAACTCGTCAATTCAACGATGGCATAATTTACATACATATTTATTTTATTTATATTCATTGTACACATCTCTCCTTGCACTCCTTCAAGGATTCAAATTGGTGCTTCTTGCCGCCGCAACCGTAAAAATAAAGAAAATTAAATGATATTCTCCGAATTATGTGCCATGCATGCTGTTCCATCACCGTGTTGCTGGGAATGGACCTCCCGGCAAGCAGCTGAGGTAAGAAATTCAATGGAAGACATTTAATAATGTCTTTAGCAAACAGTTGTACGTTAGGCCGAGAAGCACCACAGATGTAGTCGTCAGGCGCTTCATTTCGAATTGGGATAAGGCAAAACTGATCTGTGATCTGTGAGCTATTAACAAGACTATAGTCTCAGAGCCGACAACGACGACACCTTTAAGCACTTTTAGAGCTCGGAACTATAACACATTTTCTTAAGGAAATCCAATGTGGTTATAGCGTGTATCTGCGTCAATCAATCAGTCGAGCCTTAAAGCATGGCATTGAAAATATAATTATATACCCAATTATTTTTCGTGTTATGGGAGCTCTTAATATCCCCCTTAGCTATGTAATGCATGTCAATTTAGTTCTGCCTGGGAAATCTGAAATTCCAACCGTGAAGCATAAAGTTTTCAGATTTTTTCAGTTTGTTCGCAATTGAGAAAACTTCAGCTTGCACTTATTCATATATTTCTTTTGCCAAGAATATGTTAAAATTGTTATAAATCTGAGTTTATTCTACACATCTTTCAATGCACACCTCTTTGAAAAGATACCGGTTATTGTTGCCCCCGCAACCGCCAAACCTAAATAATTGGCATTCGTTTTTCTCCAAAACGTAAGTCCAACGGTAGAAATCTCCGAAGCAAGCCGTTCCATTACCAAAATTAAAGGAATGGGGCTCCCCGCAGTCAGCTAAGCAGAGAAGTTCAATGGATGAAATTGTAGCATAACCTAGAGATCTGACTACGAACGGTGTTTGAGTGAGTGGCAGTTGAAGATGAGGCCGAGAAGTACAGCGAATATCGGAAGGAAATCCATTTCGATTTGAGATTGACTGAAGTCGCTCAGTGAGCTAGATAAGAGACTGGAGTGTCAACCCGACAGCGACGATGCCTTTAAGCATTTCTAGAGGTCGAAAGTATTACACGCTTTCCCCAGGGAATCCAATGTGGTTATAGCGTGAATCCGTGTCAATCAATCGGTCAAGCCTACTACTACTATATGGCATTGGCATTGGAAATGTTAAATTATAATTATCATATAATTGTAAAATTGTATTCAAATTAATATACTTGAGTTCCGAGTAAAAACCCAGGAGAATAAATAAAGAATTTTGACTTTACAAAAATATTCACCTTACTTTTTTCCCACAGTAGTATGTGTATTTAGTTACGCCTGGGAAATCTAAAGTTGCAACAGTGAAGCATTAAGCCTTCAGCTTTTACTTTTCAGTTTGAACTTCAGTTTGCACATATTGGTTAGTAAGCTATATTCATACTATACATGTTTTCTTGCACTCATTCAATGAGTGGAATCTGTTGTTGTTGCCCCCGCAACCGCTATAAACGAAGAATTGGCATTCGTCTTTCTTGAAAACGTAAGTCCAAGTGGGGACTGGATAACAACCCTTTCCAATCGGTGATTGAGCGAAAGCGGGATCTGCGCAATGAGCTAAGTAAAAAAAATGCAATGCAATAAAACTGTAGAATAACCTAGAGATCTGACAACGAACGGTGTTTGATAGGGTGTGATAGAGCGTGACAGTTAAAGATGAGGCCGAGAAGTACAGCGAATATCGGAAGGAAGTCCATTTCGATTTGGGATTGACTGAAGTGGCTCAGTGAGCTAGTTAAGAGACTGAAGTGTCAACCCGACAGCGACGATGCCTTTAAGCATTTCTAGAGGTCGAAAGTATTACACGCTTTCCCCAGGGAATCCAATGTGGTTATAGCGTGAATCCGTCTCAATCAATCGGTCAAGCCTTATTGCATGGCATTGGAAAAGATTAATTGTATTGCTAATAATTGGTATTGGAAATGTTTAATTATAATTATTATATAATTTGTCAAATTTTTTCCAAATTAATATACTTGAATTCAGAGTAAAAACCCAAGACAGATATCCCCTTTAGCTCTGTGATGTATGTGTATTTAGTTCCGCTTGGGAAATCTAAAATTGCAACAGTGAAGCATTAAGCCTTTTTTTTTTTTAAGCTTTTACTTTTCAGTTTGAACTTCAGTTTGCACATATTGGTTAGTAAGCTATATTCATATTACCATATACATGTTTTCTTGCACTCACTCATTGAGTGGAATCTGTTGTTGTTGCCCCCGCAACCTCCATAAATGAAGAATTGGCATTCGTTTTCCTTGAAAACGTAAGTCCAAGCGGCGATTTGACAACAACCCTTTCCACTCGGTATTTGAGCGAAAGCGGGATCTGCGCAATGAGCTAAGTAAAAAAAAATGCAATGCAATAAAACTGTAGAATAACATAGAGATCTGACAACGAACGGTGTTTGATAGGTTTTGATAGAGCGTGACAGTTAAAGATGAGGCCGAGAAGTACAGCTAATATCGGCAGGAAATCCATTTCGATTCGGGATTGACTGAAGCGGCTCAGTGAGCTAGATAAGAGACTGGAGTGTCAACCCGACAGCGACGATGCCTTTAAGCATTTCTAGAGGTCGAAGGTATTACACGCTTTCCTCAGGGAATCCAATGTGGTTATAGCGTGAATCCGTATCAATCTATCGGTCAAGCCTTATAGCATGGCATTGGAAATGGTTAATTATATTCCTAATATTTTGTGAAATTTTATTTAAATTAAAATATTAGTGCTTCGAGACGGATAGCTCTATGATGTATGTGTTCCGCCTGGAAAATCTGAAATATGCTGCGCATTCTGAAAGTATTTGAAAACTCGTTAAATAACTATAGTTTTCAGAAAATGTATAACAGCATTTTATAGCTGTATGTGTATGTATTTTCTCATTAATTTTAATTATCAGGATGATAGATATTGCGCTCAATTATGGTATATTAAAACTTCATCTACATTGTGCCAGCTTGTACACTGTATTGGCCCTACATCTGGCTGGCACTTTGTTGTCGAGTCATTAAACCAATGCGATAGCTGAGCTCACCTTTCACCTCACCTTGAAATATAGAGGGACAGGGAAAGAGAGGGAGAGGGAGGGGGCTTCACTGAGATGTCTCGATTTCATTGTTCAATCGCGAAAGCAATTACATTTCATGTAGCGTTGTTAGGTATCCTAAGGTTAAGTCCCCAGCGCTTGGCCCAGTTAAGTGTAGAGCTTTTTGGCCATTTGACGGCGGCCGAAGGCCAGCGAAAGTCAAGCGTTTCATGAGTGGCAACAACAACAACAACTTCGGACTGTTAACGGAAATACTTAAAAGTAACTAAACGCTGCCCACAAGGCAAACGCGCTGCCCAATCAACAGTTGGGCGCTCAGTCAGCTGTGCGTGCAGAGGACGGCTGGGTGTTGGGAGCGGTGGGCGGGGGGCGTGGTCGATGGGTCAGGTCAAAAAGGGTGCTTCATTTGCAGGCAACCCAAAACTAATAATGCATGAAATTTCAATTACGAGTCGAAAATCATAAGCCCGGCCAGTGCGAGTAGCTGTGCGCGTGTGTGCGTGTGTATCTATGAGCACGTAGTACTACTACAGAGCATTGAAGCGTCATAAGCATCAAAGTTGCTCCTGTTGTTGTTGTTGTTGTTGTTGTTGCCAGTTGTTGGAATGTTGTGGGAGCAGGTAAAGACACAAACAACAACAACAACAACAACAGGCCATTGGCAAAGACTCGCCGACATTGCGTGAGAGTTTGAAAGGCATTTACATTAACAGAGTTTTCCAGTTTCTCGAGTTTTTCCGCGGCTTCATGCGCGGTGAGAGTTGCCTGGAAAAAAGCTCTAGCGCTCTCCGCTGCGCTCTCTCGTTCCCTCTCTCTCTCTGTTGCTCTCTCTTTGTTGTGAATGAAGCTTGCGCTCGCATGCACTTGCTCTCCCTGCGCTCCTACTCACACACTCACACACTCTCTACATTTACATTTCTTTCTCTCTCTCTCTCTCTGTCTCTGGCTATTTGGCTATTTTGCATGCACAACTACTGCCCTTGCCAGCCGACTGTCCCTCTCTCCTTCGCTCTCTCCCTCTCTCTCTCTCCTGCCCACCCACCTGCCGAGTTGACAGCAGCATCGGCCGCAGCTTCTCTTCGGCTCGTCTCGTGCAATCCCGTTATCTGCCGGGTCGACGTCGCCGGCTGCCGACGCTGCTCGGCTGGCTTCTGCTTTCAGTGTAATTTCGGCTGTGCTGGCGCGCTGGTCGCTTTCCATGTCGCTCCGGGACTGAACGGGACGAACAGAATTTGCCAAGCGCGCGTCTAGCTGTGCGAGTGTATGTGTGTGTGTGTGTGTAAGTGTAAGCTGTGTCGTGCTCCAGCTGTCAACGGAATCGTCCACATTCCGTCGCAGCGCTGCCAGCGTCGTCTGTTGCGCGTCGCGTCGCGGTCGTCGTCGCAGTCGCAGTCACAGTCGCCTCTACAAGTTTTCGCGTAGTTTTTCATTTCAGTTACAATTTTATGTTATTTTTTTTTTTTCGCTGCTGCTGCGTTTTCACGTCTACACGATTGCTTGAGGTTGGCTTCCATTTGAATATTAAAGCCAAGTGCGAGGACGCCGAGCGTTCCTAGCTGAGACTCCCTAGCGCTGCCCCCCCCCCCCCCTGCGCTTACTTGCCACCCGCAGTTACACTTGTAGCCAGGTCTCAAGCAACGATTAAGACCAGTCCGCAGTTGCCAGTTGCCAGTTGCCTGGTTACGCTTGCAACTGACTCTGCTGACTGTGCCCCATGCATTAAACATAAGCGCCACTGACTGTGCAGGGGCAGGGGGGCTTAGATAGCAGGGGGGGGGGGAGGCTTCGCAACTCCCAACTAGATTAAGTGTGCGCTGCAGTCAAGCTGCCTTGATGGGGAAGTTCATCTCTAGCTACACTACTCCCACTCTCTCTCTCTCTCTCTCTCTCTCTCTCTGTCACTCCTTCTCTCTCTCTCTCTGTCTCACTTGCAAATTTGGTATCTTTATTATTAGCACCTCGGGCTCTGACCACTGTGTGCACTCATAAATTCACAACAGTTGTAATTGTAATTGGCGCTATCAGCATAACAAAATTAATAAATAAATAAATAAATAAATAAATAAACTTGGGGTTGTCGCTCTGCGGTCGCCTAAGCGACAGCTAAGTGCGCCGTCCCCGCGGGAGTCCAAACGCCAGTCCGAGCGAGAGCATCATCCCGGCCAGCTCCTTGGCCACTCTCGGCGAGTGGGTTATGAATGCGAAAGTTTGCGCAAAGTTGGCGACAGCTTTCAGATACATTTTGACAGCATTTTGTCAGGCTGCTTTAATCAACAACAGAAAATGCAGAGTGCAAGGCGAAAATGTCTAGCAGCGGCTTAGGGCAACTTGAACCTTTTTTAGTTTGCCGCAAGTTGTTCTCCTATTAAAGTCGGCCTAGGGTTCTGGCTGCAGCATATTTTGTATCTGTCAGATACATTTCAAGCCAACTTGCTGGATACTTTCCATCAAAAATATGCAAAGTTTGAAAGCCTGGGACTATTTTAGTTTTCGTTTAGTTTGTCTCCAGTCAAAGTCAAGTTTAGCTCGCCTGGTTAATAATCTTTCAGATACTTGGCAGCTTTTGAGATACTACAAGGCTATGGTAAAGTTGCAAAGTATAAAATCTGTGAATATTTGTGTCCAGTCACAGTTAAAGCCTGGTTAATAGGTTTTCAGATACATTTCTAAAAAACTTAGCCCTAGGGATACTTATAATCTATAGAAAATTTTAAAAAATCTGTGAATATTTTAGTTTGAATAAGTTTGTCTCCAGTTAATGTCAATAATCTTGATAATCTTTTGCAAGGTTAAAACATCTTTGAATATTTTAGTTTTCATCAAGTTTGTCCCTAGTCAAAGTCAAGCTTTGGTTCATTTCATTAAATAATTTTATAATAATCATAAAATAAATAAAGTACAAAAATCTCAATTTTAAACTATTTCAGTCTTCATTTAGCTTCATTCTAATCAAAGTCAACCATACGTTTTTTTTATTTTGGTGCCAGGCTAGGTATTTCTGCACCTTTGCCATTATAAGCGTTCCAAAATGTTTCAAAACTAATCAAATTTGCTTGTGCTCAATTCCACATTTCTCGGGCTTCATCAACATTTTCAACTTTATAATTAAATCTACAGAAATACGGAAACTTTGACAGTTTTGATCTGCCGCTCGCGAAGTACTCATTTTCATTTTAGTTTGCCATACAACTTTTCGCTAATTAAAGTCAACCTTGGGTACCTGCTCGCACACTTCTTAGAAATATTTTGTAATCAAATAGCCTGTCAGATATCCGGCCACAAGTTCACCAAGCCAAAACTTGTCTGCTCTCGGGTTCGCTTTAACTTCTTGTTGTCTTGTCTTTCAACACAAGGTAAATATCCAATTTCCAACAACACTTTGTGGCCTCAGTAACATGGTTGAGCCATCACGGAGTCTGCAGGACTCTGACTGATGTATTAATTATCTAGTCATACTTAATGTTGCCTCTAATTGCGCACACTGATGAGATTGAGTTGGTTGGGTTTCCGGTCAACTGAGGACAGTTGACAGCTTCTGCAGGCACAATAAGCATCATAATAATAAGAAGCAGAAGCTAAAGCAGAGGAAGATAAAAGAGAGATAGTGATGCCATAGAAATGCCGTCAAATTAAGTGAGCATGAGTTGCGTATATTATAATATTATCATAATATACAAAAAATATAAATATATAATAGAAGAAAAGTGTAGGCAGTTTATTGTAGTATATTGCCGTAAGAAAATGATATAAATAATAATATAATAAAGGTAAATCACAGGCAGCATTTGCAAAAGAGTTGTTAAATATATTGTAGAAAAACGAAAAAATATATTGAAAAATTCTGAAAGATATTAAAATGTATGATATTTTAATAAAACAAAAGTTCCAGTTAAAATATATGTCAATAAATTTAATATAATATCGAAATTTCCGAAAAAAAAGAAAAACAAACAAAACTAAAAACTAATCAAAAAGTTCCTTCCAATTTAAATTGCATTATTCCTGAATTCATTTCCAGATTCACAGTCTCAAATTATTCAAATAATCTGTGAAATCATATATTATTTTTCAAATATTCAAAATATATATTGAGAAATTTTCGAACAGAGAAAAACAGTTTTCATTTATATTATGCATAAATCAAAACTCTAAAAAACTGAAAACTAATCAAAAAGTTCCCTTCAATTTCAAGGTATTGCTTTATTTTCTTGAATTCAATATATAACAGTATGTTTGGGGTGCACATTTCCCAGTTTCCCAGGCTCAAATTATTCAGAACATCTGTGAAATCATTCACAGATTAACGATTTACCATTATGTTAATTCGTCAAAGTTAAAGAATAAAATGCTTAAAGCGAATTATGCTAAACAGATGGCGGACCTCACTGGGGAGTCTGCACTCCTCCATGCCTATTCCCAGGCACTCCTACTCCCTCCGTCTCTCCTCTGCCCCTGAAGGTGATACGCTAGCTAAATGAGCGCCCATCGGAAGTATCGCATTTCGCATTCATCGCCAATTAGCGTCGCCTCCGACTGCAATCGTATCTTTCATCTGAGCGTCTGTGTCTCTCTATTGGACCCAGTTGCAGGAGTATCTGTATCTGTATCTTTAACTGCAAATTGCATTGGCAGGCGACAAATGCAGCTGCAAATGCAATTGAATACGCTTCACTGAGCAACGCAATGATTTCCTTTTTTCGAACTTATTTGAATTTTTGCACCCACAAATGCAATTGCATTTTATTATTAATGTCATTTATTCTGCACACTGTGTGTGAGTGTGTGTTTGTGTGTATGTGTGTGTGAGAGAGTGCGACCTGTCATTTCGGTACTTCATTTATGAAATTTACATTCATTGCGACGCACTGACAGAGCGGAAAAATTAAAAAAAAAAAAAACCGCATAAAAAACTTCGCTCACTTTTGATTAACGTTTGGTTTGTTGATTTCATTTTGTTTGTCTTCGGGCTTGAAGTTTCAGAGTTCATCAGGGGGAGTTACACGGGGAGAAGCGTGTGAAATTTGCATAGTACTGCTTGATTTTGTTTGGGTTTTCCCAGTGTTGACACTCGACAGCTGCGCAAACAATGCGAAAACCCCGAAAGAGAATTTGCGAGAATTTGTCCAAAATCAATTGAATTTTCAAGTGCCATCGACGCTGTCACTTGTTGTCCACGCCCCGCTCCAGTGCCGCCTCCTTCTCGTCACGCACCACATTTCCCAATTGTCATATTGCATTCGTTTGCCAATTTCTGCAGATCGAGTTCGTTGAAGACCAACGTTATTGGCCAATTCACCGCTGCGAAGTCACCTGTTTACAGGCGTGCGAGTACAATGAAAACAGAGGAGCACAGTGCGACATTTTCCAGTTGTCGTTAGCAGTAGTAGAGGGTATGCACGATTTGTAGAGGTGGTGGAAAAACTGTGAGCAACATTGCTCTTTTCTTCGCTCCCAGAAAGCAGTAAGAAAAGTGGAGTCAAGCTAAGATAAGGGAGTACGCGACTGTACATGGGGTATGCACAGTTTGTAGAAATACTGATAAACTGAGAAACTCGTTAAATATTTTTTTAATGGGAATGGGAATTCTATGGAATAGAATTATATTAATATTACCTACCATAATTTGAAATGCTCTGTGCTGCATTTTCTAGTTGTAAGCACGCGTAGAGGGTATGCACAATTAGTAGACACGTAGAAAATAAGCCTATCTATCATTACTCTTTACTTCTCTATCAAAAAGCTCTAAGAAAGCTGCAGTAGAGTTAAGATATAAGAAAGTATTCGACTGTACGCGGGGTATGCACAGCTTGTGGAAGTGTAGAAAAAACTGTGAGTGCTCTACTTGTATCTATAGCAAGGCTACGAGGTACTCGTATAGCTTAAGCAAAGAGATGAGCCTTTTTTAGAATTAAGTACGCAAAAGATGTGCGTAGAATCATAATTATTTCTTCAAATTACCGGGTATACCCTCACTTCAGATCTAACTGCGTACTTGTTTGCCAGTTTGATTGCTCAAATTTCCAGGCAATTTCATTGACAAGTTCATTTTTCGAGCTGGCTGAAAGCAAACTCTTTGCTAGGGAGTTTCAGGCAGGGCAAGATAGAGAGGGGCTCTCGGGGGAGCAAGCGAATATTTCAATGAAGTAAAGAATTCTGTTGTGTGCGAAATAGAAAATAACTCAGCATCGACTTTTATTGTCAACAACTTGTGGACTTTAATTTGAGAGCGCCAAAAACAGAGAACAGAAAACAGAAAACCGAAAAACGACAAAACACAAACGGAACAGAAAAAGGAACCGCAGCCGAAACCGAAACGGAACCAAAGCCAAACTGAAACGGAACCGAATGCGAAACCGAAGGGAACCCACGCTCGATGTTTAACTGAAATATTTCGGGTGAGTATTCAAAAATTCAATGAATGAAAAGTGTACGAATTATTGATTGGCCGAGAAAGAGGGACAGAGTGGGCCTGGGCGAGGCATAGAGAAAAAATGATGATTGTGGTTACGGAATGGCAACACGAAAATCATATAAATGTAAATGAGAGCAAAATTGGTTTAGTTTCAGTTGGTTGAGCTGTCAAAGGATTGAAATGCTGGATGCGTCATTGAGGTTAGCGCACATTAAACTTTAATTAAAGTGGATTGGGCACTTCAGGGAACGGAATTGAAAACTCTATGGCTATGAATTTCATAACAATATATGTAAACAACACATGTATGACTGTATAACAACAACAACTGGGGCATAAAAAGCCGCAAAACTTTGGGCGAACTTAAAACATTTGCGTAAAATTGATTCGAAAGCGCTTCGACTTGTTTGCACTTTTTGCTCAAAGTTCTAGAGAAAGGCAGCAGCATAAAAAGGCCGCTAGAATAAATTATATTGTAGATAGTGTACAGGCCATAAAAAAAGAGACATAATAGATGAGCACATAAATAAGAATGCCACAAATAAGCGCTGTGTATATATAGTACACGGAATGCTCGCTCTTGGATATTTTCTTCGATTCGGAATACCTTAATGCAATTTGAACGCAGGCTAATGGCCTGCTGCGGCACTTTGATGTCTTGATCTGGGCAAATGCCATAAACTATGGCAAAACAAAGACTTGCCATTCATTTTGGGGCTAAGCTCTGCTTTCGCTGGCCACAGGCGGCGACCAAATTGTTCTGCATTGCTCTGTATATCCCTAACTCTTACCAAATCCTACGAAAGTTTCGACAGTTAACTGGCTTCCAGCTTGCTGGGTGTGTGTGTGTGGGAGGACCTAAAGACCCGCATCTTATCTTAAGCACCGGCCAGCTGCATTGACAGCCACTTGCTGCGTTTCGGTTCTCGCTTTTCGCTTTCGCCTGCACTTCTGGCTAAAACAGCAATAGGAGCAGTCTATGCCATCGGATCCTTTATGATTTACTGCGTTTCATTGTGCCAGACAAGTGGCCGAAACCCTGCCCAGCTCCCAGCCTGCCTCCTGCCTGTCCGCTCTCCCCCCCCCCCCCCCCACTCAACTGTCACATAAACCGATTAAACTTTGAGCAGCTTATGCATTTTGTATATGTATTTGGGAACTGTATCTAGTCGGGTATCTGTTATCTGGTAAATATGCAGCTCTAAGCACTCACACACACTCACACACACTCACACACTCTCACACACACTCACACCCCGTAGCACTCAGTCGCCCCTTGAAACGTTTCCATTAGCCAAAAAAAGAGCAGAGCAGAATTTTCAAATTAAATTTCATAAATTCTAATGCTTTTCATTTGTTTAGCTTTTAGTTGGGGCTTTCCTCTTTGTCCTCGCTGTCCTTAAACGCTGCGCAATTACTTTGACTTTGATAAATTTGCAGCTTCTCTTTTAATCATGCTCGCTTAGAGCCCGCTTCTTTTTTTTTTTTTGTGTGTTTTCTCTTCTCTCTCCTGTTTTATTTATGGCTTGTTTACGCTTCTTTCTTGATTGTATTCATTGCCCTCTGGAGCTTACCTGGTGTTCAGCAGCTGTTCCTCTGCCTGCCTCTGTTTCTGCCACGTCTCCTTTTTTGTGGGCTGTTACCCTTTTTGTGGGGGCAGTTAACAAAGCGTGTTGCGACATGCAAACGATGCTTGCGACAGCACAAAGAGTCCTTCGACAGGGAGTTGAAATTATTATTTATTTTATATTTTATTTTGCGAGTTTATTTTTGATTATTCGGTTATTTCGGTTATTTGGTCCTCTGCCCGGCATCACATGTTATGGTAGATCCACTGCCGAGACTACGGGCCGAGGGCCGGCAAAAGTTTGCACTGCTTTCTCGGGGGAAACATTACAATTTCGGAGTTTTGTAGCGGCAACTTTTCCACATGAATTGAAATTTTTTTTTTTTGTTTTTTTTTGTTTTGCATCTAGAACTCCCGGCGCTTGTTAAAATGTATATAGAAAATAGTATATATGTTAGATAATAAAGTTGTGCCACAGATTGAGAGCAGAGTGTTGCAAATTTTATTATGGCGAGTTTAAAAAAGCTCTTTAATTGTTAAATGCTTGATGAGGTTGCTGCATTAGGCTAGCTGCTGTATGGGCCAGTTATGGTAGATAAATAAAACATGGAAATATAATTTAACATAATAACAGATAGGTATATGGCTAAATATTTTTGTGTTGCAACATATTGGGAATACATTTGCAGAGACAGCAATTTCTCTTTAGTAGAAATTCACCATAATTTGTAAAAAAAATCCAATAGGAATATTCTGTATACTAACAGTCAAAGCGGTTATAGACATAAAGCTGTGTTTGAAATTATAGTGTAAATTGAATAGACAAAAAGAAAATTGCATAATGAGCAATTTATTTGGACGAAATTAAAGTTGAAATTCAATAGAAATATTTTGAATATGCTGCAGCATGGATATATAGCTATATTCTGTTTAGAAATTGAATATGGATATAGTGAATAACAAAGAACTAAAGCCATTTTGGATTATTTTCCATATTCTATATTTGTACTGATACTATAAATTTCCTAGATATAAAGAAAATTGGAAGAATTCAGATGGAACACCGAATGTATATTGATTTGTGTCAGTCACTGAATAAATTGAGATGGAAATACCAAATATAAAAAGATTTTGTTCAGTTACAGATATATAGCATATATAAGCGAGTAAATGCATTTTTTTAAAACAAGCTGTATTGAACCAATAGATCGCTGAGGTATCATAATCCCTTTCCTTTATTAATTTTAAAGATTTATCAACCGAACTCATTTAATTGTAATATATGCTCTCTACATGCTGAAATTTTTTCAAAATCGATTCTCCTAAATTGTATATACCTTAAATTAAACTTTAAGGTGTTAAGACTTACCGATAAAGCCTTCGTCTCGATGAGCTCACCAAAGAAACCCTTTCTATTCCAAGGCTTCTATCGATAACTCATAAACTTCTTCTCCCACTCAGTTTTCGCTCGCTTATTAATATTCTGTGCATTTGCATAAAGCTAGCATCAGCTAATCGAGCACATTGAAAGTACAATACACCCATTAGCCGAAGCCTGATTCACTCACTCACTTTATCTGGATGTGCTTAGGATGCTTCCCTAAACGTGCTGAGTATTCTATTCCCTCGCTCCCAGACCGGAGGAGTGCTCAAGAACCATTAAGTCAAAATCCAATTTGAACTGTAACTAATTTTGATTCTAATTACATCCCCGTACAGCTGTATCTGTTCGGAACGACCTGCCTCACACAGAGAGAGAGAGAGAGAGAGAGAGAAAGGGGAGACACACACAGCACACTGCTAATGCCTGGCATAACTAGTGGGGCTTGGTGTCGTTATGTGCCTAGCGTAGTTACATTTGTTAGGCTCGTTACCGTTACTTTCTCGATAACTCGATACATTCTGGCACCGACTTGAGCCAGCGCCATGCCTGAGCTGTAGCTGAGCTGGTGCTGAGCCTGGGCCTTTGTGGCATTCGGGCCTGGGCCCATTCGCTTAATTTATTATTCAATTAAAGCAGCAAAAATAAACTTTAATCGCACCGCAGACATCAGCAGACTCCAGCAGCAGCAGCAGCAGCGTAGTAAAGCAACAACAATAACAGCGCGGCCCCCAAAGACAACACACACACACACGCACACACTCAGACAACGCATGAGCACACACATTAACACAACACAACACACACACACACACATAGAGACAAACTCATTTCGCAGTTGCGCCAAAAAAAAGGAAGCTGGAAAATAATTTTTTTGTAAATATGAAAATCGTGTGCCAAGAAAAAGTTCAGCGCACTACATTGTTGTTGTTGTTGTTGTTGTTATACCCTAGCAGAGAGCATATTCAATCTGGTCGGCGTCTCTATAGAGTATACAATATATAATAATATATGAGTAAAATGAATCCTTTGTCTGTCCGTTGATTCGACTGGCTGTCTTCCTTTTTTCGCTCCGATTGTCTGTCCGTCTGCCTATCCATCTGTTCGTCCGCCTGTCTTTCTGTTTGTCTGTCCGTTTGTCTGCTTGTCCGTCTTTCTTTCTGTTTGTCTGCCGTACCGCCTGTTTGTCTGTTCGACTATCTGCCTGTATGTCCGTCTGTCTGTCCATCTGTTCGACTATCTGCCTGTATGTCCGTCTGTCTGACTGTATGTCTGTCCGTCTGTTCGTCTGCCTGTCTTTCGGTTTGTTTGTCTGCTTGTCTGCCTGCCCGTCTGTCTTTCTGTTTGTCTGTATGCCCGTCTGTCTGTCTGTCGGTCCGTCTGTCTGTCCATCTGACTGTCCGTTGGATCGTCCGTATGTGTATACGTCTGTTTGTCTGCCATCTAATCCGTCTGTCTGCCTATCCTTCGATCTATCCATATGTCTGTCCGTCTGTTCGTTTGTCTATAAATTTCCATGATAATTATAATCTCAGACGTTACAGCTTCGAGTAATTATAAAATCGAGCAACTATATACCATAGGAACTTTTGAAGGCTGAAGAGTTTTTTAAATATTTATTTTTTACATATTATTTTTTTTTTTAATAACATAAAGGTGTTGATTTATACAAATTTTATGTAAACAAAACTATTATATTCCATCTTAAACGCATCACATACAAGCATCAACAAGGGTATGCCAAATTCGGTGACATTACTTTCTAGTTATTGTTGTTGCTGCTGGCGCTGCTGCTCGTTCGTTCTGCTTTGTAATCGATTAAAAGTGCATGTCAAACTGTGCGTGCGGCCGCATTTTTTAATGGGCTGCTAAAAACGAAATGAAAATAAAATGAAAATACAAAATAATAACAAAATAAAAAGTCGGTCGCATTAACAAGCAAATGTGCGCCCAAAAAGAAAAGCGACAGCAACAACAACAGCAACGAGAACAAATCATGGAAAAAGTTGAATGTGAAAGACGAGGAAATATGACAAAATTTATGAGCGCGCGCCACGTTCGAAACACCCTATGGCAGTGGCGGCGGGCGGGATGCGACACTGTGTGTCCCGCTGCCTCAGCTTGTTTTTAGTGCTTTGGCACGTAATGGGGTCGTCACACACTCACTCGCACACACTCACACACACATACACATACACAATGTCCCGGCCACTCAGTCAGCCTTTTGTGTGTGTTGCTTCTGTTTGGTTTTGGCTTTGGTTTTGTTGCCTTTCCTTTCGGCTTGGGAGCACCCAGAGAGAAGAGAATCTCTTTACGCTCCAGCCTCTGCCCAGCACACCCCTTGGTCGCCAGGACAAGCCTCTAGCTTGATGATGACACGCGTTCAACTAACTGCTAATGCCAAACTCCTAATGCGCTTTGCTAGCGATGGGCCCTTGCCCCGACCACTCGGTTAGCCGCGACTAAACTCGACAATCACAAAGCTAAAAAACTATTAATCTTTATGTACAAGCCCGAGCTTTAAATTCGCATTTCCATAGCACTAAGTTTTCCCACTGAAAAATTGCCACCGAAAATTGTTTCTTTTGTAGTTTGGTCGGGATTCCCCATAAATTTTAAATGTAGCATAAATCAGTGTGATACGGCAGTACAATGATTTACACTAAAACGAGAAACAATATTAGAGTAAATAAATAAAAATATTTTGCAATATTTAACATAGTTAAAGATATTAAAAACAATATTACAAATTATTTTGATACCCAAAAAAAAAAAAAAATATATATAAATTTTCAAAAATGTATTTGCCTGCAGTCAACTTAGCAAATATGTTGAAAATTATACAGAACTCACTCCAATTCACTTTCGCATAAATTATACGCACACACGTTGGGCGCCAAGTCACGCACGACTCACGCACGCACGCCTCGCACATCGCTAAGCACAGCTGTTGCCAAAAGAGTATGCTGCCTCTACCACATACTTCTACTGCCTGCTGATGATGATGCCAACTTTCAGCGATATGTCGTCTGTTTGATGTGATATGAAGAACCGATTAACGGCCACTGAAGTGCCCCATTCCCATCACCATTCCCATCTCTTGCCCCGCTGCCATACACAGGGTGTGCACCGCTATCAGTAGTCAGTAGTAGTCAGTTGGGTCTTCTTCTCGGCAGATTTGCGCAAACCACGAGAGCAAATTACGTTGGCGATGAGCATCATTTTCCACTTTATTGAATTACACCCGAAAAAGCCAGGCAAAGTCAGACCAGGGGCTTTTCGGCAGGCCTCTTTCTCTCTCTCTCTCTCTCTATCTCACTCTGCCGGACGATTTTGTCAGCGCGATAAACAGAATTTCAATTTAAAATATTTTCCTGCTGCCTTGGCATAATTTCCGTGGCGTATGAGCAGGAGGGTGCCAGAGGAGAGAAGAGACTGTGCGACAACTCATTCTGTTTGTCGACGTCAGCTGGCAGCACTCTGGACCCGAGACATAAAGAAGCTATCAGCGGGCCGTTTATGGGCTCTTCTAGGTGGTTATCTGGGCTGCAGTGGGGTCTACAGCGGTACACAGTGGGTGCACGGGGGTCGAAGGGTTGGGCACCTAGGGCTAATGAAAGCCGCGTTAAAGTCAACGTCTCTGTCGTGTCGCGCTGTTTGTTTTTGTTTTTCGTCACATTCTGATGCGCCGTTCCAGCTTTTTATAGCAACTGTATAGAGTGTACGCACACAACTGGCCAATGAAATAGGTGCAGGAGGAATGGTACAAATTTATTTTGAAATTTGGCGAGTGCTTTCGCATACCTGGATATACGTTGCTTGCCTCATAATGAAAAGTAACTGAGAAAATTTGAATACGTTTGGAGTACTGCACTTTATATTTCTTATATAATTTATTTTCGCCGGAATCATTAAATTCCTAACATTCGCATAGAGCTGTAAAAATCAGAATTTTTATTTTTTATTTAACATTTTTTCGTGTATCTAAATAGTTTTGTGATAAATTATTTTTTATTTTATTATTTCAGTAATCAGAAGTTTCTTCTCAGAATTCCAAAATTTATGTTTCAAATATTTTAAATATTTTTGTAACATTTTTGCGTGTATCTAAATATTTTTGTGATAAATTATTATGTAATTTTGGGTAACTGCGGTTTCTAAATTGATAAATATAATTTTTGGCCTTTTAAGATGAATGTTATTCAGTTTAAAAAAATGTAAATTCAATTTTTGAAATCTAAAACCATGTTTTACACTGGTTAAAAAACTCAAAGGCGTGTACTTATTGCATTGTCCACTAATGTATATACTGAAGTATTTATAGTATATATATATATATATATATATATATATATATATATGTATATATATATATAAGTATAATCATCATTGTTACGCGCATTTGAGGCACTTTCGCTAGACAAGCAGTCGGCAGAGCGGCGGCGTGGCTCTCCCCCTGTCCCATTGAGAGAGCGAGCGAGCAGCGTGCTTAAAAGAGCATTGCCCGTCGGCATTATGTTTTGTGTCAGCGAAGAGGCGTCAGCCAGGGGGGGGGGGGGGGGTGGGCGGTGAATGAAAGAACACAGCTAGGAGGGTTGCAGGGAAGACAGCAGTTGGAGTGTGTGTGGGGGGGGGGGGGGAGGTGCTCACTGAAAATGGGAAGCAGCTGTAAATGGTGTCGGCATTGCACGTTCTTTTGTGGGTTAGCAGGCCGGAGACGTATTCGTTGCCAAAGGGGGGGGCGCCTGCCTGCCTGCCGCTATGTTGGCCATGTTGACTATGTCATTTGCTAATTTAGCACAAGCTGTTGGACTACTTACTGGATACCCCCATGCCCGCTGCCACGCACACTGGTTCAAGTTGCATTTGCTAAAAGGTCAACACAACAGAGCAGAGAAGCCTCAACATCATCAAAGCAAACGAACATTAATTAAGCAGCCCGAGATGACAAACAATATCTGAAGATTGAAGTCCGGCCTGCTGCCACTCCTATCAGTCACAGTGGCCATCAATTCAATAGCTTCGTCTGGCCAGAAGAATAAATAATTAGCTGCAAATGGCACTCAGCCAGGATCTAGGGGAAAATACGGGATCCGAGATCTGCCATCGGGAGGCTGCAAAAACACATTTGCAATTTAATGCGGCTTTAATGAAATTCCCCGAAAAACATTTGAAAAATGAACAGCAGTCGAATTTATCGACGCCATTAATCATGGCCATAACTTTAACTGTTGACACTCGATTCGGCATAAATTCACTCGCATTCCGAATTCATGGCGAATTAAGTGCGCTAAAGCATAGTGAAATGTCAGAAATCAAAAGAGATCTATTTCGAAATCGTTGGGGCGGATTAGCGGGCTTTATTTATGGGTTGGGCTGCGTCATTGCGATGATATCTTGGGAGGCAAGTCAAAGTTTTTATACTTGCGACTTAGCACTTGGGTCTTAGTCAGTTAGGTCATAAGTTGACAGTTATAATCTTGCGAACAGTTTACAGAATAGTTTACAGGCTTAATCGGAGTTAGGATAGATATATTACTTATGATATTAGATTCATTTCAAGGTCAAAAACAATTTAAGAGAAAATTGATTAAAATGTATAAATGGAAGTGTTCTGGCGCTTAGGAGCTCCAACTTAGGTATAGGCATAGCCAAGGGTATATACACATAAATATATAATTTTACCAATACAGAATTACTGAGATATTAATTTCTAAGGTCAAACTTATAATATTTCTTTGGCTATCAAATAAAAATAATAATAAGAATATGAATATTGAAAAAAATGAATAAAAAGGATTAAATAAAAAACTATGTTCTAAAAGACACTATATAGTTGAGTCTTCAACAACAGCTAATAGTTCAACAATCAGTAATAACTTAGTGAAAAATATTGCAAACAAAAAGCTAATCTCGTAGACTCGAATTTTATTTTATTTTGTTTTTTTGTTTCTCAAATTGCATTTTCTTTTTTTTTTTCTTTTATAGGCAATGAACAGACATTAGATTTCTAAAAATATTTAAATATTTTAGAGGTAATGTTGGCTGCCAGCTCTCCTGGGGTTAGGATCTGGTAGACTCGCAAAGTTTTTTACCCATTTTCATTGGTTATGGTATAAAAATGTTTTTAAAAAATTATTTGAGAACGTGAAGAATAAAAAAATTAATACAAAGATTCTCTGACGATTCTCTACTTCTAATCCAAGCCTTTTCAAACGGGTTGACTCCACGAGCCTTTTAATTTAGCATCTTGTTTTAAATGAATCCTTATTTATATTTTCAACTGTTAATTCATAGTTTCCTGCCTCTACGGCAGCTATTACTTCTCTAAATATGCAGCTAATGCTATCAAAGGATTATGTCTATGCTACCTGACTTTATTTAAAAGCCAAATATATTATTTTAATTAGATCCTCAGCTCATAAAAATTTAAAAGCTTTGACAGTTTTACAGCTAATTACCTAGTTTTAGTAGGGTAATTCTGGTTAGCATATCTGGGATCTTTTGTGGTTTCCAGCTAGGTGACCAGCGCTATGTGACAAAACTCACACCGTCGGAGACATGACTTGGCCTTTGAAGGATGCTCAAACTGACTCTATCAGCCTAATGGCCTGAAGGCTTCAGGGGCTGTCACAGAACAGAGAGACAGAGAGGGAGGGAGAGAGAGAGAGATGGAGATGGAGAGTGGGAGAAGTGGTAGATGAGGGGAGCTGGTGGGGACTGTATGCTTGACAAAGACTAACGCGCTCTCGTCACACACTTTGACACATTGTTAGTCAAACAAAAGATTTTGCATGCTAATTCGATTCACCAAGGCAGCCCAAACAAAGAGGATAAGACCAGCCGGAGGGGCTACAGTGGGAGCGGGGAAAGGAGGTTGGTGTGTGTTTGTGTGTGCCGAGAGGGGTACGAGGCGTATAAACCATTTTTGGTGCGCAAGCCAATAATAAAATTGCTTGTGTCGATTTCCAGAGCTGACTTCGATGTTGATAAAGCAGCCGACAACGAGGCAGGCACGCAGAGAGGCAGGCAACCGGCTGCCGGCAGCCGGCAGCAAGTCAGGAAATCAAATCCAAACCACACCCGAAGCCAGTACACCCACAACCGGGCCTACCCGGCTCCAGCCTCTTTCCCATGCCCAATTTAGTTGCGTCCAGTTGCTCATTTCAGAATACTCTAACGGAGTGGCTGTAATGCACTATGCTGAGGGTGGCCTCTGAGGCTTTGAGCAGTTGATTTTCTATCCCAGGAGAATGTTTAGTTATTTTGTTAGACCAAAGTTGAGTTTGTGTAGTTTATGCTAATGGAAAATAGTTTATTGCGAAAGTTTAAATAGATAAAAAATAATAATTTAATTTAAATAATTCGACTTATTATATTAAAGGTATTACTCAGTTTTTAGTTAAGGCTAAGCAAATTTTAAATTTAATTTTAGAGTTATGGAAAAATTGTTCTAAAATCGCTTATTACTTTGATATTTTTTTTAAAAAACACCATTTTTTATTTTATATCGAGAGTAAAAAAGGTAATATTGTTTTTTCTTTAAGCTTAATAAAACAAGCATTTTTGTCTAAGTTGTTAAATTCAATTTTTTGATTCTAATATTTTTTTAAAATAATGATAAAAATTTCAAAAAAAAAATATATTTTCGATTAAAGAATAAATTTATTAGCGGAAACTACTTTTAATCTAGAGCAAGATACAAAACCTCGAAGAGTTTGCAATATGTTCTCAGCCCGTCTCAGCAAAGGGTATTTAGTGTGCGACTACTTCCCCAATATTAAGCATCACTCCTTATAATTTCAGTTGTTTTAGGTCCTTCCCCGTCGGCTGCGTCGGCTTCCGTTCGTCGCCTTTTTGCGGAAGTGTCATTTTTCAGCCGAGAAGGGCTTAGCTTACGCTTTATGATGCGGTTCACGCCTACCACAAGGCAGCCACACAGCCTCCCTGCCTTATCCGCGTCCTTCTTCTAATTTGTCGGTCTGCTGTTTGAAGCATTAGGTGTGTACGTGTGTGTGTGGTGCGGCTGAAATTTGAGGTCTAAGCAAGTTTGCGTTTTAAATTTATTTTTAATAATATTAATATTAAGGATAACTGGTGCTCGCGTCCGGTCCCCGCATCCTCGCCCCCTCACACTCTTCGGCTCGCCTCGTTGGCTGCTCAGCGGGTAACCTAATTACGGCCTGATAGGATTTTTGAGTAAGGTTAATGGCACTTGCGCCGATTTGCAGCTCCCAGCGATAAGCGAAAGGAACACGACAAAGCGCACATAAATAAAAATCCTCTGAGAAATACTAAAAAAAAGGGTGTTCAACACACCATCTGCAAATCGTTAAACAAATTTCGTTGCATACTCTGCGGGATGGAGGCAGTTGTTCCGTTTCCGGGAAGGCATTAGGCGCATGACCTCGAGACTTAATTCGATTATTCGAGGGGGATTTGAGGAATTATCAGAAACACATTTAGAGTTCATGTGTTGCTCAATTTGTAAATTGGGGAAACACAAATCCATTAGTCCCGTCGGCGCGGGCGGGGCATTCCGGCATTCTCCGTGCAACTTCAAGATGCTGCACATAAAATATGCAGAAAGTTCGGCGACAAAAAGCAAACAAATTTCGGTATTCGCTTCTGCTTCATCTTCATCTGCCTCGCCCTTCTCCTATTTGGGTTTCTTTCGTTTTTGGTCAAGTTGCCAAGTTTGCAACAAATTCTCGAATCGTTCTCAAGTTTTCACTCTACCAAAGTAAATGAGAAAGTATTAATACGTTCTGCCAGTTTCCGCTGGAGTTATTTGTCCCCAGGGAATGTAAGAATTTAACATACACATACGCATCCTCACACACACACAAACAAACACTCCCTCACACGCATACACAAATATACATGCGCTTGCTTGCATACAAAAGGACATCAAAATTTGTACCCTTTTGGCAGTCGGCGAAATAAAAAGTTAACTGATAGAGAAACGTAGATGTTCCAGCAAACGCTTTCGCCAGCTTTCCCAAAAAAAGTCTTCGAAAGTGAATTATCCGACTAGGCAGAAAAACAGAAGGTCAAAGAAAAGTTCGAGGGAATAGAAGAAAAAGGAAAATGGGGCAAGTGTAATTTATTTGCCCGCAAATGAGTTGACAAATTGAGAAAGTTATGCGGACTGAAAGATCTCGAGTGGGAATAAGTTATGAATCTTAAGCCTTTGGGAAAATACAAGCACAAAATACTGAGAGAATTTCAATTATGAGTTGGAGCAAAAATTGAGCGGAAGATCTTAAGATTTTGTAGACTAACAATATTTTTTTTTTTTAAATCTCTTTTTTTCTTTACTTATATTGAAATATTATTTGCAAAAAGAGAGACTCAATTGTTAGTATTGTTTTTGAAAATATTTGAAGAGTTCTGCACTCTGACTGACTTAAAATTCCTCACACGCTCCGTAATCCTCGACTCTCAAATCCTGCGAAACTTTAGAGTTATTGACTGCCGGAACACACGCTAAACGGTCGTTTCGCCTCGTTTCCTTGAGGGGTGGGGAGCGTCTGCATCGCTGACTCCTCGCAGCGGAGACTCGTGTATTGTCGTGTGTTTATTACAACGCCAAGTGCAAAACTAAAATGTAAACCCGGCGGCAACATGATATCCATTATCTACCAGCCGCCAGGAGCTGCTCCGTAGCCCGGGCCAGGGCGACAATTTACCCCGAAAAAAATACGGCGGTAGCTGAAAAACAAAAACAGCAGAAAAACCAGCTAAAAAAACCGTTCTCGGGGTGTGAATTAAATTTTGTGGCTTAAAGTTTGCGCAGCTCTTCTCCTGCATTTTTTTTCCTTCGCATATGTTTAATCAGCAGAGTAAACCAGAGGAATGGGCTAAAGGGAACACGGTAGCTGACCAGAGCAGGCCAAGGAGGAGAGACCCGGACCCAATAAAAGTTGTCCTCTTTTTATGGCAAACACATGCACACAGGCACGACGATGTACGATACGTACGATATTTATATGGAACGTTTGTATATTTAATTTTAGTGCATCATAAAGTTGCCCAAGTCAATGACCAGTTAAGTCAACCCAGTCGACAGCCAACAGACAGGGGAAAGAGGCTTTGCACTTTATATGTGTGTGTGTGTGTGCTCAGATCAACATTTTGCGAAGGTATTTGCATTTGCCCAACGCTTTACAATTTAATAAAACATTTGAAAGCGACATAAAGCCAAGACAAGCCGGGCCAAGTCCTGTCCCTGTGACCTGAACGACCAAATAAAGGCCGAAATATGCCAGAGTATTAGGATTATTATTGAAAAATCTTGCATCTAGGGTCGCAAGTTGCCATTGTCGAACGTTTATCGTTGGGCTGGACAAGCCTTAGAGTGCTCCCGCCCAATATTACAAAATTAATGGAAATTTAAACGATTTGAACGACATTTTGGAACTCTGATTTTATCGATAGGTCGACAAGTAGATGAATTAAGCAACATAGACTACTAAAGACATTAAAAATATTGCCGAAGAAACATGACTTTATTCGGATACGAAAAGAAGCCTTGAGAAATGGGAAGAAACATAGAGAAAATTAGAAAACACATATGTCCTAAGAGAAATCAATTTAGCTTCTAGTATAAAATTCGTTGGCCTAATACAAAAATGTACTGAATATACGCAGCCTATTTATAGCATCATACAGCGATTCCACTCTCGCACCCTTCGTACTGGGTATAAGAAACAAAAAACAACGTTGAAAGCCGCAAAAAGCGAACAACAACCACAAAAAAGAAACAAAGAGGAACCCCAAAATGGAATATTCGCAAAATATTTTTATATCCGTGTCGTACGGCGCCCAGAGGCTATAATGCCTAGGTATGGCATTTTTGAAGCCACTTTCGGGTATTTGAGTTGAGCTACTTACGGGCATTCCTGGCTTAAGAATTTATGATATTGAGGTGGAGAGAGAGAAGGCTTCACGCTTCAATGGCTTCACGTAGAATGGGTTGCGTCGTGTCACGCGTGACAAGGTTTCGCAATATTCTCAATAACTTTTGAAGTTAATAAAGTTGTTAAATGATCTTTGAATTTATTTAATTGTAAGTTTAATCTCTAATTCTAAGTTTAAAATTTTATTTTATATAAGTTAAAACATGCAGCAGTTCGTGTCACGCACATTGAGATAAAAAGTTCGTTAAGTAAGTGTAGTAGGGTTTCTGTTTAGTATTTTTCAGTTACTATGAAGCTTTGCTTTTGAGTGGGGCGTGCGTTCCTCAAGAGCTTTTAATGCTTTTGCCAAAAGTTTCCCACGCCTCGTGAGTCACGCGCACATCTCTAGCTGGCGAGTGCAGGTATTTCATAGTCACACGACTGCGTGCAGCGTGCTTATGTTTTCACACATTGCGCTGGAGAGGAAGTGTTTTCGGCTAGAAGAGGATGTCTTTATGTATTGCTTGTGCAGGTTGTTAGGTTCCTCCTGCTGTTCCGCTGTTCCTGCTGCTGCTGTTGCTCCTTCTGTTGCTGCTGCTGAAGCTGGTGTCCGCCTGCTTGGGCGCCTCTTAAATTTGATGCTGCCACAGGTTGTGAGCGAATTGGGTTCGGGTACATTTTAAGTTGCCACTGTGTAGGTATACGTGTTATTGTGTATGAGTGTGGCTTGTGGTGTGTTTGTGTTATGCTGCTCCCCGTTGGATGCTTACAATGCGTTTTGATTGATGTTGCCTGTTCCTTGGCTGCTTCCTGTTCCCCCCTCCCCCCCTCTCTCTCTCTCCCTCTTTTTACAGTCCCTCTACTTGCCTGCTACACTCCTTGGCAACAGCTTCTGCTGCTTACAATCAATTTAAATGCGCCGTTGTGCATTGTAAAAAGTTCCTTGTGCTGTTGTCGGCTAAATCGCAATGTGAAGCCATAAAACTGGAATAGTGGGGCACAGGATAAGACCATACTATGTACCATATATAGCTCTATATACCATGCTGCTTTATGTTTATTTGTTCAGTAGGTGTTGATTGGGGGCCGTACTCTGTTTGGCTGGCCATCGTCTTCGGGGTGCTGCACTTGGCCCCGCTCTCCACTGCAGTTGCATGTTTTCCTTTTCGTTTTTACTCCGGTTTTATGGCCCCAACCAACCAAATCATTTATCATCTTTATGGCCTGTACCCAAGGACACTGGGCTAATCGAAACGATAAAATCGCCAGCCCACAAAAGTCGAGTGCGGCACATCCATAAATAACAAGTACAAGAACAAATCAATCATGCTGCGAGACAAGTCAGGCGACCGAAGAGATACAGCTACAGCTACAGTTGCAGATACAGATACAGATAGATTTTCCAGTAGGCTCCCCTGACATCGTCATGACAAGCGCTTTCAATTTTCTATTCTATTTGCCGTTGACAATGCGATTTTATACGATTTCTGACCCGAAAAACTCATTGTTAGATTGAATTCTCGATTCGGTTATCGTTTTCGTTTTTAATTTGCCACCATTGCAAATATTCGCATTCAAATTTTGTGGCAAAAAGTTTGGCCAACAAAAGTGCCAAACTGTCTGGAGCAATCATTTGGTCAATTTCTCAATGTCAGAACTTGGTCGCTTAATGATTAAATCCCTCTCGTTGAAGAGAGAGAAAGAGAGAGAGGAGCGACTTTTGGTTTGTGGCTCCAGCTTCAAAATTTCATTTGCCATCTGCAAACAGTCTAATTGAAGTCGATTTGCTATAATTTAATATAGTCATGAAATTGGATTGAGAGCGGTGAGAAGTTGAGGTTTATGAAGGATTACCACAGCAGTGGAAATGGGAAAGGGAATGGTGAGGAGTAACGCGAGACAGACTCAAGTCTGTTTGCCATTTGTCTTTGCTTGAAAGCATTCGTCTTCATCTTATCTGTAGATAAATATATTAAGAGAAAACTTCATAATATTTCCTTATACATAGGCTATCGTAGCTATAGCGTTTTTATATAATTATCTAAGAAAAAATAAATAAAAGCGACTCTTCTTCTTTGTTATCAACTATACAACTATTTATTTATTTATCAATCAGTCTTTATATCCCACCGTCTTTCTATTTATTATATCTATCTAAAAATTTATTTATTTCTCTATCCTTATCAACTTGTCTATTTATTCATGTTTCTATCTATTTATCTATATATATATTTCTACATATTTATTTATGTTTCCTTTTATCCATTTATGTCTTTATATCTCCATCCATCTATCGACGTATGGATGGGCGTTTAGCTATATATCTATGTTTCTATCTATGTAACTATAAATTTATATATGTATCTATCTACCTATCTATTCATCTATTTATCTATTTACTTATCTCTATTTAACTATCTATCAAATTATCTGTCTATCTATGTATCAATCAATCAATCTATCCATCTATCCATTTATGAATCTATCTTTATAGCTACCTGTTCATCTATCAATATATCTATCTATTTATTTATATATCTATATATTTATCTATCAATCCATCAATCAATCTATATATCTATCTATTTATTTCTCTATTTCTCTTTTATTTTTTATCTACCTCTCTGTCTATTCATTTATCCATGTATCCATCTACTCATCTTCTATTTCCATCTATTCATCTTTTTACTATTCTTCTTCTCATTAATCTATCTGATCCTATCACCCATTCTGTGATTTTATTAGACCTATTCACCAATTATAGCAATACATAAACATTCAATCAGTAAACTCAACTTGAAATCAAAGTAAACGTTAGATATGACAGCAAAACTTCATAGCGATCCCTTAAGGAACACCTGAGTTATATCATAGGATACCTACGAGTCGTACATCACGGCCGGATCAGCCAATTATTATTTGTTTGCCCTTTACACTTAATTCATCAGACGGCAAGTTGGCAACCGCAGGCACTAATCAATTTTCCACTTGTAATTCCCAAGCGGTTATGGCGTAAATTGAATGATGTGGTTCACTTGACAGTTGTATTTTTAGCCGAGCCCAGCCGAACCAAGCGTGGGTTCATCCCATGGATAAAGTTCGCCGTGCGGTCCCTATACTTCGCTCCCTTCACCATCTCTCACTCCCACACATTCACGATGTGTGTCTCGCTTCGCTGTGTGGCCCACTGATTATCGATAAGTGATGATTGATTTGTCGTTGCCAGCAGCCGGCTGAATGAGTATCTTCCAGGGGCAGGTGACTGAGCGACATATTATTTGCTTGACTTAACACACAAGCATTTAATTCACACGAATAATCAGATGAAATTAGAACATATTGTTTGGGGGAAATTTGGCAAAGATTGTAGGGAAATGTAATAGCATGTGCGACATTCTCATAGGAAATTTTTAAATTTTGGTATTTTGATTGTTTTAGTTGGAAGAGGAAGGGAACTTTTGCTTTACGAGTAGAACAGATACAATATAAATAGAAAAATAAAGATGCAGACAGATTTTTTAAGGATATACACGTATATTTCCAAATTTATGAATACAATGAAAATGCTTTAATGATATGTCTAAATATATCTTTAAATAATAAACTTTATATATGTATAGAGAGAAATTTAAATTTAATATATTAATTTTCTATAGATATATAAAAAGAGATTTATAAAAGAGATTTTTTTTTGAACAACTAAACACATATAGAAATATATACAATTTTATAATATATTGTGACATCGAAATATGTGGAGACAAATTACAGAGTAGATTAAAAAATATATTTTTCTATAACCTCCTAAGCTCATAAGCCATTAATCACTACATAAATAAAGGTTATTCCTGACAATGCGATATCTGATGTCTTTTGCAAATATCTGTGGTATTTATAACTATTTATCACAATATTTTCTTAAACTAAAAAATCATCATAAATTGTACAGATTGAATAGAACATATTGAAAATGTAAATGAGAATTTCAATAAATATAAAACCTGCTCAACTCGTAAATGAAGTAGATGCGACTTAGAGATGTATAAATTTTCGACTTCATGAATCTCATTGAGCTGCAAAGAAGAAAATATTTTGATTTGGAAAAAATAATTTAAATTGGAAATTTAAATTTTTATTTTTTATATATGATTATGATTTATGATTGTTTACTTTTTGTGATTTTCTGAAATATTAATGTTCGGACTCTGCTGCCAATATCTGTGATATTTATATAAAAAACGTATTTTATTTGTTTTAATTCAAACATCACTTGAAGCTTTCCCCCAGGCGTGCGTAAGCAAATTTTCCGCCCGATTTCCATAGCAGAACGTGGAATTCACGCCTTATAATTCTTGCATGCGCATAAATTCGACAGTTGAAACTCTCGCAAATTGCATTGCAGTAGAATTCATGATGATATTTGTTTTTCGCAGAACTTCAATTGAATTGTGGGCGCGTGCACAAAAGAACAGTATAATGCAATGGCTCTCAAACTGTAGACCACAACTAAATTCCATTTATTTACCTGCTAAAAATTGCGCATGGCCCGCAGGCAAATTGGCAAAACACGCAATTGCACAGTGAATTAAATTATGCATTGCATATGTTCGCTGTCAAGGAAGACGGGGGGAGTATAAGAGAGAGAGAGCAAGAGAGAGAGAGAGAGAGGAAGAGGCAGAACATGTGTGTCGCCTGCGTAAAGCAAACAAATTGATTTTGAGTTTGATTTATTTATTGACGGTTGCACTCTGTGTACCCAATTTTTGCAGTGTCCGCTGGAAGAAGAGACAGATAGAGAGTGAAAGAGACAGAGAGAGAGAGCGAGAACGAGAGAGCGAGAGATAGCAGGCCGAGATGATGGCCCCAACTGGTTGCAGTTGGTTGGCGCTGGCCTAGAACAAGCCTCAAGCCGGCACCGTGACGAGGACAAGGGACTGGATTGGACTGCACCACAATACACACTCATAACCACACTCACACACTCATACACACACCATCACACACACACACATAGTACACTGTAGACAATGGTCATCCAGTGCACATGCGATTGCAATTGCAGTGATAGCTCGTGTTTGCCACGCTTTCAGCGGGAACGTGGCACGCCCCCAAATGCCGCTGGCCATGCTATGGAGCATCGTCTGGCCCACAACTACAACTACAGCAGCAACAACAACAACATCAGCAGCAGCAACAACATCAGCATCAGCAACAACAACAACAACAACAACAACAACTACATCAACAGCAGCTATCGCCGGCTATCGGCCACGACCTCATCGTCAGCGCTATACGGCAGCTGCCCCCAGCTGCAGCAGCTGCTGCTGCCTGCTTGCCACACTCAGGGACAGGAACAGGAACTGAGTCGCAGCCACAGCCAGGAGCGCGCACAGGCATTGCAGGAGGAGCAGCACCAGCAGCAGCAACAACAGCAGCAGCAGGAGCGCGCCTACTCGAGCCTGCTGCGGCCGCGGCACAGAAGCGCTGTGCTGTGCAACAAATGTGCGCTGTGACGAAGATACAACCTAAGCTGCGAGCATCCGCATCCACATCCGCATCCGCATCCCAATCCTCATACAGCGGCAGCAGGCGAGCTCACACCGCAGCCGCAACAAGGCCGCAACAAAGCAGCGACAACTGCAGCAACAGCAGCAGCAACAGCAACAGCCACGCCTGCCAGTGGCAGCGGCAGCGCTAGGCCCCGCCTGGAGGCAGCTGCCACACTCAGCACGCCGCGCTATCTGTGCCCCGACTGCCGCTTCAACAATCAACCACTCGCGTGGTGGGTCTCCTGTCCACGTCTCTCCAATCTGCCAGCCTCAGAGCGCGAGCGCGAGCAGCAGCAGCAGCAGCAGCAGCAACAGTCGATGCCAACGCCAGCGATGCAGTCGCGTCATTGTCATGCCACAGCAGCAAATCCGGCGCGCTTTCCCCTGCAGTCGGTCAAGCGTCAGTGTGACGCGGCGACCTCGAACTTTGGCAGCTATGCCACACTGCAGCAGCACCAACAGCAGCAGCAGCAGCAGCAGCTCCATCATGGCAGCAGCAACATCTGCAGTCGACACTGCGCGGAGCTGCTGCCGCCGCCGCCAGCTGCAGCAGCGGCACCAGCGCGCTGGTATGCCGCCAACCCCGGCTCCAATCCCAATCTGAACGCCTGCTGCTATGTCTACAATCCCATGCACGCGCCGCACTACGCGCCGCCGCTCTGCCTCTGCGACAATTGGTACCACCAGCAGCAGCAGCAGCATCCACAGCAGCAGCAACATTCCCACGCCCATCCCCATGCCCAGCTGCAACATCAGCAGCAGCTGCACGGCCTGCCGCTGCAGCCGCCGCCCAAACCGCTGCTGGCCAATGGCGGCTGCTACTTGGGTGAGTACACAGCTGGAAGCAGCTCCTTCCTCCTTCTTCTGTCCCTTCGCCATCATCTTTTTGTGATCCTCCTTGTCAGGTTTTTCCTTATTTTTATCCTTTTTTGCCTGATCCACCTCTTTTTTCCATCCTTATCCTTTTTCTTCACTAGCTCCTTCTCCTCTTCTTTATTCTTCTTTTATCACTACTCATCCAGACCCACCTCCACTTACTCCCTTTCCTCTTGCTCCTTCACTTCTATGTTTACCTCTTCTTCCTGCTCAACCTCCATCACCGCGATTTATCCTCCTTCGTTCTCCCTCATCCTTCCACCCCCTTCCACTCCTTTCCTCCTCTTTCATCCTTCTTACTCCACCTTCCTCCTCCTTCCTTCTTCCCCCTTCCTCCTCCTTCCTTCTCCTTTCTCCTCCTTCCTTCTTCCCCCTTCCTCCTCCTTCCTTCTCCTTTCTCCTCCTTCCTCCTCCTTTCTCCTCCTTCCTCCTGCTTCCTCCTCCTTCCTCCTCCTACCTCATCCTTTCTCCTCCTTCCTCCTCCTTCCTCCTCCTTCCTCCTCCTTCCTCCTCCTTCCTCCTCCTTCCTCCTCCTTCCTCCTCCTTCCTCCTCCTTCCTCCTCCTTCCTCCTCCTTCCTCCTCCTTCCTCCTCCTTCCTCCTCCTTCCTCCTCCTTCCTCCTCCTTCCTCCTCCTTCCTCCTCCTTCCTCCTCCTTCCTCCTCCTTCCTCCTCCTTCCTCCTGCTTCCTCCTCCTTCCTCCTCCTTCCTCCTCCTTCCTCCTCCTTCCTCCTCCTTCCTCCTCCTTCCTCCTCCTTCCTCCTCCTTCCTCCTCCTTCCTCCTCCTTCCTCCTCCTTCCTCCTCCTTACTCCTCCTTCCTCCTCCTTCCTCCTCCTTCCTCCTCCTTCCTCCTCCTTCCTCCTCCTTCCTCCTCCTTCCTCCTCCTTCCTCCTCCTTCCTCCTCCTTTCTTCTCCCTCCTCGTATGTATACCTTCTTACGTTCTTCTTCCTCCTCCTTCCTCCTCCTTTCTTCTCCCTCCTCGTATGTATACCTTCTTACGTTCTTCTTCCTCATCTTCCACCACTACTGCACCTACTGCTGCTCCCTCCACTCAAACATGTCTCTCTTTTGCAGGATTCGATGCACATCACGCTGGCGCCACCAGTCACATTGCCGAAGAGGAGGATTCGGCGTTTCCCGCGCTCGCTGATCGCGAGTTTCATCTGTTGCATCGCAACATTCCGGCGCTGCGTCGCACGGGCGTCGATACGACGCGCATACGACAGGTAAGCCCGACCAGTGCTTGTCAAACCGCGTGTGCGCTACTCAAACTGCGTGTGCTTCGACAACTGTAAATGACGATTTTGCCGTCTGTTTGCTTCGCAGTACTTTTACCCGGACGGCGGCTGGGGCTGGATCATCTGCGGCGTCTCGTTTCTGGTGCACATCCTGACCACAGGTCTGCAGCTGAGTTACGGCCTGCTGTTGTTCTACGCCGTGCAGCATTTGCATAACACAAGCGGCATCGGTAAGTGCTTTCGTGTGTTCGCAAGCGGACAACGGATGAGAGTGGGTACGGCTAACGGGTGCGGGGGGTTCGGGTTACGGGTCTCTGCTTAGATTGCCTTGCACACGACAGGATGCTGGTCAGGATGTCGGCGGGATGTCCTCTTACTGCTCCTCGTTGAGTGCGAAAAGACATTAGATTACAGTGCAAATTGCATGCGCATTCGAATGAAGTGCACAGCGGGCAGTTTGTTTATTAATTAATATATTATGTGGGCGTATTTAGTGCTGCATTCCAAATGGCATAACACAGTGAAAATTCCAAAGAGAGATTTAAAAAAATAACTAACAGATATTAGTATGCAATTTATAGATAGACTATATGGCATATATACGTACATATATTAAACAACGCAAAAAGGTAGTCAGGATATTTTTAGAAAAAAAAGTAGAGATTTGTTTAGTCATGGGAAAACAATTGTATATAGTTACAACATAAATAATTATTTATTTTTGTATGAGCTTTTATTTATTAGAGATGTAAAGATGCGTCAATATTATTAATAATTGCAATCAAAAAAAATGTTTAAGTTAAAAGTTCACTTTTAATATAAGTTTTACTTTAAAATTTATTTAGTTTAAATGTCTAAGGTTAAAGCATGATAAACCGCACATTTCCCAGGAAAATTGTACGATTTATTAGAGCTATTATAGAAGATACATCAATTTAAAGTTCAAGCCAAGAAGATTTATGCTCTTCGAGAAGAAAGTCATTCAAAAAATTCCACTGGCTAAGACACTAAGTAAGAAATGGAGGTATAAAAATGAAATGAAATCTGTTATAAGTCCAGACATTAAGCCATCGTTTTAATGAATTTCTCAAAAAACAAAAAACTTAAGAGCTCAGCCTAAGACTTAATACAGATTTCGGGGGCCGCTATTGAGTTTGCCTGCATAAATATTTACTGCTCGCTCATTAATTTATGATATACCCAAAGTGTGGCTAACGTACTTGCCTTGCCTTCTGGCTTCTTGTAGAGCTGCTGGGAGCCCTGAGTTGGTCCATCTCGATGCTGGCGATTCCGTTTGTGGTGTCGCTCTGTCGCAAGCGCTCCATACGCCTCCTCTCGATTGTGGGCGGCCTGGTGATGCCGCTGGGCATTCTGTTCACATCATTTGCCACGGAATTCGGTCAGGTTGTTTTCAGTTATGGTGCGTATGCGGAAACACTACTATATACTCTACACTATATATAATGTACAATATACAAATACATATATCTTCATCATTTGAGTCGAGGGGAAGCTGGGCGGAAGTTGGTTGGCATTAAACGCTTCTTGTGCTTCTCGTCCGCAGGCATCGTTTTCGGCATCGGCGTTTCCATGGTGCGTGAGGCCTCCACCGTGATGCTGGGCAATTACTTTAAGCGGCGGCGTCAATTCGTCGAAATGGTCGCCATGTCCGGCGAGGGGGTGGGCATAGCGCTCTTCTCGGTGATACTCAAGGAGGGTGTCGGCAAGGCCGGCTGGCGCTTGGGCCTGCAAATTGTGGCCGCTCTAACAGCGCTCAGCTTCTTCATGGGCCTCATGTATCGACCCGCCTCGCTCTACCACCCGCAGCGTCGGGCGATTCAACATCTGAAGAATCAGCGCAAAAAGGTGCGTAGCAACTTTACAAATTCATACCATAACTTTGCTCTGTTCTTTATCATTTCAATTTCTATGGTTACCTTTTGCAGCTGCGTGAAAAGAAGCCAAAACTCACGCACGAGGTGGAGTCACCCACACGTTATTTGTTTCTGGACATATCATCCCTGAAATCCGTTACGGTTAAGATACTGCTAATGACCTCCAGCGTGGCGGCCTTTGGCATCTACACGCCCATGTTCCTGATGGTACGTAGTGATCTAGGCGAGGGATCTGTCACAGAGACTTGTCTTAAGTAGCTGTCCTAGAGATGTATCATTAAAATGATTCTATTATAGACATATGTTACAGTATTCCATCGAAAGAATTTATAATATAGATTCCTAAGTCTTCAGTCATAGGCAATTAGTGAAGTGATCTATCGGAGAACTGTCCTAGAGATCAATCTTGAAACCTTTCTAATCATAGAAGTCCTTCATAGGCAAAAACGTAATTTGCAGTAGTTCTGTACATCTTTTGTGCGAATCTATCTTAAAGATCTTAGATCAGATTGATCTAACTTAGGAATCTATATCGTTTAATTTTATTAGGATCTAACGCAATCTGCTGGAGTGATCTATCCTAGAGATCGCAAAGATCTATTATAACTTTGCTGTTTTCTTCCGACAGGCACTCAATGCCGCCAAGGAGGGATCCGATGTGCAGGAACTGGTGCTGCTGCAGACCTTCCTGGGCATCTCCATGGCACTGGGCGTTGTGCTGGCCGGCGCGCTGCTGCGTCGCTGCTTTGTGATCCGACACTTTGTGATCAATACGAAAATTGTGACTCAGGTGATTTAAACTTGGGAGAAACCCTTGATGAAGCTGGACATATTCTCTTACTTTCTTTCTTTACAGCTCTTCATCTCGATTGTTGCGCTGGCCATTCTATTTCTTTCCTTTGTCATGGGCTACAAGGGACTCTGCATACTCAGCTGGCTCTACGGCATTGGCCTGGGCGGCTTTCAGTATTCGCTAAAGATTCTGGCGCTGGAGCGTGTCAAGCTGAAGCACTTCTCTAAGGCCTGGGGTGAGTAGCATATGCTGTTCTTTCACTTTCAAATTAATGTCTCTCTCTCTCTCTGCTCTGCAGGCTTTATTCGCGGTGTGGAATCGATTCCTGTGCTCATCAGCGTGCCGCTAACGTCGTTCCTCAACGATTACTCGCTGAAGTATGGACGTGCCGGGTATTATATCTGCTCGGCTGCTGCGGCCATTGCGGGCATCATCATCTTTTTTATTAGCGAGCCGCCGGAGCAGCAGCAGCAGCAGCAGCGCGGCCATCTTAACGGACATCTGCCCACGCCCATATTGATGAGGCACTCTTCGGCGCGTCATCATCGTCCCAATTTGCATCTGGACTATGGCTACGGAGACTATCCCGCGCCGGATCTGCTCAGCCGCAGCTGCATTAGTCTCAATCAGATGGAGCCTTATCTGCAGTCGCATAACTCACACTGCTGCCAGCAGCGTCACGCGATACATCACCCCGCAACGCATGGCCCGCAGCATCACCATCATCATCAGCAGCAGCAGCAGCAGCCACAGGCGACGCACCCGCAGCAATTGGCCTGCCACAATCTGGAGCTGCAACAGGGCGGGCAGGGGCGTACGCCATACCAGCTCGGCCAGGGCAGCATCGGGGCCAAGATGGGCAAGCGGCTGCAGCGCAGTCTCTCCTTCATCCAGCAGCACAACTGCTGCGACGGGCAAGTCTACTGCAACTGGCACAGCACCTATGAGCTCGGCTGTCGCAAGTCGCCCAAGTAAGTAGAAGGTTGTGCTGGCAAGTAGAGATTGGAGAAAGGGTAGAAGAAGAGAAAAAGTGTGAAAGAGAGAGAGAGATAGGCGGCGAGAGAGAGAGACAGGCGGCGAGAGAGAGAGCGATGTTCCTATGTGTGGTTTTGATCCTTGAATCAAAAAAAATGAGAGTTTGAATGGGAGAGAGTAAGGGAAGGACTCTTCCTTCCTAAGAAAAAGGAAGTGGAGGAAAAGAAAAAATTAGCTAGAGAATGGTAGGTAAAAGGAGACTGTAAAATAGAGCAAGAAGCAAGAGGAAGGGCGGGAAAAAGTGAGAGAAAGGAGGGGTAGAAGTTGAGAATTAGAAGCACAGGAATACGCTGAGAGGAAAGAAAAAAAGAAACAAAGCTATACAAACAAAAGAAGACTAGCATAGAGAAACACACAAAAAGAGAAGGAAAAAGACTCACAGTACATGCAGAAATAAATAGAGAACTCAGGGAACTACACAAGCAAAAAGTAAAAGGCAAACAAACTGATAGACAGGAAGAGACAGACAGATGGGCCGGACAGCAGGCAGGCAGAATGGAAGAAATGGACAGATAACAGTAGCAGGACAGGCAACAGATTGATTGTAACTGACAGAAATGCATGTGAGCTTAATTGAAATTTCGTTGGAATTTAACTCTTTCGAAATCGAATTGAATATGCCAAGCCTTCGCCTCTCCATCTCCTCCTGTAAGCCCACCTGTTAAAGGCGTGCTAATCGGGTAACACACCAATCTGCACACAAATTAAATGAAAATCAGAAAACTCAATAATAATTTACACATAATTGTGGAAAATTGCGCCCCGAGCTGCCACCTCAGCGAGGTCTTCTAATGCCGCAGATTGTTGCCCAACAATGCGCAGAATAAACGCCTAATTGGGCAACGGCATCAGCAACAATGAGTACGAATATTCATTCAAACTCATGCTCATGTGCATGAATGAGTTTGAGTGCGAGTGAGTTTGAATTGGGAATTTGATTCGAGTGGAGCAAACACTTCATTAACTGCCTGCAATCGAGCGCAGGCAGCGCCTGCACCCATATGCAGACATGTACATAGTTATATATATATGTTAGCTATATATATGTATAGGTTGCACATTTGATATTGATGAGCTATTCTGCGCAAACTGACGTCCAATTATCGTGCAGCTCGTCAAGCCCCACAAAATCCCATTTGAAAGTTATACGGATTCCTGTCGACTCGCTGCACTCGCGTTTACTCCAAGGTGCCCTCGCTTGCATGCTCACCCTTGAGTGCCTACCTTCTTCTTCGTCGACGGCTACGCCGCTCTATATTTCTTTCCGTTGTTTCCTCTCTCTCTTTCGAGATTTCTTCGTATCTCTGTTTACACCTCCACTTCTTGGCTATGTCTCTCTTTTCTTAAATTTTGTACTTTTTCTTTAAACCTCTATTTCTGTGTGCTCCTTTCCCGCTCCCCTTACAATTCTTCACTTTTTTTCTCTTTTTCTGTTTGCTAGTTCTTTTCTCTCACTATACCCTTCTCTCTTTTGCTCTTTGTAACCCCACTCTCTCTTCCACTATATCTTAACAATTCTCATGTGACCGTCAGTTTATTTTCCCATCTGCACCACTCTTTTGTCATTTTCAACATTTCTCTCTTTCTCAAACAATGCTTTCTCCTCTTTCCTTACTGTACTCTTTCTTTCTTTGCAATTTCAACATTTTTCTCTTTCTCACAATATATTTTCTTCTTTTCCCTTCTCCACTCTCTCCTTATCTCAATATAGTCCTTCCCTCTCAATATATATTCGTCCTCCTTCTTCAACTCACTTTCTCTTTATTTCCTACCCCGTCTCACTTTATATTCTGTTCCTTCCTGTTTCCCCAGACTCACTCCTCTATCTTTTTCTATGCTCTATGCCTCTCACTTTCTGTCTGGCTATGTAACCCGCCCTCATCTCGAATATCTTCGCACTTCTTACTCAACTTCTACACGTATCTCCATTGCAGATCTCAGGACCGGCAGCCGCTCATCTGCACCTGCAGCCCGAACTCAACGACCTACGGCGCCGGCAGCTCGGCACGCAGCCGCAGTGTGCCCGAGGGCCTATCGACCATGTCGCAGCAGTGTAACTGCCGTCATGGGGCAGGCGTGCCGACCATGGGCGGGGGTGTGGCAGCGCCCTCGCGCGAGTTCATCTACGTGCCGCATGCCTATGCCTCGCTGCAGCGCACGCCGCATCGACAGGCGAGGGCAGCGGGTGGGGCCGGTGGAGGGGGCATGGGAACAGGAGCAGGAGCAGGCGGAAGTGGAGGCTGCCAGGCAACACGTGGCGCCTCGCAGTGTCGATTGAAACGCTCGCAGTCGCTCTGCCGCCCCGTGCACTTTGTCGAACAAATCACCACCTCCGTTTAGAGTGCCACGCCCCCGGCCCGCCCTTCCCAGTAGAGAGTAACATATTTGGTAGTTGTGCTCCGTTTACGTGCATCGAATTCGCGTTGTCAGATTCTTGTCTTTCTAGTCTTTTGTCGTAGTTAGTAGCACTTACATTTAGTCCAAGATCCGCAAGCCAATTAATACAAACACACACACATATACAAATTCTCCCACACATTCTCTCATACACACACACACAGCGAAAGCCTCAGCTCGATGAGCACAAAAGAATGAGCCACACGCATATTATGCGATTGAGTAAACAATGCGAAACAAAGGAAAAGCGCCTACAGGAGTGAAAGGGAGGCACAGCGGGGGCGGGGAATCCGAATAAAAACATATTAAATGGTCCATTTTCAGAACGAGAACACATACAATTTATCCACCGATATGAATACGATATATACGATGCGATGCGATGCGATGCGATGCGATATAGTATGAACGCGTCGTCGAGGCAATTTTACGGCCGACGGCGCACTTTCTGTCCGTGCATTATTCTTAAATTATAAATACGCATTTCACACACTCACACACACACATCTATAGACACCTGTGTGTGTGTGTGTGTGTGTGTGTGTAAGATGTGGGCCGAAGAAGCGAAACATGCGACCCAAATTGAAGCAAGTCGAAACAGATTCGTTGTGCGATTGAGCCTTATTTTTGCAGCGATAATTATCGTTTTTATAATAATGCTACGATATACGATACGGTACACAATGCCATACGATACGATATGTTACGGTGTGGTGTGGTTTGCTATGGTATTTTAACTGTAATTGGTACGCATCGCCTGGCATTTTGTGGGTATTAATTAACCGCAATTAAACAAGCGCACAAATCTAGGTGAATACAGAACGAGAGAGAGAAAGGGGGACATAGAGAAAGGCAGAGAGAGAGAGAGAGTACTAACGACCCATGGCACCCACATTATAATCACATAACTGGGACAGATGTGCGAATAGCCGGAATTCAATTATATTTAAATAAAACTATTAAGTCTATTTGGGATTCATTAAATTAATGAATAACTAAATGAGAGCGGGATAGAGTGCAAGAGTTTTGTAAACATGGAAAATGTGTGAGAAAATTGGGGATAGGGGAATATCGTACGGTTCGGCGAAGCCGAATTTTAAATGCGCTTGCAGTGTGGAGTAAATATAAAATTTTAAAGCAAATTCTTAGAGAATTTATAAAGTTTTGAAAGGAATATCTGGAAATGTGATTAGAAATATATATTAAATGTGTCTTCTTTCCAACGTTTAAATGCCCGATGAGATTTTTACATATAACTTTTTTATTTTATTAAATTACTTTTATATCCATGAAGAAGTCTTACATAACTTCAAAAATAACCTGCACTTTTTTGTATATATTTATTTAAAACTAAAGAATTAATAACTTAAATTTTATATATAATTTCGAGTAAATCTTTAAGGTTTCTTCAATTGGCAAAAATGATTTAAACGTGCAATACTCAAATTAGTTTAATTGATCTCAGATCTAAGATCTAGTATTAAACATACCTATATGCTGAGCTCACCTAACTAGCCCGGCTAATACATTTCGATGAATCATAGCCCTCTCAAGCCATTAAATGCTTATGGTATCTAAGCTTTTCCTGCAAGTGATTAATGCGTTATATAGACCTCAGCTAATTTGTGGTATCCCTTCGACTAGTGCCACGTCCTCGTCCGAGGTGTGCTTGAACGTTTTACGAGCGAAATGATTAAAAACAATTTGCCCCATTGCGCCTGGCCCCTGCGCGCTGCAAGCGTATCCTTTAGCCAAGTCTTACAAATGATGCGATTGCCTTGAGCATCTACAACTAACTGCCATAATATGCAATAAAAATACGAATTAACTATGGGGGAAGCCCATAAACGTTAACATAAAATCATAAAATAAACGAGAGTTCGAGTCCAAGTTGAACTAAGCTGCTCGAAGAACTAAACTTTTCGGCGAGCAGCTAATAAAACCTAATTACCCATAAATTCCTCTCGACAAACTGTAAACAATTTCAATATCTGCACCTTATTTGGTTCGCTCTGCTTCTTCTACTCTACTGTGCTCTGTGTTCTCTTGTCTGTTTTCTTTTTCTTTATTTTTTCATTGTTTGTACTTTTCATCCATTTTAAATAGCAAAAAAGGTATTTGTTATTTATGCAAATATACTTAATAGTCAACGGGAGACTAAGCAGGGAAAGTATATATATACCTATATCTATTCCTGATCAGCCAAGTCTCTCAATACAACAGCTTCAACTCACTCAAATAGTTCTATGAAGGTTTAAAATTTTTAATGTATTTCTAGCTTACTTAAATGCGGCTATATTGATTTGAATCCTATATGCATAAATAAGTTCATAAGTTACATCATTAATTTTTGGCATATTTTGAGTTTATTATAATATCAACTTACACTCTAAATTGCAACCCGATCGGAGAGCATTACTAGAAGTTCATCAACAAACAAAATTTCTCCACAAAACTGGCATTAAGCAATTTTGCAGTATATGTATGCTTTGACTTTTATTATGAGTTGAATGGTATTTGAATTTCTTTATAAATTCAAATAAATGGGTGAAAGGTATCTGACAGTCGAGTTGCCCCAACTTTCTTTTGTTTTCTTTACTTGATTCTGTTTTCATTTGTCTACCACATACACAATTTCGTGTGAAAAGTTTGCATAAATTAAACATAAATTTGTTGTTTGCTCTCACATAAAAACACGCACACACATCACAACCACGCACACAAATCATGCATATCTTAATGCCCGATCTAAACTTAAAAAAAAAAGAAGAAGATGAAAACGAAACAAATATTTAAATAAATACTAACTCAATTTGTCAAACTATTTAACTTAAGATTAAATCTCGTAGCTAAATAAATTTCCCAAGCGTAAGCGTAAATTAGATATGTGAATTTTCGACTAGGAGGACGAACTTTAATATGAATTTGTAACTCTTATCATTAGTAGTTGATAGTGATAAATGTTAATAAAGCGAATGCAGTATGCAAACAAAAGGGTGAAGTGATTCTCATTTTAATAACTCCTTCCCTCCTGAGCCTGATGCGTGCGGGGGATCAGTCTCCAATGGACCGCAATAAACTTTCATTTATTACGTGCTAAAAATTAATAAACTCCGGACTGCGGATGAGCTCAACATTTGCCGGCCAGAAATGTCATATTTCATTTATTAATTAAGCGCATTAACATAAAGCGTCAATTTGTGGCGATGCTGTTGCTGGCGCTGGCGCTGGCTCTAATGTCGCAGGCGATTAAAAACTTTGCGTCAAAGTCGAGCTACGCTTTATAATGTGTGCGTAGCCGGCATACACTTCGTCCTGTTCATCCTGCTTATGCTACTACTCCTACCCAACAAGACTACACTTCCCCGGGCGCCGTTGTGCTACGTGCCTAGACTGTTAACCGTCTGGCGGCTCGGATGCCATGGCAACAAGCACAACGGGAGGAGAAGCAGCAGTAGCAGCAACAACAACGACAACAAATGTAACAGCAGCAGCAACTACAACAACAAGGCCGACATCGACGACGGCGTCAATGACATGCTCAATTTTTCATGCATTATGCTGGCGCACTGTGCGTATGCTTAATATTTGCTCGATATTGACTCGAGCACAAAGCACAGTTAAGCCTCGAATATTTGCGCTGTAAGCAGCACAGGGCAACGCAGGGCAGCACAAACACAGGCCCTACGTACACAAACACATCGACACACACACACGCACACAGTGAAGTCGTAAAGCCAGCCTGAAATGCATAAGACAATTTCTGCTGCCTGCCAAAGTCTATATAAATGTCTTACGACTCTACTACAGACTATTTATATACCCAATTTATACTTGACTCGCTGTGCCTGTGTGTGTGTGTGTATATATATATATGGCAACTAAGCAAACAACTCCTGTTGCTGTGTGTGTGTGTGTGTGTGAGTCTTCTGCCGACTAATTGCGGGTATGCGGCCTAATTTATGCACTTTGAGATTGCAGCAAGTTTTATGTTATTAGAGCGAAAGTATTGCATGCATATTCTTGCTTTTAGTTCATAATTTTTTTTTTCCAGCAATTTTCTGTATTCTCTTTATTTGCTGTGAATTTCTATCAACTTTATCTATAAATTTGGCCCGAAGTTACAAAGCGCACTTAACGTGCAATGATGATGATTTATGCTGCTTTTTTGGTACTTTTCTTTGGGAAATTCTCATTCATTTCAATTTCACGGCAAATCCATTGCATACTTTTAGGATGAAGCGGGCGAAGGGAATTTCTATTCTTATTGCCTGACAGCAACGAAATTCAATAGAAACTTATGGTAAAATGCGTAAACAATAAGTTAAATTATTTTGTAAAATGCAGTACATGTTAAAAAAATAAAATAAAAATAAATAAAATATAATGTGTATAACATAATATGTATTATTGAAATAGTTTTTTTTGTTTATTATTTATTAAGGTAAACTATAATTTTTATGATGGAAATAGTATTCATTAATTGTTTTAAAAGAATATTAATCCTAATGAAACAATAAATAGCATTTTTTATTTATGTTTTAATTAAAATAATGTCGGGGTTTTTAAACATACTCATAAAATATTTTCCCCTAATTCCGGAAATTAATTTCCCCTACTATTAACGCGTGACCCTAAAGGTATGCAACACATTTTTTATTTCACGATTTAAGCGTTGCACAATTTTTTTTTTTTTTTTTTTTTTTTTTTAAAGTTTATTTCTGTTTATTCGTAAGGCATACGAGGTTAGCAGTCTACCTCTTCATATCCTTAGTGTCTATTGATTAAGCCCAGAAGGGCGCGCCGGCTAGCTCTTAGGCTAGGTATATCTAATTTTCTTATAAAACTAATAACAATAACAATTTGAATAATTTTATAAATTGATTTTAATACATTTAAATAATTGGCAATTATTAAAAAAAAAAATATTTTATTAGTGTTAAAATCGTTAAATTCTTAAAAAAAAATGTATTTCTTAGGATTTACTTTCTGTTTTTATCTCTCAATTAATTATTATAATAATATATAATTGTGTACTTAGCCCGAAATTAATTTCTTCAAATTTTAAAGTACGCTACAAAAATGTCAAAGGTCCCCTTGATTATTATGCTTAATGCTCAGCTTAACTTGATTACGAGCGGGTTGCGAATGCCCAGCGAAAGAGCATAGGCTACTCGTTGTTTAGAAATTAACGCTGACCCACGGACTACCGTTAACTGCTCGTGCGGTTCCTGGCTTGCTGCTGAAGTCAGAGCCGCGTCGCGTCGCGCGTGAAAACAGCCGCACGGCAAAGTCAACTTCGCGCCGCATTGTCGTAAATTTCTGGGGGTCAAAGGGCCGAGAAAGCTAGTGAGAGAGAGAGAGAGAGAGAGGGGGGCTGAGCTGGGGGTTGGGGTCGACAACAAAGCAAATAGTATCTTTGAGAGAAGTTGGCCGACAGAGCGCAGGAGGCGTCACAGAGTGCTCGCAGCGCTGACAGCCTGCAGCCTGCTAGCCAACTGTCTGTGCGTGCTCTGTTGACACAGCGCTGGCGATGCTGGCGCCGCTGCTGCTGACGTTGCTGCCGACGCTGGCAGCGCGCTGCCGGCATCTCTGCTGCGTTGCCATGCGCAAACGCACGCTCTGTTGCCTGCTTCCAGGCGTCGCTTTTCAGTTTGTTCATTGTTGCGCTTTTGGCTGCCCAATTGCGCCCGCAACTCTCTAGCCCACTTACCAACCCTCCCCCTCTCCCCCTCTCCCCTGCTCCCCGACCGACCTAACCACAGCAAAAACATCTGTTTTATGTTTGCCTTTTGCTTCCAGGCGCGCGCGTTGCGCACGCGATGCGCTCTCGCTGTCTCTCACTCTCGCGCTGCTCTCAGCTCGAGCAGCTTCCTGGCAACGCTTCGCATCTGTTAGGATGCGTCTCGCGTGCGAGTCGTGGCAGCTTTCAGTTCCAGCATCAACGCCACGGCGCACGGAGCGCGTTCTCGACTGGCCACACACGTCACTTGCCACACGCAACGGGACACGCAGCAGCAGCAGGAGCAACGCACACACACACGCAGCCAGAGCGAGAGAGAGTCAAGTAATTTTCAGCCGTGAGCCCGAAAAGTAATTTTCTAAATAACAATTAGAAACGCATTAGGCCAAAATCCCTTTTCGTTTCGCTTTGCCTACGCAGCGCTTTTCACAGCGTGCGTTTTTCCCACACGCTTTCCCCGCTCAGCACACGCAACTCTCACACAATTTTCCTGCTGCTTTTTTTTTTTTTTTTTTTTGGGCAGTGCGAATATCGATTGCTGCTGCCTTGCATAAGTCCAGACACTGAGCACGCATACAAACGCAGTCGACAGGCAACTGAAAGCAGCAGGAGCAGCAGCGGAGGCAGCAGGAGGCAACGCAGCGAATGCACAAGAACAACGAACAAACGGGCGAGGCGTCGAAATTAAGTTTTAATTACACTGATTGAAGCGCGATTGAAGATGCTGTGGAGGCGCTGCTCGCTGAAGCTGACGCTTACGCTGCAACGGCAGGCAAACACAAAGTGAGGCTCAAACAACAACGACGACGGCAACAATACAATTTGAACAACAACAATAGCTTGAAGCACAGCAACAACAAGCACTCACAGAACAACAACAACTCGCACAACAACAACAACGAAGTTTATATTTAGCCCGAGCAAAGGTAGCACTTCGAGCCCGTGTGCGTGTGTGTGTGTGTGTGAGGCGTGTGTGTTATTTTTGGGCCAAAATGGATATCGCCTCGCGCGGCACTGCAGCAGCAGCAGCAACTGGAACTGCCGCGGGCTCCACAGGCACCACGGGTAAGTCCTTGAGCAAGCGCTCGCTGAACTGAGCTGAACTCTGCCCCGAACTGTTTGCCCTGTCACAAACATGACAGTTCAAACAGACAGCCACACACACACACACGCTCTGCATATGTGTGTGTGTGTGTGTGTGTGTTGAGTCATTTGTCCATTTGGCTAGCAACGTGACCGAAACGCTTCATTCGCAGGTTTACATCATGCCGTCTCGCTGGGCAACATCGGCCTCTCCGCGAAGGTTAGTACCAGCAGCATCCGAGCGTGGGTGCAATTTATGAATGGCATATTTAGTTGGAGATTAGTGTGTAGGTGTGTGTGGGAATAACTAGCCAAAAGCTAGAGCTTGGCCTCTGAATTTATCTATTTTAGTTTGTGTTTGTTTTGGCTTAGCGAAAACTTTTACCCAGTTTTACTCATAAGTTGTTGGAAAAGTTTGCTTGATTCATTTGAAATATTTTATAAATATTTTCTAGATTTTTTTTGAAAGTTAAGCTTAAACTGCTTGTAGTTTGCTTAGTCTTTTTATATTCATTACAAAATTTAAATAAATTTGGGAATTTAAGTATTAGTTATATTGTTTTCATTACATCAATTATTAATTATTATTTAATATTATTATTATTACTTATTATTAGTTAAATTGTTTGAATTATATACGTATTATTACTTACAAATTCAATTTTTATTAAATTAATAATTAACTGTTTACCATATTTTTTTTTAATTTCTCGCAAAGTAAAATAGTGTAGCATAATTCAATACTACTTTTAATATTATACTTACACAGTTTGCTATTATTATATCCATTTTATTTGTATTTAAAAAAATATTAATGTAACAATATTTTATTTAATAAATTTTTCTAAGCCCGCATTAATTTTTTTGTTAGTTAGTGTAAGTCCAAATACTATAAAATAGTTATGATTTGCTGTTTCATTTCATTCATAACAAATATTACGCATACGCACCGTAGTTTCGCAAGCATTATTCACAAATGTAGCAGCTGTGGTTACATACAGTAAACTATAACTCAAGTATAATATTATCCCATTCTTATCAATATTCTAATTTTGATACGGTCTACCCGGCGTATACGCAATATTAGAACTTGACCTTCAAGCCAGTTTTCTGTTACTTTGTTTCACTACAAATATCACGTATACGAGCCATTATCCCGCAAGCAATAAAATAGCACTCCAAACTATTTTTATAATTCATCAACCATCAATAATCATATATACCATTTTACAATCTACGTATACGCAATATTACTACGCTACAATTATCACTCATACGCTACATAATCCCTTGAATAACTTTACTTGATTCGATACTTAAACGTTTATGTTAGTAATTACAGATATACCTATACGTATTTAAGTCATTCAATATTAATATAATAATACTACCTATCCCAGCCTATCTGGCGCATAGGCAAGTTTAGCACGCTAACTCGAGCACCTCTGTTAATAGCATTGTCAATTCTTACACTTCTAAGCTTTGTGGCTTACGTTGAACCCTTGTCTAATCCTCATCAGGCCACCCATTCCAGCCACATGGATCGCAGCTACGACTCTGAGGACGAGCACACGGGTCGTCGTCGTCTGCGTCACACGCTCTCCACCGAACTGCAGCCTCGCACCTCCGTCTACTCGCGCGGCGACATAAGAGAACAGGTGAGTCCAAGCATAATACCCGCAGACATGTACTTACTCTCTCGTATACCTCACTCTCCAGTACTGCCTAACCGATCGCCAGCTGCACAGTATTGAGCAGCGTCCGCGGCGAGAGCGCTTCTTCGGCTGCTTGTCGCGTCGCGGTCAAACGCAGGCGGGCAGCTTCCTAGGCGGCTGTGTGGGTCGTCGTGTGCCCTCGGACGAGAACCTGGCAGCCTACGCTCCCTTTGAGAAGTATCCACGGTGAGCGGCAGTAGCTGCTGCATCATTTTCACTGCTAATCCTTGCCTCCCTCTCTTCTCTTTCTGCTGTCATTAGCTATCAGAACAGCTATACGGACACACACGAATTGGATAGTTCCTATTTTCGCCGTCAACCGGCCTCGATCCTAAGCACGGGCAGCAAGTCCAACGACTCGGATCAGAGCGGACGCTACAACTGGCCACACGCTCAGGCGCCGACGTCGGCGCAGGCGAACAACAACAGCGGCGACTACGCATCGGACACGAGGTACGTGTTTGTCTGGCAGCAATTCTAAGCCCCCGGCAAATTGCACCCTGTAAACTAAAATCCCAGCCAAAATTTAAAAAGAAAAACAAAAAAAAAAAAAAGAAAAATCTATGAACGAAAATTTGCTATGCCAACTGTCTGTCGCTAGAGATCATGCTTTACTTGACTGTCGCACTATCTGTAGATCTATCTAGACTCTGTCGCTCTATATGCCACACTGCCACAATGCTTGCCTCTAGACTAATCCATGCAACAACAACAACAACAACAAGCTATGCATTTCATTTCTCTCTCTCGCTCTTTGCATTATGCTGTAACCGCTTCCCGCTTTCTGTCGATTCGAAATTCTTAAGCTCCTCCCTATCCTGATGAAAAAAAAAAAACAAAACAAAACACAACTCAACTCCAAGACGAATGCTGTAAAAATATTTTCCTATACTTTTCGTTATTCATTCACCTCCCCCTCTCTCTCTGATAAACCGAAAAACCGCCTCAATTACCGATTAAACAATTGAAACCACCTGAAAATCCAATTAACAAAAAAAAAAAACAATATACAAAAACTATAAAATTAAAAAACCAACCAAATATGTGTAAAAAGGGCAACTTGTTGTACAGCACCACTTGAATCCTTTTACCAGGATATATTGCTACGGAATTATTATGTCGAGCTTTGCGCTCCACCACATCCTACACCACCAACATCACACACCAATCAGTTCGCTAATGTAAATGTTTGGTATGTAAAGTGATTAAACAATACCTTAAACTAAACTTTAAACTAAACTTTAACTTAAACTATGCCTAATTAATCGAGAACTTAAATTACACCTAAGCAAAGAGAGAAGCCATGAGCATATCTATATAAATATATTTATATATATTTATATATATATACATATACCGTATAAAATGTATTGTTTTAATGCTATGTGTCTGCACGTGACCGAAGCGAAGAGCAATGTTAGCTATAGTCTAGTGTACTCGTATCAGTCTGTCGAGCTCTCTCCGACAAATGGTTCTTAACAGTCCTCTCCGACTTGTACTCTGATCCACAGCACGTACCACTGCCCCACTTACGCCACGATGCCGACGTCACAGCAGCAACAACAGCACCAACAGGCTGGCAATCCCAGGTGAGTGGCAAGTTCTAAGTTGGTCAACTTTTCCTCTGGTGAGAGGGACCTATTCAGATTAAGGTCTTGGATCTTTTGGATTCAAGGTCTTCGAAACTTCTTTCTAAGGGTTCTATTGTAGTAAAAATCCTTAAAATACTCGATACTTTGATCGTAAGCTCTTTACTTATCTTCCCTCGAGAGAGATCTATCCTGTTGGAAATCCTTAGGATTTTTCTTAATGAACTCGTAAGCTTCTTTACCTTCCTCAGAAAGGATTTATCCTGATTGAAGTCCTAAGGATCCTTTTTACTGAATTCGAGCACTCTTGAACTTATTTACCTTCCGTGAGAGGGATCTGTCTAGATTAAAGTCCTAATGTCCTAAAGCCCTATAACCGTGAACTCTTAACCTGTCTTCCTTTGGAGGGAAACCTCTCCTTAGAATTCTTCTTTCTGAACTCGTAAATTTGTAATTAATACCTTCTTGTTTCTGCTACCACTTATAGAACCAAGCACGTGAGCTTTGCCAGATCCCATACGCTGACCAGCTTCGATACCGTCAACGCGGGCTTTCGCTCTTCGGGACGCTTGAAAAGCGCTCGCAGTCAGGAGCGCTTGATTGGCGGCAAGAAGCCCATCATTGCCTCGGGCTCCATGTATGAGACACTGCAGCCCATGCTGCCCCAGCAACAGCTGCAGCAGCAACAACACCAACTGCAGCAACAACAGCAACTACCGCAGCAACAGCAACTACCACAGCAGAGTGCGACATTGCCAAAGACTTGGATACCCGCACCTGTACAGCTGCAGCGCTGTCAGCACCATCACGCGCCCATACATCTACATCAGCCGCTGCCAGGTGAGCGTGAAACTCTTTCCATGCTCTACTTGAATCTCACTTGACTCTATTCGCAGACAACATGGTGGGCTTGATTATACCACAGGCCATTCCTGTGGCACTGCCGCCACCAAGTCCCGAAGTGCTCATCGTTGAGAAGAAGTTCCGCAACGCCATGAAGACGCAGGCAACACAGACAATGGCTGCCTGTCGGGAAGGTCTCTCCAACTCGCAGATACTCGCACTCAGTCCAAGAACTCCACACCGCATCAAGGTTGTGTCGCAGGGCGCCCAGACGAATGGCCTACAGAATGGCAAAAAGCTGACGAAGAGCCTGTCGGAAATACCCAACGGAAAAGATTTGATGCATCAGCATTATCAGCAGGGGTAAGCGAAGCTCCCCCGAACACAGAAGACTTCCTGAAACTTCCAAGCAATCGTTACCTTCGTCTTCAGACCTTACCCAATCTTTTGAATATACAGCCGTTGATAAACCTTCCCATTCTCTTCCAGCTCCGCCTACCCGCACGAGCTGATCTATCGCACACAGTCGCAGGACGTGACGCCGCTGCAGACGCTGTCGGATGCGCAGAACAACATCATGTACTACAAGCCGCCGCCGCCGCTGCTCGATGCGCACAGCTATGGCCTGGGCATGGAGCACCTGAGTCGCGGACGCGGTGAGCAGAATGTGGAGTATGTGAATGTGAATGCCGCGGCGCTGGCACTCAACGAGAGCTTCGACTACGAGAGCAACAGTTTGCCGCGACGAGCGTGCACCTCGCACGCCCGCACCGAAACCGATTACTACTCGAACAGCTTGCCGCGTCGCCCGGAGGCGCTGCACACGCACGATGTGTGCAAGCACATCACGGAGTGCGCCGAGCTGATGACGGACAGCGTGCCGCTGGACTTCACGCGTCCACATCTGCTGCCGCCACCGAGTGAGTACTGCAAGAACGATGAGGATGTAGTCGCCCAGGAGTACTATGACGACGACGACGAGGAGCCAGAGGGGGAGGCGGAGGAGGAGGATGTGCGTGCTCCGGAGACGGAGAGTTTCAGCTCGGAGGTGTGTGAGGCGCAGCATCGTCGCATGTCCATGTTGCCCATGGATGACTCCCCCTTCCGACGGGATGACCTAAGGCGCCAGTCCATGCCCGTGTATGGGCAGACGGAGAAGCTCATTGACGGCTTCGGGCCGCGCACCTCGTTCCGGCGGCGCGACAAGGTCAGTTGCTTTGCGGACGAGCCGCGTTCGCCACGCGACGAGCAGGAGATCTTCATCGACTTCAAGCCGCATGTGTCGCCCAAGCCGAGTCCCAAGCAACAGCTGAAGCATCGCAAGCAGCACAAGGCCGAGATCGCCATGCGCAAGCTGCAGCAGCAGCGTCTGGCACAGGCGGCGGCGTTCACGCTGCCCAAGCTCAAGCAGCAGCAGCAACCAGTCGAGATTGAGCCTAGAAAAGTTGAGCTTGCGCCCAGCGACGACGATGACGAGGAGGATGAGGAGGAAGAAGAGGAGGAGGAGGACGAAGAGGAGGAGCAGGAGCAAGGCGACGTCGCGGGGCAACAGACGCAGCAGCAGGAGCCCGACTCGGAGCAGCTGCAGCAGGACCAGGACGAGGAACCGCTCTACGAGAACATCACACCCTGTGGCTGCAAGGTGGAACCGCTGCCGGATCAGATGCTCGACAAACGTGCCCAGTTCCGCAAGCGTTCGGTCAGCCTGGACGATGACTACGCTGCCATGACGGCTGCCGGCACTGCGCCGGGTCTGCGCTTGCCCTCCACGCCGGCCAGTCCCTGCCGCGAGGAGCTGCTGCTGGCCAATGTCTCAACTTATCCATCCTCAGACTCGCTGGCCAACGACAACACGCGCGATCACTCCGACGGCATCTGGAACGAGTCGCAGGTCACGGTGCTGACGGCCGAGCACCGCGACATCTCCGACGGATCCTACAGCTCCAATCTGCTGTTGACGCCCTCTTCGAAGCGCAAGAACCTACTGCTGCAGCACCAGCAGCGCAGCTCTGTGGATACAGATGCGCTGGACTTCGAGGAGCAGGTGAGCCGTAGCATCCTAGTCAGGATATTATCAAGATCTTACTTGTGAAGCAGAAAATTAACATATTTTTAGATTAGTCAAGTTTCGTATAGTGTATCAGTCCACCTATATCGCTAAACTATAGCGTCTCTACTTTCATCTCAACCTCTGCCTCAGCTCTTTAACCTCGCCAACTTGCTCTCCCTCTCCGCACAGAGTCCCACCTATGGTCTCCAAACACTGCCCAAGATTATCAGGACGCCCACACCCACCACCACCAGCACGGCCTCCGTCAAGGTAGCAACTGCACCCACGACCGCGCCCACCATCCATCCCGTTCTAACGCCCGCCATAGCCGTCACGCCCTCGGGCAATCAGTTGCCGGATGCGATGATTAGCTCGCCGCTGCCGAAGCGCAGCCTGGTGGCACGAGGCAGTGTGCCGGATGCGCGACAATTGATGTACACGGCCGGGGCACCTAAGCAGCGGTAGGTGTACAGCCCAATGCCTCCCCTTTCCGGTAGACTGAGAGACTGAAATTAATTTCAACTTCTTCTGCTTCTCCCTTTGCTCAGGCATTCGGATGCCTCTTTTCTGCCCACTTGCGTCATGGACTATGCGCGCAGCGCGGACATCTCGGAGTGCAGCACGAACACAGATGAGTATGCAACCTGCACGGACAACTCGAAACGCACACCAGGTATTAAGACACCGCCGACCACGACAAGCTCATCGTCGACCACGCAAGTGCCAGGTTTGGGGCCCTCAAGTATTGTGTATAGTGAATGTTGTGCGTGTCCCGTTAACCACCACCACCGCCACCACACACAGTGGGTCAATAATCCAGTCAACCAATCAATCAATTTAGTAAAACCAAATTATCAATCAATATATCTAACGCCTATTAATCAAGAAATCAAACAATTAATTAAGTTCTGATTGATTGATTAATCAATTAAACAGTTAATCAATCACACAGTTCATTATTAAACTATCATCACTCTATAATTGTTTTCAAGTAAATAAGTCAATCATACAGTAAAGCACACAATCTTTTAATTATTTAATCAATGAAACAGCCTATCAATCATAAATTAATAATTAAACAAATCATTCATTCAAGCCGTCAATCAATCAGACATAATTATATTAAAAAGTCATTCAAACAATTAAATTATTAATTCAAAAAGTCTTCGGTCAACCAATCAAGCAGTCAGACAATACATCAATTGGTCTGTAAAATAGTAAATTGTTGAAACTGGCACATAAACAGTGAATTAATGGAACATTAAACAAACATTCAATAATTGAGTTTAATGAAAAAGTCACTAACATATAAACAACTATCAATCAACAACTCAATCATTCAGTTTCTGAATTAATCAACCATCGCTCATAATTAAATCAATCAAATAAGCCTAAGAATAAGCTCCTTAGCTACCAAACATTCAGTCAAACAGTATCAATCATTCACTAATCATATAGACGAATTGTCAATCAAAATGTTAATTAATCAAACAGTAAATAAATCATTTAAACGGTCGCTAAAACAATAAAGCTGTCAGCCGATGCATCAACCAGTCAGTCAAATAGTCAGTTAATCAAACTGGCCCACAAACAGTCAATCAATCAACATATAAGCCTGTCCTTTCTTCAATCAATCGGTTAATCAGCGCATTTCATCTCACACGCTTTCAGCCTACATGCTCTCTCAACTCTCTCAATCAATCTCTCCCTCAATCTCGTTCTCTTTCACTCACTCTCGCTCTCACCTGCTCTTATTGTAGCGCCCATGCCTCCACCATACTCAACTCTAGTGTTTGTTGTTGTTGCCTTGCCCGCTCTGCTTTAGCTGTCTAGTACGCTCATGCCGCCCAGAAATCCCTCCACTAATCTGGTGTCTTCTTCTTCTCGTTCTCCTATACAGTGTCCACACAGAGCTCGCAGCTGGAGAAGACGCATGCGGGCAGCTCCTTCGAAAGCGCCAGTTCGCTGTACTCCATGCGCGAGGATCTGCTGCAGCATGACGAGAAGGAGAAGCAGGACAGGCAAGAGAAGACGCCTGCAATCAAGGCCACTCAACTGAAGTCCCCCATGGGCTCGTTGGCCGAGCTGACGCGCAAGTCCCCGTCGCACTCCATCAGCAGCACCACGTCGTCGGGCAGCTGCCAAGTGTCCGGGCAAGCCATCAAGTCACCTGGCCGCGAGTCCCAACCGTTGACCGTGAGCAGCGCTGTGGCCGCCAAGGTCAGCGTTGCGGAGACAGCGCCAGCGAAACCCAAACCCGAATCCATATCCGAGGATGAGCGCAGCGAGGTGCGCTACTCCTCCTCCGGCTACTACGAGAGTCCGCACGACGACGACGACGAGGAGCAGGTGACGCCCAGTTGCAAGGCGCGTCGCCAGCGCCAGGAGGATGAGCGCAAGCGCCGCAAGACCAGCATGAAACTCGACATCGAGAAGGAGAACATGCGCGCCCTGACGAGTCCCATCAAGAAGCCGGCGGCAGCAGCGGCTGCCGGCGTCAAGCAGACGTCGCCGGAGCAGCATGGACCTGCGTCGAGTCAGGACGCCGGCAGTCCCAGCAAGATGAAGCGTTTCCGTCCCAAGATCCGGCGACAGTTGCGCAAGAGCTCGCGCGAGGATGTGCTCGCGGCGGCGGCGGCACGTCGTGCCCGCGCCACGCCCATCATGTACGGCTTGAGCAGCGGCAGCGGTGATACGGAGTTGCTGCTGGACGCCAGCATGACGAGCACAGTGGGCGCAAGGGTTCCGCCCGCGTCGGCAGCAATCGCCACAGCAGCAGCGCTGCCCAGTGGAACTACTACCACGTCGGCCTCCTCCACGGGAACTGCCACACAACAGCAGGAGCAGCAAGTGCAGCAGCCTCTGCTGGCACGCAAGCCTGTTCACAGCTGTGCCACACCCACAGCGCTGCTGTCGCCCAAAATGCCAGGCGGCGTGGTTGCAGTACTGCCCGCTGTGAAATCCGCCTCGGAGGCGGGTCAACTCAAGGCCAAGTCCATTGAATCCCTGCGCTCCGTATCGCCCGGTTCCGATTCGGTCTTCTACAGCGAAGCGGATGGGAATGCGGCAAGCGCGGAGCAGGCGCACTGCCTGCATTGCGGCAAGGGCATGGAGGGAGGCAAGGAGCACACGAACACCGTGAGCGAATTGGCCGGCGACTCGGTGGAGTCCATACCCTACATCGAGCAGGAGGCGGACATTGTCAAGCCACCGTCCGACTTCGCTGACTCGCCCGTGACCACGAAGACCACGCAGCGACTCTACAAGAAGATGGACAAACGCTTCCGATCCGAGGAGCGCTATCATGGCGAACGTGGCAGGCACTACAAGACCAGGCAGGAGAACATACGCGCAAAGGTAAGAAACGAAGAAGGAAAGGGGTAGAGTAATCTATTATATCTCAGATAACAGTAAAAGTTTGATTAGCTGAAATACAATATAAAAAAGATATATCAAATATATGTATATATCTTTATATATAATTGAGATCTCTGATCGACTCGTTGAAAGACTGACTAGCTGATCTCCCATATGATATTTTAGACTATTTGATCTGAATTCAAGAGAAATAGGAATATATTTCATAACACATTATTTAATTTATATTATATTTTATATTTGATATTATGATATTATATTCGACATAGGTATTTTGATATATTATATATTTTATTTTTGACATTATGATATTATATCTGAGATATTATGATATTATATATATTACATTTGATATTATATAAATTTGATATTATAATACTATATCTGAGATCTTTTCTTCTTGATTCTCTCGGGCTCTGAGTAGCTTATCTCGATATCAGATTAGTTCAGTTGATTATTCAATATATATTCCGATAGCTTATCCAATAAGATATTGCACCTTATCATTTCTAAATATTAGATATTACAAAACTGACAAATCTTTAAATACTGCTGCTTTTCAGAGCGAGGAACGCGGTCGAGCTCCTAGTCTACCAAATACTCCCATACTGCGCCCAGCTGGCTCCAGTCCCTGTGTACTGCCCGATATCAACACAGAGCAGAGTCAGCATATTATCTACAAAGGTCACTACGATGCGGGTCGCTACACACGCCTCACCGATGACGATCTGTGGACGCAGTTGGATCATCAGTGTTTCGGTGGGTCCAATGTTCACCTTAGTAGATCAATATGTATGATCTGATAGCTCTTTGGATTTAAAAAATAGTATATACACAAAAAACTTTATACCATATACCATAATATTCTACCTTACTTAATTCTCTCACTTCTCTTAACAGATCGTTCACGGGAGCGTCGTGCCTCCACAGAATCGGAGAAGGGCTTCCATGCCAAGTACCAGGTCATACTGCACCGTCTCGTCCAGCGTCGCTGTACGCTCGAGATGTACCATCGCCAGAAGCACAACAACTTCCGTAAGTCCAGGGAAGGGAACACCCTGTATGGCAGTACTATATTTGGCACAACGTGCGCGCCAGAGCTTTTCTCTCTCTCACTCTCTGTCTGTATGGTTGGGCCCAACTCTCGCGTTTAGTGGGTCTACGTTCTCCGACTTTTCATGACCGGCACTTGGCACAAAAAAAGAAAAAGAAAACGCGCCGCAATTTAGTTTTTTATGTTATCGAAAATAGTTGCGTTGCGTGCTCTGTTGTGCTTGGATCAGGTCCGCGTATTATCGCGTATTATCAGATGTAAAGCAGTGCCAACTCGCAGCAAGTTGCGTTCGTTTATTTCGAGGTTTATTTACACAGAATTGTCGAAAGATATAATCAAATGATTGGTGGGTAAACAAACAACGAGATTGTCTAGACGAATTCGCACCACGAGATCTCATTGATTACATCCTATATAGAATTAATATCGTCGAATTCCACACCCGATTCGGTGCGTCGCAAACTGGAGGAGGTCTTGAAGCTAATGCTCTTGGTCTGGGCACGTGAGAGTTTCGTCATTTCGACGCTCAGCAATGGCGCGCACGGTAATGTGTCCGGAAATAAAAGCACACAAATCATGCCGGCTATATAATCCCTGTCCATACAACATGCCTATAAATATACCCCTTCTCTGGTCTCTCCCTCTCTTTGTGTCTCTCCCACGCAGGCGTGGACAAGACTGTCGTGGTGAAGAGCGATTCGGGTGAGTTCGGCTTCCGCATACATGGCTCCAAGCCCGTTGTCGTGGCCGCCATTGAGCCTGAGACGCCGGCGGAGAGTTCCGGCCTGGAGGTGGGCGACATTATCATATCGGTGAATGGCGTGCAGGTGCTCGATAAGCATCACACGGAGGTTGTCAAGATCGCGCATGATGGCTGCGAGAAGCTGGAACTGCAGGTCGCTCGCACCATTGGGGTGCTCATGCACGAGCAGCTGGAGCCACCGAGTCAGCCCATCTTCAGCGGGTATCTCTGGCGGCAGAGCGGACAGGCGAAGGGTGCGCCCAACGCCAAGAAGTGGGTGCGGCGCTGGTTCTCGCTGAGGCCGGACAACTGTCTCTACTACTACAAGACAGAAGACGTAAGTTGGCAACGGGGAATATAGGTTACCAGGTTGTGAACTAGTTCATGGAACTTCATAAGGGCAGCTAAAGAAATTTAAAATAATGTGCATAGTGTATTATGAACTAGTTCTGAAAAAGAAAAACATAAAAACTCCCAAATCGTCTTTGGGTTTTCCAAAGCTAGATTATTTTTTGAAATAATATAGTTCTTACTGTGTAGTGTATTATGAGCTAGTTCCAAATAATTAGAACTAGTTCCATATGTAAGTAAGTAAGTTCTATTGAAGGGATAAAGTATTTAAAATTACCTACTTAGTTACTTACTGAAATTAGCTAGAAGTTGGAAATAATAGAAACTAGCCATGTGCAGCTTATTGTGAACTAGTTCCAAGCAAATATAGAGAAAACTAGTTCCAGATGTGAGTTGGTTTGAAAACAGTGTACTATTCGCGGAATTGAAGTTTAAAATAAACGCAACTAGTTCCGTGAACTACGTACTAGTTCCAAATTAACAACATGATAATTGAATTGGTCCCTAACACCTTGTCGTTTTTTTAAGTTATTGTAATCAAGTTATATGAGCACTTTGTGAGAAGCACTAAACTAGTTCAAAACCGACAATTACTCAAATGAACCAGCTCATTTGTTTTCAAGTAATCTTGCAAGAATTTAAAATCGATTTGTGAACTAGTTCCAAATTTATTATTAGTAATTTGTACCAGTTCAAGAAGCTGAATTTCAATACCTCACTTAAGCTGTTTGTAAAGAATTCGAAAATACTTCTGAACTTGAACCGGAACTAGTTCCTTTCCTTACCTTAACTTCAACCCCAATACGTCTGACTTAATAATACTTTTTTTCCAGGACTCCCAACCCGTGGGCGCGATGATAATGGCCAAGCACACTGTGGACTCATGCCCCCTGGACATTGGCAAGCCCTTTGCCTTCAAGGTGGACTCCGGCGAGGGTATACCCATGTACGTGGCCGCTGACTCCGAGGAACTGGCCAGCAGGTGGCTCAATCTGTTGCGGCAGGCGGCGAACCAGGACAACCAGTGGCTGGACAAGAGGTAGGGACTTTGATATCGGAGAAGTAGGGCGAGAGGGTTCTGACTCACTCTCACTCTCACACTCTCTCACATCACTTTCCCTCGCAGCGCACGATGTCTGTACCAGAGCCCCGGCAGTATTCTGCGGCCCGATTGCTTTGGCCATTTGCTCAAATTGGGCTCAAGGTGGTGCGGCTGGTCGAAACGCTATTGTGTACTTAAGGATGCCTGCCTCTATTTTTACCAAGATGCAAATAGCAAAAGTGCATTCGGTGAGTCAGACGGACAGACAGGCGGACAGACAGATGGAGACAGCGGAACAGACGGCAGACGCATGCGACAAATTAATTACGCTTCGCATTTGCTCGTATCAATTCTATTCTCTGTTCTATTTGTCTATTTGTCTCTTGCCAGGCATGGCCTGCTTGCACGGCTATAAGGTGGTCTCGATGTCCGCCAATGCGTCCGGCAAGAAGAACTCGTTCGAGATAATTCCCCCAGAGGCGAAATTGCGTCATTATTATTTCTGCACCGAAAGCGAAATGGATAAGAAGCGGTAAGACTCAATGGGAAGCTATAATTGAATGAGAATGTTAGCTAACAAGATATCGGTAAAGAGTGGTAGTGCAAAATATATAAAGATAAGAGGAATTTATATCCTAAGGTTCTCTACAATATTTACATATGATATATCCAAACTTGAGCAGTGATTTTGTTGGCAATATTTAATATTCCACTTAAAGGCGTCGATCTAAGATATCACAGAGGTTAGCAACATCAAATTTAATATTTAGGCTTATACTACTGTGGGCAAAAAGTAAGGTGAATATTTTTGTAAAGTCAAAATTCTTTATTTATTCTCCTGAATCAATTTCATCGCCTTCAAAGTAATCTCTTCCCGATAAAATACGCTTATGCAGAAGTATTGTAAAAGCTTTGGGCTAATGCAATATATCTCAAAATTTTTGTAAGAGTATAGGCATTTCTTTTTTTTCATTTCGAAACTGTTGTAAACTATTTTAGAGATAAAATTTGAAAATTCTAAGTAATTGATCTTCAAGTATATTTACTTTATCTCTTTTTTGCACTAGTAATCATCTTATTTTTTCTCCACTTCACAGCTGGATATCCGCACTGGAATACTCCATTGATCGGTGGATCAAGTCCGGGTAACTAAGGTTAAAAACTCGCTCCAGATCGGCCCTGAGTAGCCGGCGCAAGCGCCGCAGTTTTAGCTACTTCATGGACTAGTCGCAGCACGCCATTCGCTGCCCGACGGAAACTGGGCCGGAACTCAAATTGGGACATTAGTACGGGTACTAGGTACTACCAACTAGCTCATAAGCACAACAACCACGAGGAGAACAAAGCATATAGAAAATAGTCCAGTGTTTTTATAGCAACTAAGACAAGGAATTTTGGCTGGCAGGCTGTTGATGGAGAAGTGGATAAGTCGGGTTCGGGTTCGGATAACTATTTTGAATAGCCCATAAAATATGATAGAAAACTTTTGGTGTGTATTCTTGTTATATATGATAGCTTATATGGTATACATACATACTTATGTTTAGTGAGGTTGTCTTGTTATACACGAACACACAATATACACACACATACACATATATATAGCATATTATATATACCTAGATACTATATACATATGTAGTCGTAATACCATGCAGCAGACCAAACAATTGTCTCAAGTGTGTTTGAGTTCGAACTACCAGAAGCAAATTCGATTAAGCTATAGGAACAACTGAATGGGAATATTTACACGGCACAGAGAGTACTTCGAGGAGCTCTTGACCAATTTCACAATTGAAAAAAATGCGAAAAACACAGACACACACACACACACAGCTAGAACATATAGAAGAGTATGGAGAAGAGTATGATAGACGAGCAATGGGAAAAATGGTTTATTGTAAGTGAAAACGGTTTTCGTCCTTATTGGAAACAAGATCAAGAAATTCGCAATGTGGAAATAGAGGTTTATTAGTTAGACGCAATTATTACGATATTATTGACACATATATAACTATATATATATATATATATATATATGTATAGCTTTTTTATGAACACGACGGGGACGGGGTAGGGGAGCCCATTGTACACGTAGCTAAGCTTAGTTTTTTGATAGGTTGAGTTTTTGAGTGCGTAAATCGATCGTCTGTCTGATTACAACAACAAATCACATAACAATAATATGGAGAATGCTTTACACACATACAACGTGTATATATGTGCTTCACGATCCAGTAGTTACTTTGTCATATATGCAATATATGATCTTTAAATGAAAGCGAAACCAAATACCAAAAAAACGATGCTGATTTCCTTTTTTTGGAACAGTGTATGGAATTTTTTTACGCCTGAGTTTTTCGTTAAATATTACGGTTACGATTACGATTACGATTATATATTTGATATATTTTAAATAGAAAATTTCCAATCGATGAGTGTGGTAAATACATATATACACATATATATATATAATATACACAGACAAGTGACAGCCATTTTATGTTATGTTAGTAATCGGAGAATGTGAAGATCGGTGAGAATGGAATGGGAAAGGGAAAGCAGAAAGCAGAAAGCGAAATGCAAAAAGCCAATGAAATGCATACAGAAGAAACACACTAAATAAGAGCTTTAATTATTAAATAAAGAATCTACCAAACAGAAGAACAACAATTGACAAATGCATTTAACGTGTTTCGCTGACAGCTCGCAGGGCGATCGTCAAGATCATCAATTAGGGGGACCCGAAGGAGTGCTGCTGCTGCTGCTGCTGTTGCCTACTACCTGACGAGGCGTTTCGAATGCGATCAATGAACCTGTCCTGGGCCCCAGCTCTTCCCGTCCACATACTACTATTTTGAGTAATTTATTTCGGATCGTAAAGAGCTGCAAAATATGCACAAAGCGATCGAGCCGGCCGTCGGGCTATTGCAGACCGCTGATCGGTAGTCGCCAGTTGGCAGTTGGCAGTTGGCAGTTGGTAGTCGGGTGCTGAAGCCGAAGTCGGCGGTACCTACGAGAAGTCAACGACTAGCATAACAATTCGCCGCCCTATGAGACTGCTACCGTTTTTTTTCTTTCAGCTCTGTTGCTTTTTCTACCACTGCTCCTTCTTGCAACGAGCTCTACAACAATAACAATTTAGTTCCACTGTGCCACGGCCCATACCCCTGCCCCTGCCACTGCTTCGGTGCCTGTCGCTGCCCCTACTCTAGCCTTAATTATCTCTTCGCTCGCAGTCAACCTGTAGCCGAGCTGAGCCTCTGTGAGGCTCTGTGAGCTCTACGATTTTCCCTGCTACTTTGGAAACAGTTGGTGGTGGTTCCTCATCATTATCGCACTCATCACGATCTCCTCCATCGCATCCAGCATCGTCATCATCGTCTTCTGTTTCTCGCAGGCGTTTCGTCAAACGCAACCTCCTCCCGCTGCCTTCGCCGCTCTGTTTTCGGGTTTCTTTCTTTTCTCTTCTTTTTCTTGTTGCTTCTTAAGTCTTTTAGCCGCATACCATTGTTGCTGTGCGGGAGAGAGGGTTGCCAGACTGTCGACTTGTTGGCCTAATGCATTTTGGTGCTCGAGCAGGTAGCAGTTGGTAATAAGAAGACGGTGTTAGTTGCTATTGGCTTGGCTTCTCGGAAATCTATCCTATTACAAGGTGTTGATAGCAACATTTTTATGACATTGACTTTTTTAGCAGATTTTTTGAAATTTCAGTTAATTTCTTTTAATATTTGCTGTATTCTACTTATTTTCTGTACATAAATTCGTTCAATTCTTAATGGATAATATGTAGATTTATTTACATAACTTTCTATTTATATTACTTTTCTTTGAATTTTAGAAAATATTCCTATATCTTAGCTTTTATTTTAAAAAATCTGCAATTTTTCCTAAAGAAATATATACAGACTTATTAACTTAACCTTCTATTCATCTTATTTCAAATTTTAGAAAATATTCTGTATATAAGAAACTGAATTTTTTATTTAATCCCTAAATTTACATAGCTCTGCATTTATCTTAGGAAAATATGCCTAGTTCTTCCCACAGATATTATCTGAGTTTCTATAGCACACAATTATTACAATTTTTCCTCTCTCGCCCTATTTACATAATTCTCAATAAAATAAATGTCATGCTGACATACTATACTATATCATTGCGCATGACATATGCACTCATTTATCTCTCGCTCTGAGTACTTCTCCAACAACATAGACAACAGTTATTATTTTCCACAAAAAAAACGCCCCCAATTTGCAAGTGACACCCCGATCGACTACTACTTGTCGAACTCCCCCACAAGAATAATAGAGGCAAACAAGGGGCAACCGAGTTACACTCGACCGATTGGAAGTGAACCGCGAACCATGCGAACCACGCGAACTGCGACTGCTCGCCGCTCGAATGCAACGCTCTGGCAACCCGCTAGCAGCTCGAGCTCCGCTGTTGTCTACCCTCGGAAACGGTAAGCAGTCGGTAAACAGGTAGCTCTCTAACTGACAATAACTCGTCGTACGTATGCACGTTCCGTGTCTGTCCACTCCGTCCGCCTGTCTGTCCCACTGTCCGAGCTGTCCGCAGCGTGCGACTGGCGTTCGGCTGCCAGTAGTTGTTACTGTTGTTGCTGTTGTTGTTGTTGCTGGGGGTTTTCTTACGGCGAGCAGGTTTTGAACCCGAACCCGAACTCGGGCCCCGAGCCCGATCTCTCTGCCGATTGCCTACTCGCTGTGCGTTCGGCTCACTCTCGCGCTCTCACTCTTTCTTACGCTCAGCCGCACACCAGTGGTGTCATTTTTTTCTGAGCAAAAAAAGCTGAATCAATGAAAAAAAAAAGCTGAAAAAAGCTGAATACCAGAGAAAAAAAGTTAAGAAACAAGCTGATTTTTATAAGGCAATGTGACGTATGTTTTTGAATGATAAACCCTCAGTTCCACTTAACTTAACATAAAATATATGGGTAATACTCTTTACAGTGAAAAAAAAACATCAACTGAAACAATTTTAAAAATAAGTATTATAATGTACAAAAATTAAGATCTAGATGTAGATAGGCAGCTGGGTGGTAGCTTGTAATTAAAACAGCACTTATTGTGTCGACGCAGCCCGTACCTAAAATTTTAAGTAAATTAATTTCTAATTTGAAAATACAAATAAATTAAAATAAGGACCTTATACTCAGTATAGCGTTTAACGTTTTAACGCTCATGCTATTTCGAATTTTAGTTTTTATTAAATTTACTTGGCTGAATACCCGCTCGACGTCGGCATTTGACCAAGGCAGGGACTTCATTTGCAGAGCAACTGAAGCATGTGCACGCAAGTCGCTTAATTTTGCAGTTATGCTGCACTTGCAATAGCTGCAAAACACCCGCGTGAGGTCTGTAGGATCTTTTCTCATCCACTCCTTGAATTCTGTGCTCTGCAGCCAGACATCTCTCACTTTTTGTTTATAAGTTTCCTTTGGCATCGTTAACTTGATATAGCGCAAGCCAATTTCACAATATTAGTGATGCAAGACGCTTCAATTTAGGTATGAACTTTTGAGGGAAGTTATTCGATACAAGTAAATATCGATATTTTGTCGAGATAAATACATTTTTAACATTTCAGCCGTTAAATTCAATTTAAACATCTATAAAATTTTAATAAAAGTAAACTAAAAAAAAAGCTGCGTAAATTTGCTCAAAAAGCCAGAATTCCCGCTGCCCGCTGTTTTCATATTTTTCCCGCAATCACACTTCAAAAAAAGCCAGATTTGACGGGAAAAAAGCTGAAATGACACCACTGCCGCACACTCGTTCGTTCGTTCAGTTACGCTGTGCGCTCTCTCGCAGTCGCTTCGTGTGAGCCACGACAGCGTCGACAGCGGCTCGGCAAGTTTGGATTAGTCTTCGAGAGTTGATCGTAGTGGACGCACCTGCGCGCGCATCGCGTCCCCAAACCGAGTCACAGTGCAATTGTAAACGTATGTGTTGGTATTAGTAACAGGCATTTGCCGCTCTATACGCGTGTGCGTGTGTTTGTGTGTGTGCAGGCACAGTGAACTTGTTGCAACGTTGTTTTGTACCCTCCCCCCGCACGCCTAGACTTCGGCTGCAGCTGAAAAGCGCTTTTCAAGCGTGTCGTCTACGTGCGAGCGAGCGTGTGTGTGTGTACGACTGACTGTCTGCCTGTGTGTGTGTGTGTGTGCGTGCTTTCGGTTGAGCGTGTGTGGGAAGAGTTTGGGACTACTTGAGGAGCGAATTGGTAGCTGCACTGGCTTCAGCTCCTATTTCAAACAAAATGTAGAAAAACACATTTCAGCTGCTGTATCTGGTTCGCTCTCTCGCTCGCTCGCTCGCCCCTTCGCTCCTTCGTTCATTTGTTTCGTTAAGTTCGGTTCGCTTCGTTCGCTTCGTTTGCTTCGTTTTTTTGCTGTTGCTGCTCGGTTTCTACGTGGTTTGTGGTAGCTGCTGCTGCTCCCGCTGCTGCCGCTGCTCCCGTAACACCCGCGACCGCTGGCGACTGATCGTGCCGTGATTGTATCACGCACACAAGCGCGTGTACTAACTGCTCGTGTGTGTGTGTGTGTGTACGTGCATATTCGTGTGCTGTGTGCGTGTGTATATGAAGCTTTGGGCTTCTGGCAAACCAGCATAATTTAGAATAGAACGCGCTGCCTAAAATACAAAAAAAAAAAAACACAAACAAAAACAAAATTAATAGCGCCTGTTAAATAATTGAAATTCCCTCTGATTTCCAGAAATAAAACCCTGATAAAAAGCACACGCAAAAATAAATTACAAAAAACTAAAAAAAAAAACAAGCAGAAAACTTGTTGTTGTTCATACACTGGCCAAAAAAACGGAGCTTAAAAATACATACATTTTGCTGGTAAGTTGCTCCAACCCGCGCCCAAGCCCAAGTAACGCCCTAACAAAATACCTAAACAGAAATCTGAAGAAAAAATTCCACAAAAAATTCCGCAGTTGTTGTTGTTGTTTGTGTTTTTTTTTTCGTAGGGTCTAGCTAATTATTTTCTTTTTATTTTCGCTCTGGCCAAAAGCAAATCACGGCGAGTAACGAGTGGGGAGAAAGAGCGAGAGAGCATGGCAGAGAGAGAGCGAGCTGCAAAGTAAATAAAAAATAAGCTGACTGCCAAAACCTGCTCCAAGCGCACACACACACAAGCAGACAGGCACTCACACATGCACTCACTCACACAGATGCAGCGCAACGTTGGCGGCTCCTCCACACAGTTGGCGGTTTTTTGGGCGACTGGCGGCGGCTTCCACTACAACTGCATGTGCCACTGTCATTGCCACCGAACTCAGTGTGGTGCCTGCTGCGTCGCCACGCCGCGCAACGTTGCGCGTCTGCGTTCCATTGACAGGCAGCCTGCTGGCGCTCGCCTCAGCCCGAGTCTGTTCGGGCTCGGGCTTGAGCTCGGGTTCAGGCCAGTGCTGCCAATTTGATCTAATTTAAAAGCCATGTCCTCTTAACAAAATAGCTAAAAAAGCTAAAGTTTTACCAAAAAATAAAATATATTTTTAAAAAGCTGATATAATTCGAAACCTTTTGCTAGCATAAAATGCAGTATATATCAAATTTAATTTTTATATTTAAAGAAAAACTGAAACTTCACAAAAAAATAAAAAGTTCGCCAATTTGTATTTGATGAAAAATCTAGAAAAGCTTTACTTTGCTACAATAATCTGTAGAATGCCCAACAATTTAAACTTTTATTTGTAAAAACACTTTTACTTTTTTATTTGTTTAAAAATCTAAAAAATCGTTACTTTGCTACAATAATCTGTACAATGCGCAAAAGTTTTAGCTTATGTTGTAAAACACTTTTACTTTCAATACGAAATGAATTTGATTTAAAAAAGAAAATAGAATAATATTTGTTTTTATATCATTCTACTTTTTATGTCACAGTTGATACTAAAAAATTTATAAATTATATTTCTAGAGTTTGCATTCCTCATTTTTTCTGAGAATTTATTTTTCATTCTGTATATCTGAGGAGAAAACAAAAAAACAGCTAAATGTTGTGAACAATAATTGCACAACGCAACCTTAAAAAATCGTAGAAAACAGGATAAAATAAAAGAAAGCTAAATTTACCGCTTGCCGCTTTTTCCCAACAGCGCTGGCCGAAAACCAGCTGACTTGGCAGCACTGTTACGGGCACTGAAACGGTTCGACGCGAGCTCCAGCGCGAGCTGGAACCTTCGCTTGGAATTTTTGTCTGTCGCTGTTGCTGCTGTTGTTGTTGTTGCTGCTGTTGCTTTTGTTGCCCATTTGGTTTCTTGCTGTTAGCCGTAAACCAGTTCACTTGTAGCCAGTGCCAGTGGCCAGCGCTCAGCAGCAGCAGCAGCAGCAGCCTGAGCGCTCGTCGTGCTCAATTTGAATCCGGTTTTTTGGACTTGGTCGACGTCGTCGTCGTCTTGGCCATCGCTTGCCAGCTTGGCTTTGGCTTGCCGCGCGCTTTAATTGTTCAGAACGTGTGTCCAAAGAGGAAACGCAATTGCCGCAAGCTTCTGTTGGGTTAGCTGCCCCTGTTCCTCTCCCCCCTCTCTGCCAGCACTATCCGCTTGATGCTTGGGAATCCGACTCCGACTTTGGGTACGGCCCGGACTGCTTCAGTTTCGGAGCATCATCGTCATCTACATCTGCAAGCAGCATCTTTCCTTTCCTTTGATTTCTTTTAAATGCTTTAGTTTAGTTTTTTTTTCACTTTTTCCATAGTTTTTTCTTTCTTTCTTTTTCTTTCTTTCTTTATTTTGTTTTGTTGTTTTTGTTTTTTTTTTTTTGTGTTTTGTAAAACGCCTCCCGCGCTCCCACAGTCCCATAGAGCGTCCATTCGTTGCGGTTCTATAAAGCCATCGGGCTTTTGTCTCGCTCGAGTGGAGACCAAAATCGAACCGAACTGAAACTCTATCGGGGGCTTGGGGCTTTTCATCGTATTGTTTGTTTATGGCCAATCGATGCCCACTTTAGTCTCCGATATTTTAGCATAAGAATAGACACATAAAACTTTATTGCATTCGGTATTCTGTATTTCTGGGTGGGTTTTCGCTGCAACCGCCACATGCCCCCGGTAGAGAGAGGTAGACCAAAATTGGAGTTTTCGGATTTTGGTTTTCCGCTCCATAATAAACGATAAAAAACGAATTTAATTAAAATCGAAGCAATTAAAAGCCTCCAAATGACGTTATAAACAAAAGGCGACACTTAACCGGGGTCCTCTCATAAAGCCTCCAACAATAGCCCCTAACAATTGGCCATAAAATGCTAGAGCTTTTTTGACGGCTCGCCACGCCCATTTGGCACGTGGATCCGTTTAACTGGCGCTTGATAGACTAGACAAGTTTCTATATATTCTACATATATACATTTCGTATTTCCGATCCGTTTCGATGATGAAATTAAATTCTCTCTCTCTTCTTTTTTACAATATGTGTTTGCATAAATTGTGTGGGGAGCGATTAGTCGGAGAAGTGGCATGAAGTAAACTATGATTGGGAATTATCACCCGACACAATAGAATTTCAGAGGAAAGGCGTGACAGAGCTAGAAGACATAGTCGATTGGCTGAATAGAACTGAATGTAAGCAGCATGAAAAACGAGCGGCTTAAGGAGATTAGCATGTTGAAGAGTGTAGAGCAAATGGCACAGGGAAAAAAGAGCGTAGAAAAGAACCAGAGCGAAACAGGCACAAGCCTAAAAAAAGGAAAAACGATCATAATTTCTCTGATTTGAGATTAACTCATAAATTTGTAGATTAAAATAAATTTTTTCCAATTTTAAATGCGATTGCATACAGTTTAAAAACTCCCACAACCTCTAATATTAAATTATGTTATATAAACCTTTTCTAATGAAATTTCAAGTCATTTTGCAGCATATAAAATCTTTATTAATATATGCAGAGCATTTCTTAATATGGTAAAAACCCACAACTTCTCGTTTTAAGTATTTTTTTAAGTTTCTTTAGCTAGGCGCGTTCTTCTAACGCGCCAAAAAACCCCAAAGATGACAATCAGAACATGATCGGCATTCATAAATGTACAAGGATACGGCATAAATATCCATTTCTGCAACTCAGCACATTCTGCAAAGAGCAAAAACTGAGATACATTTTAAAGCAAAATTCTCCAACTTGGAGATCTCAATTTCTTGTTGATCTTTTTCAACAAAATCGCGATTTATGCAAAAATGCTTTACGAAATTCTCTGTTTTCAGCTTTTGCTGGTGTTTTTTTTTATACATTTCTTTTCTTCAGTTCTACCGCATTGAACAATTTTGACATTAGACTTCAAGTCAAACCCGCAGATCTGAGTTTCCTTTTGATCGCGCTGATCATAGCTTGCAAAAATGCAAAGATTCCCCATGGAACTCTCCTTCTTCGGCACCTGTCAGATTCTTCTAAGTCGCGCTGAGCCTTCTTCTTCTAACTTACGATCGTTATAATTACAAATGATGTTTTTCAATTTAAAAGAACGAGCTACGTAATCTACGAGACCAAGACTGCAGCTGCATTTCGAGCCCATAAAACTTCATTAGCAGTTTTTGTAGTGCGCAGGGGGCTGGACTCGGACTTGCAACATGGGGCAAGTGGAATTAGCCAAGCTTTCAAATTAATGACGCTGCACTTGCGCACGCAAAGAGCAGCGGGGTGGGGGTAAGACAGGGCAGGGACTATGTGTAAATCGCATAGATATTAATCAAGAAAATTATAGACACGCAGCCAGGACCAGGATCAGAGCAGCAGCGGCAGCGGCAGCGGCAGCGGCAGCTACAAGCGCTGATTATAGCTAGAGATTTTAATAGCTTCTCGACCATAATCTGTGTGCGCAGTGCGCAAGGGCGCTACAGATTAACACACAGGCGCAGATATATAGTATATGTTGTATATATATATATATATATATACATGTATCTGAGGCCGAGTGCAGGCACTATAATTATAAGTTTCTCTCAGTCTGCTTTTTTGCCCCGCTCTTCGCTTTTTTGTTCTCCATCTTCTGTTGATTATTAGCTACCTTCGCCGGTCTGCGCCTGCGCCTGCGCCTGGGCCTGGGCCTGGGCCTGGGCCTGGCCTGAAGGGATTAAAATCGAGGGACCCGACCATACCCTGACCCTTTCTTTTGCTGGCATGTGTTGTTGTTTGTTGTTGTTGCCGTCGTTGTTGTTGTTGTTTTGTAAGCAAACTGAAGTAGTGGTCCAAGCCGCGAGATATGGAGGGACAAAACTTCTTCGTCTCGTTTCTATACAAACATTAAATCCCTCTGCGTGTGTGTGTGTGTGTGGTGTGTGTGTGAGTTTGTATATTTTTCTCTGGTTTTTTATCAACTGCTTTGAACCTTTCCACTGGCTGGTCTCTTGGCCCGTTTGTTTACACAAAGCCAGCGAGCGAAAGAGACAGCGCATGAGTGTGTGGGAAGGAGATAGACTGAGAAAAGTGGCAGCCAAATTGCTCCTCGATATCTTTTATTTTCTCTGCCAGTAGTTGTAGTAGTGCTCCGTTCTCGCCGCTCTTGTTGTTGTTCTTGTTGTTGTAGCTTATTATTATTATTTTTTGTTGTTGTATTTTTTATTGTATTTACACACACACATACATATACACGACTTAAGCCTTTGGCTTCATTTGCCGGGCAACCGTTTGCGCAAACGTTCCGCATGTATCTCGCGCGTCTGTATCCGTATCTGTGCGCCGTAGCTGTAGCTGTAGCTGTATCTGAAAGTACACAGCGTGCACTCTCTCTCTCTCTCTCTCTCTCTGTCTTCCCTTTTGCCTCTTCCCACTCCCCTGCAGCCAGCAAGTACGTGCGACGTTGTCGACTTCGCATTTTGCTGATGATGTCCATTATTTACATTAATTTTATTTGTTTTTCTTATTTGGCTTGACGTTTCAAAAGTGCCGATGTTTCAGTAGATAATGAAGGCAGAAAGAGACGGAGGGCGAGCGGGGAGAGAAAGGGAGGCAGGCAGGCAGTTCGAATCGTGTCGGACAGTTAGACAGTTGCGACAGCTCAGACAGGCAAACAGACAGTTGGACAGTCGGACAGACGCTCATAAATGCATAAGTGAGAAAAAAAATACAAACCTAGAAAAAATATACGAGAGAAAAAAAAGTGAAAAAAATAAAACCCAAAACGGGTTACCTTTTTTTTCGAGGCTACCAGAGATACGTATCTCTCGGTGTGAGATATGCGTGATGTGGTTGCTCAGTTCGGCCAGGGGATCAGTTCTCTCTGTGTGTGTGTGACTGTGTGTAAGGGGATTATGGAGCGCATGAATAATGTGGGCAATTGCCCAGAAATGGCAAGGGAAAAGTACTGAAATTTAAGGCTGAGAGAAATGCAAGGGAATTCGCTGAGGAGAAGCGAAAAGAGTAGCTGCAGTTGCAATTTAAATATAAAACATAGCTTCTTCTTCACAGACTTTTAAGAAGAGTTTTATAAAATTATAAGCTGAAAATATATGAAATATATCTACCATAAAGGCTTTTTTTAATAATGTAAAAATTATGTGTAGTATTTACAGAACATGCTTAAAAAAAAAAACAGAAATGAAAATAATTTGTTGAACATTATAAAGTAAGAGTTATATTCAAAAAACGTGCGTAATTGCAGTTTTTTTTTCGAAAATGCATAATTTATAGTGTATTTATTTTTACTACAATTTTAAATGGTTTAGTTTCATTCATATTTTAAACTGATAGTTATACAATGACATTCTGAGGAATTATAGTTTTTTTTTTTAATTTTTATAGTATATATTTTTTAATTTACTGTTAAATATTCAATTATTTTATTAGATTAGATACAACGATATTTTGGGGAATCGTAGAGATTTTCTAAATTTTTATAATACATATTTTATAATTTACTAATAAATATTCAATAGTTTTATTAGACGTTTATACTTTGCTTGCTTCAGCATAGTTTTTTTTACTTCCAAAAACTCTCATCACTGAAAAGCAAAAATTAAGTCAATTGGAATGCTAAAATATATATCTAGCTTGATCAAACAAAGTCCTATATATATCTTATATTACATAATCCACTCTGATAATAGCAGAATACGTAAGCCTGTAAAGCACCTCGAAGAAAACACTTGTTGCGTGGCCTTTTTAGTATCCCAACTCCATAAAGCAACTATCTATCCGTCTTGGTCGCACCGATCTAATCTGACAGCTGAGTTCCAGTTTATGGGCATATTTTAGCCCCCTTCTGCGTCTTTCTCTCTCTCTCTCTCTACCTTCCTCTGTGCCGCCCGAGGCACGTGCATGGCACACCACGATTTTCCATGGCTCAACCGCGCAGATCTGAAGGTGGAAAGCAAACCGTACGAGCGTACAGTGCGACGATGATGCAGCAGTTCCTACTGCTGCTGCCTACTACTACTACTATCTACTACCACTATATAAATACCGCAGACAGGCAGAAAAATACTGAAAATCACGACGTCAAAACTCATTTCGAGTCAAGAGAACATTTACGGGCAAATGATAAGCAAAACTGTCATTGCAGTTGGCAGACAGGCAGACGGGAAGACTGTGAGACTGTGGGACTGTGAGACTGTGCGACTCGCTGGAAGACTGAAGACTCAACTGACAGAGAAAGGCAGTGCGGGCAGGGGTAGTAGGGGGAGTGGGTAATTTCTGCGCCTTATGCGCAACTGGTTATAAGGCATTCAAATGAGGCTTTGGCTCAGCCAAGTTTTATGTACGATCGTCATTATCATTAAAGTTGTTGCTGCTGCTGCTGCTGCGGCTGTCATTATTATCGTGATGATCACGTTCCAGATGCAAAACCCCAGCGCTAACCCCGCCCCCGCACCCCCTTGCCACTGCCTACCCAGAAGCTGAAGCTCCTGTTGCGTAAATCCAGTGAGCAGTAAGAAGCGACTCGCTTGAGCGGCTCGTCTTGTGTCTCGGGTTCGGATTCCGATGCCGCTTCGGCTCTGGCTTCGGGTTGCGGGGCGTGCGACGAGGGGTTAGCGGTAAGAGGCAAGAGGCAAGGGGCACGGGATTGACTGCTTGCGCGAGTGACTGCTTGCCGCTTAGTTCGCTCGCGCTACCAGTTGCAGTTGTCTGGCCGCCAAACTCTAGTCGCTTTATCGCTGTCTCTACAGTTGTGTGTGTGTGTATCTTAGTTTCTGTTTGTGTCTGTGTGTGTGTTTATATCGCACTACTGTGCTGTGCCTTCGCCTACTGAGTCAGTCAGGTTTTTAGACGCACAATCTTATCTAACCTGGCAGCGTCGACAACTCTGACTGCGACTGCGACAGCGACAGCGCCTCGTTTCAGTTTAGTTTCACTTGCCGCCGCCGCGTTTTGCTGATAATAAAGCAGAAAAAAAAAACACACACACACTCACAGAATCGTATAAAAAAAAGAATCAAACACGAGTGGAAACAAGTCGAAAGAGGTAGCAGCAAAAGTGCAAATACCCTGCAGATAATTTTTATTGTAGTCCTGCATAGAGAAATTTTGAAATAATTCAAAATAATTTTGCTATAAAAAAAATTAATTTGAATTCAATATTTGCACTCAATATTCATAAAATTAATTTAAAATAATAAAGAAATTTATTGCATAATTTTAAAGAAATAACAGCAACATATGTTGGTGGCAAATGAAAAATTTCTGTTCAGCATTGAGAGTTATTTTTGAAAAATATGTGAATTAAATTGCGCTGAGGTAGAAAAAATTGTGATTTTATATTAAAATTTTCAGCCTAAATAGAACCATAAAATACTAACTACTTAAAATATTTGTGTATAATTTTTTTGCATAATAAAATTAATTATTAATTATCTAATTTCAAAGAGTTGCAACCTTGAAGAAATATTTAATATAAATAAGTGCAGTTTCACTAAAATATTAAACATATGAATACACATTTATTTATATATTTTTTCAAAGAAGTAAATATTTTAATTAAGATCAAATGTAGAGCACATGATAAAATTGCCAAATATTATATTAAAATTTAACTAAAAGCTATAAAACTAATTTGAACAGAAATCTATGCGCATGAAGAAAAAAAGATACTAAAGCTTTTAAATTTCAAATCCAAAAACTGCAATTTTCTGTTCCCATTAAAATTAAAATTAAATTAAAAAATTATATATAAATTTTCTCTCATTGTAATACTTTCGCAATCAATTAAAATTCAATCAATACACGCGTAAATCAATCTTACAAGTTCACACGCCTATCACGCATACCCCGCATGCGCCGCGGCGTGTACAGGGTACGGGGAAATACGAGAAAATAAAGCGTTTATTGGACTTGACGAGCAATTAAGATAAACCCTGGCAGAGCCCAATAAGCCGCAACACAATTAACACAACATTTGACTAATTGTTATTTTGTCTCTCCCCCTCTCCCTCTCCCCCGCTCTCTGTCTTCTCCAGCTAAAGGTCTGACGGCATGTGAGTAGCGCGACCGATAGAGATTCTCCACAATGCCCACGGACAGCACAGGCGGCGAGGGCGGCGGCGCGATACCCATGCTGCGCGCCTCTCGCATGGATCAGTTCATGTCGACGGTGGCAGCTGTTGCTGCTGCCGCCAACGGTGGTGGCGTCTCGGCCGCTGGCAACGCCGGCGTCGGTGGTGGCTCCGGCGGCGCCAATTCGGACGCAGCACAGGGTGGTGCGACGCCGGGCGACTCGAGGAACTCATCAGCTAGCAGGATCTCGGCGGCAGCAGCTGCCTACGAAACGCAATTGGCCTACCAACAGCATTTGGCCGGACTGCACGGCGGACCGCACGGGCCGCCGCATCGCGAGATTTCGGCCTTTGTGCCGGTGCTGCCGACGCGGCAGGCGCTCGAGGCGAAGGCGCGTGCCGGCAGCAATTCCAACTACGAGCTCATCGCCATGATGGCGGACAAGCGCAAGGAGCTGGCGCTGCGCGAGGCTGCCGCCGCTGCCGCAATGCTGGGACGCGCCGGTCCCGGCGGGCCGGGTGGACCGCCAGGTGTGCCGCCGCCGGGTGTACTGTACGCACCGCCACCACCACCGCCATATCTAACCGGGCCGGGGCCATCACCCACTGGCGCCGGCAGCTTTGCCTTTCCGCCCGGCGCGGCCACGGCGGCAGCGCTCTTCCCGCCCGGCATGGGGCCCGCCGGCCTACACGCCGGCCTGGATCGGCGGCTGTTGCGCGCACCTGGACGTGCCTCGCGGCCGAAGAAGCAGTTCATCTGCAAGTTTTGCAATCGGCAGTTCACCAAGTCGTACAATCTGCTCATCCACGAGCGCACGCACACGGACGAGCGTCCCTATTCCTGTGATATCTGCGGCAAGGCGTTCCGGCGACAGGATCATCTAAGAGACCACAGGTGAGTCAGCGTGCATGGCGATGACGGGGGCTAGAGGGGGTGGTAGTAGCTCAGCTTGAGGAGCGTTGGCCAGCAGGCGTGTCGAAGCAGGTAATTGCTGACGTGCCTCGGGGCAGAAGCAGTCGAGGAAGCGAAGCAGAGAAGAGAAAACAGAAATAGTGCGTTTGGGTTGACTTAGGCGACGCATTGAATACCCTAGAAAGTTGAGTGAGATATTGAAATTTGAGTGGAGACTGAAAATTATTGAGCTAATTTTAATTGTTAAAATGTTGACTATAAATTATTTAATTTTTGACTATAAATGATTAAAACGAAATCATTTCCTTGAAGATAATTAAAAACAATTTTTTTTAAATCGTTCTTTTTTTCATTTAATGTAAATAACTTTTTTTTTGATTAATTTTAATATACAGAAATACAAAAATTTAATTTAAAGAAATTATTGACAATGCATATTATCTTCTTTGGTATAATATAAGGTTTTTAAAACCTAACCTAATATTCTGATTTTTATGAGAGATAAATTTTTTGGCATAGAATTGCAAGACAGATTTTCAATCAAGATTGACTTAATTTTGAAACGCAGATTTTTCGTCAAGTAAATTTATAAAATTTTAATTAAAAACACAAAATACACTATAAAATAGATTTAAATTTTTGATGTTGGATGAAATTGGGGTTTAGAAAAAAAAATTAATATTCTCACTGGAATTGGCAATAGATGAATGACAAATATGCCATCCAGATGAAAAATATTGCAATGTTAAAGATTCGGAAAATTATGAAAATCTTTATATAGGCACTAATATCATTTAAATAATACTAATTAAATATAAATGACATATATATCATATTATGTACTAAATTACATTCAATTAGAATCCAAACCGTTTGACGAAATCAATTGCCTTCGCCGCAGTTGGCCAGGTTAGTGAAGAGAACACAACGCAAAAGACAAAGTTAATTAACTTTGTTGGTTTTCAGCGCGGAGAGAGGGGAGTACGGGGTGTTACCAGTAGAGCTATGTATGTATGGCTGCGAGAGTTGGATACGGGGTACTGTGTACCGGGCACTGAGTACTTCATACGGGGTACTCGCTGCTGGGAAACGGGCACCAGCAGGTTGGCCCCAGCTACAGTCTGCGTATGGGACTGAGTCCCAGCTAACATAACATACAACCTCCGCCTGCCTGCGAAAGGGGTTCTCGGTCTTTTGATCGTTCGGTTTCGGTCCATTTGTCGTTTGTTTGCTTTGCCGCGAGGCTAATTCTTCGGTCCGAAACAAAAACAGAAACTGAAGAGCGCAAAGCAGAGGGCAAGAAGAATCTCGGTGCGCCTTGAAGGCCCCCGGGCCAGAGGCAGGCAGGCAGGCAGGCGGGCAGGCGGGCAGGCGGACAGGCAAGTGGACCCAAACTCGAGAACCTGTTTGCATTTCTTCTCTCCCGCTCTGCCTCTCTCTCTCTCTCTCTCTCTCTCTCTCTCTCTCTCTCTGTCTTTCTCTCTCGAGACAGCAGCTGCTGCTGAGGTTGCGGATGCTGCGACTGTTGAGGCTGCTGCCACGGCTGCTGCTGCTGCTGCTGGTCCAACAACAAGTGGACGCCATTTCAAAGATGGCTGCCATAAACATAAAATATATCAGCGCACTTTATCTGAGCCGCAGCAGATAATGCCGCCCGAAGATAACTGTCAACTCGCGCTACCAGCGACGGCTACCAACAGCAGCAGCAGCAACAGCAGCAACTCCAGCTACAACTCTAGCGCCAACAACGCGCACGCCCACGCCCGTGCCCCAAACCGAAAAAAAATAACAGTTATTCATGTAAATCCCATTACAATATGTTTTTCTATATGAGGCCAAAGTGCTGTAATTATTTCACTTGAGGAACGGAGAGAGAGAGAGATTTCTTTCCAGGCGAGTCTTGGGCGATCTATTGAAAAGGAATTTACCTGGCATCGAGGCATAATGGCTAGGCATGGGCACTATAATAATAGAGCTTAAAAAGTTATTGAAAGTTGTAGCAAAGTGGGAGAAATGTAGATGAACGCTAATCCGACTGCCGTATACCCTGCACTCAAGCTCTCTTATGCTCGAAGTTTTGACTTCGTTTAAAACCGATTTTCATTGTAAATTTTGATTTGATAAGGCGTTTGATAATAGGATAGTGTAGGAGTGTAGAATAGTGTAGTATTGTGAGAATAGTGAAGGATGGTATAGATGGTATGAGTGCGAATGTAGGATTGTTTTTGAAAATAGGGCTTGGTATAGGACAGAACTGTCCTACATAGGAAAGGATTGTATAAGATATTAAAGGATAGTTTAGAATATAGTTGGGGATGGTGTAAGATAAAAAGGTAAAGAATTGTATGGATTGGTAGAGGATATTAAAGAATAGAATAGCATTGTAGTGAATAAGGTAGGAAGTAAGGAAAGTCGAGGATGCCATAGGATACGACGCATAGGATATGATTTCAAAAGATTGTATAGTTAAGGAGTCAAGTGAAGTATAGCCTGCACTATGGGGATGCTGAACTTATAGAGGATAGTACAGAATAGTAGCGTATGATATGAGATGCAATAAGGAAGTAGTGCTAAAAAGGAAAAAATAAAATATTAGATAATTGTATAAGAACGTAAATGATAGTCTAGGATAGGATTAGATAGTGAGACATCATAGCACAATGTGCGCACTATTAGGATAGTATTGCCTAGTATTAAATAATGTAAAATGATAAAACTAGAATACAGGTAATTATTCTAAAGTAATAAAAGTAATAAAGTAATAAATAATTTATTAAAGTACAATAATGGATAGGGGTAGTATTCGAGAGGAAGGGTATAGAGTATAGCGTTATATATATGTACATACCTTTGAGCCTTTCTAAATACGCACAGCAACACTAACTAACCGACCCCGTCTCTCTCTCTCTTTCTTACTCTTCCCTTCCCTAACACAGGTACATCCACTCGAAGGAGAAACCCTTCAAGTGCACGGAATGCGGCAAGGGCTTCTGCCAGTCGCGCACGCTGGCGGTGCACAAGATCCTGCACATGGAGGAGTCGCCGCACAAGTGCCCCGTCTGCAGTCGCAGCTTTAACCAGCGCTCCAACCTGAAGACGCACCTGCTGACGCACACGGACCACAAGCCCTACGAGTGCTCCTCGTGCGGCAAGGTCTTTCGGCGCAACTGCGATCTGCGGCGCCACGCGCTGACGCATGCCGTGGGCGAGGTAAATAGCGGCGACTACGTCGATGTCGGCGAGGAGGACGAGGCACGCCAGCTGAGCGGCGATGAGGAGGACTCCCTGCTCGAGGTGGACTCGCCGCGCCAGTCGCCGGTGCACAATCTCAGCGAGAAGTCTGCCGAGAAGGACGAGGCGGAGCGCATGCTGCGCAAGCGCAAGGCGAGCAGCAGCCACAACCACCACCACAGCAACAACAACAACAACAACAACAACAACTCGGGAGCGAGCTACGAGCAGGAGGACAGCGAGGAGGAGTTCGACGACTACGACGAGGAGGAGGAGCTGCACGAAGCGGGCGCCCTGGATCTGGCCGAGGACGAGGAGCTCGAGGCCGAAACGGAGGAGGAGAAGGCCGAGGCGGCGCTCGTGGCACGCTACAAGGCACGCGAGGCGGCGGCTGCAACGTCAGCTGGCAGCAGTGCGTCCAAGGCGGAGCGCCAGGGCGTCACCCACTGTCACCACGAGGGCGGCGAGACGTACACGATGCGGCCGCACGGCGAGCGGCCGCTGGAGGAGGTTGCCGCAGCTATCGGTCCGCCGTCCGCCACGTTTATGTCCGGCATGCGCTATGCTGGCGCACCACCCGGTGCACCACCGGGTGCACCACCACATGCTGCTGTCGCGCATCTGCCACACGCGCATCTGCTGGCGCCGGGCAGCGCGGCGGACGCGTATTTGCCCATGCTGCACGTGCGTCGCGATCTGCACCACAAGACGCTCAATCTGAGCAAAGCGCCAGCACCACCGTCAGCGGCGACAGCGACGCCGCCGAGCATTGTCACCGTCGCGGAGCCGACGCGTCCGCCCTCGCAGCCGCTGCACTCGCCGCACGAGGCGCTGCCCAGTTTCCTCGGCTCGATTCCGGTGCGAAAGCGCATACTGCCACCACCACCAGCAGCAGCGGTGGAGCTGCAGCTGGAGCAGCAGCAGCAGCGTACGTATTTGGAGAATCAGAGCATCTACGCGCTTAACATGTCGCGGCATCCGCCCAGGCAGTTGCTCTGCAAGCCGCCGCCGCTGCCGCTGGCACCGCCGCCGCCACCGCCGGCAACAGAAGCGGCGCCCGAGAAGGAAGCGGCACCACCGCCACTAGCGCCACCGGCTGCACCACCGCCAGCTGTAGCCGCACCACCGCGACGCACAGGCTTCAGCATTGAGGACATTATGCGACGCTGAGGGGGAGCTAAAGAGCTATGGAGCAACCCCAACAATTTTTAGTACACCTAGCGATGCTGAGTGGGTGGTGCAGGGTAATTTCCCTTCATTTTTAGTACGCCAAGCCAGCAAGGTTTTGTTAGCGGGGGGAATAACCCACTCCGCTGCGCAACGCTACTTAGCCATAAGTGCACTTTTAGTACATTTTAGTACAATGAGTAATACTGTTTAGTACATAAGCGCGTGCCACACAGCTTGTTGTTGCATTCGAAGGAAAGCATTATGCTTTTAGTACATTTAGTACACTACGTTTTTGTGCCGGCCGCATGCGGGCGCATGCTGTGCTTTTAGTACATATGCAGAGAGACAACATTTAGATCAGTTTAGTAATTTAATGCGAGAGTCTATCGATTAGTTTAGGCCAACACTAAGTGTTGCTGTACCTCAATAAGAAGTGCAGAAAGTTGAGGAGTAGAAAGAGAGATAGCGAGAGAGAGGAGGAGAAGGTGCAGAGAAAGAAGAAGATAAAGAACTTTAATTTATGTGTAATGCTTAAGATAAACGCGAAGGCGAAGCAAACAGGTTGAAAGTAAAAGTAGAGCTTAGGCTTAGTTCTAGTAGGCTTCAAACGTATATTCCAGTTACAGTTTAGTACATAGCAATATATATATATACATATATATATATATATATCTAGTAAGCTTGTCCCGCTGGCATTCCATGGTCTTCCTTCGATTTCAAATGACTTCAAGTAATAAATAAATTAATAATAAATTAAAAATAAATATTAAATAAATAAATAATGAATAAATTAAAATTAATAATAAATATATGTGGTATATTATAGAGACATATACATATATATACATAAAGCTATAGAGATATACTTAAATAAAGTTTGCATTGAATTAATCGAGTGTTATGATGTTTTTTTATGGGAGCAGGAGGAGTGAATCACAGGCCCATCAATCAAGCCTCAAGCCTCGACTTGGCCTCAGCCTTGCCTCGACTCGTACTTCAGGCACGTTTCGCATAGACGCTTTGCGGTTATTATTATTTTTTTTTTTTTTGCTTTTTCTGGTAGGGAGGGGCGTGAACGCGCCTCAAATCTGGCCACGTTCGATTCGAAGCAGGTTGCAGGCTCCATCGAGTGTGCCGCACTCGAACACGTAGAAAGTTCAATTAATGCGGCACGTAAATTGTTGTCATCATAGCTCGCTGGCAACTTTATAGAGTAGGTGCCGATGCCGACATCGGGCCTCCCCCTGAACTATAAAACGGCGACACACAACATTTTTATATCAAGACAGTGATGATATCACCCGCTGCCGCTGCCGCTGCACGTGATTTGCCTGCAGAGAGCAGAGGCAGAGGCACAGGCGAAGTCTTCTTGGTTGCCAGACGCGTGAGAATGGACTATAAAGAATTGCTCAAGACTTTTTCGCAGGAAGTTGTTCACCAAAACGACGACTGCGCTGAATTCATAATCACCATGAGTTTTTGTTATAAAAAAAATGGCAGACGAAAAATGTTCAAAGTGTTAAGTGTATGAATTTGGAGCTATGAATATGCAATTAGTCTGGCAAGCGGAATGGCTCTTGGCAAAGGTTTTAATATAAACAGTTTGATATTTATTAAATTAAAAAAAGGAAAAGAAAAACGTTGCAAATATTACATAAAATTTCCTAGAGGGGGAGCAGCGATCCTGGTGAAGTCCAACATCGTTCACTTTCCGCTGAGAGCTACATCTACTGACAAGGTACAACTTGCGGCTATCGCAGTTCAGACGGAACTCGGCATTTTCAATTTTGGAGCGGTATATTGTCCCCCTAGATATGCTTGGACCGCGGACGAGTATAAACTTTTCTTGGAGCAGCTCCACCCAAAATACATTGTTGCTGGCGACTGGAATGCATCCCATTGGCTCTGGGGGCAGCGAGGAGCGATAATAGAGGCCGTGAGCTTGCTAACGTGGTGCTGAATAGTGAGGTGAACACACTTGCAACCGGTGGCCCCACTAGGTTCCCATATGGCAGTAGAGGCTCTCCAAGCTACATCGATTTTGCCCTGACGAGATTCATAAGGTCGGTTGTGGAGCTCAGCTCCGATCACCTTCCGCTAATAATTACGTTAGATGCAGCTGCGATAGACTACCCAAAGGCTGAGCGGCTTGTAACCAGACGCACCAATATTGAATTATTTCAAGGAAACCTTGAGCGCTCGTTGCAACTTAACACTGTGCTGAGCTCGGCGAAGGACGTAGAAGATGCTTTGGACGTGTTCACAGAAAAAGTCAAGATGGCAGCAGGAATGTCAACTCGTAGACCACCTCGGAGGACTGCAGTAGCCGGTATCCCGGTTACGTTCGAGATACGTCAACTCATTGCCGAGAAGAGACGTTTACGCACTAGGTGGATGAGGTCTCGTCACCCACTGGACAAATCTGCCTGGAACAGAGCGCAGGGTGTACTTCAGCGCGCGCTAGTTGACCATAGGTCCGCTTGGTTTAACGAGAGGCTGGTAAATACTGGGATTAATGATGACGCTCTACATTCCCTTTGGAAGAGCACGCGCGCTATCAAACGGCGGTGCGCTCGGAAAGCGCCTTTGGTTGACAGCAATGGCACTTGGTGCCGGACGGACATTGAGCAAGCTGAGGTGTTTGGTGAACACCTAGCTGAGCGATTTAAGCCGTTCGATCTTGCTAGCCCAGCACAAGTAGAAGAGACTGAAGAGAAACTTGCTCAAGCTCTTCAAATGGACCTTCCCATACAGCCGTTTCATCCCTACGAGGTAGTAACTGTCATCCAGTGTCAGAACAGCAACAAAGCACCAGGGCATGATGCTGTTTGCAATGCTACCCTAAAGGCACTACCAGCTCACGCGATCCAGTACATAACGTCGGTCTTTAACGATATTGTGAGGTTGCAATGATTCCCTTTTCAATGGAAGCTAGCAATAATATCCATGATCCATAAACCTGGCAAGCCAGAGAGAGACCCTGCGTCCTACCGGCCGATTAGTCTCCTGCCCTCGATCTCGAAGGTATTTGAGAGGCTGATTGCTGCTCGGATTGTTCGAATTTTGGATTCTCGGAGGATTATTCCTGAGCACCAGTTTGGATTTCGAGCTGGCCACTCTACTGTTGAACAACTCCTTCAGTTGCGTTTTGACTTTCGTCGCGTGCAGTTGCAGTCGCGGAAGAACTCTCGGCAATTTTCGTGCGTTATCAGCAATTACAACGTCATTTTATATAAGTGTGCCTTGACATACGTATACGTAAATTAAATTTTCTTCTAAAAAATACGAAATCGAGGATTAACTTACAATACCGTGCATTGTGCCCACTGTGATATTAAATCTATCAAAGTCTTGTGCACTTAACCTATTTTGGGGCTCCGCTGCTCTGCAGCAGGAAATATGATGAGTGTGATGTCTGCCACGGCAAGGAAACAACTGATTGGAGAAGCATTGATGGATGCCATCAACCAGTCGAGCTATGCAGAAAGTAGCTCGAAAGCTGAAAAATCTGCAACAGGAACGAATTTGCAGCGTTTTCAAAAAATAAAGCGCAAGTCAGGCCCGAATATATCTCCACCTATCGAGAGGAAGAGATCCAATCTTGGCCAGCTTGACCAATCGAACTATAATGGTAGCACAAATCGGTTCAATTTGCTTGCGGATCAATCTACGGAAATGGATGCTGACAGCAACAATAGGGAGAGGGATGACTTGGATGTACAACCTAGCACCAGCCATCAAGCCGCCACTCGTGCGGCGCAACGTTCAACTGCTGTAGGGATGGTGCCTACGGCAATTAAAAAAGCGCAGCCCAAGCCGCCGCCAATAGTTATGGAAGGCATCAATGACGTGAATCTGTTGATGCAAAATATCAGCAGAGTTGCTGATGTCAACAAGATTGAGGCTAGGGCATCACTGGGTGGGGTCATGAGGCTCTACGCAGCTGATGCTAAGACCTTTCGCAGCATCGTCAGCTGGCTGGAGGAGGAGCTCTATGAATTCCACTGCTATCAGCTCAAAGAGGATAGACCATACAGAGTATGTGTTAAAGGTTTGCACCACAGCACGCTGCACAGCCAAATTAAGGAGGAACTGGCAAAGCTAGGCCACAAGATGCTCGACGCCCATACACCTCAGCGCCGCATCGAGCCAGGTTGTCCTGATCCACGACCAGTAAACATGTTTTTTGTTAACATTGCCGCTGCGCCCAACAATAAGGAGATACTGGATGTTAAGGCTTTGTGCCACATGAGGGTTGCAGTTGAGCCGCTTCGAAAGCGCACAGCCGTCGTGCAGTGCCACCGATGTCAGCAGTTTGGTCACTCAGCTAAATACTGCCGTAAAGCGCATGTTTGCGTAAAATGTGCAGGTGAGCATCCTGCGAATAGTTGCACTCGGCCACGCAATGAGCCTTGCACATGCTTCAACTGTGGAGAGGAGCACCCTGCCAACTACTCTGGTTGCTCCAAATATCAAGCATTTCTGCAACGCTCTAGGCCGAAGCGCGGCGTGGGAGCCAGTAGTACAATTATTGACCGTTCGGAGCCACAAATAGCTGCAAGCAGCCACGTGGCCATTCCCAGAGGTAGCGTATCTTACGCGAATATAGCAAGAGGAAGAGTGCAGCACAAGCAGCCACAACAAAATCATCCACAGCGTGAAGACAGAAGCCGTACCCGCTCTAGAAGTCGCCAAAATTCAGTACTGCGCACGGTGGCAGAGTGCAATTCTACTGAAGCCATTTTGAAATCGCTTAATGAAAGCATTAACTCATTGCGTCTGATACAAGAAAAACAGATGGAATTAATGATGATGATGCTGAAACAGCAACAACAACAGACACAGCAACAGGGGCAAATTCTTAATTTGCTCTCTGCACCATGTGAATGGTACATCCGTAACACGATGCTGCATAACGATCTAAATATGGCAATGGTCTTCGACGAAATAAATAAGCATTCGAGCCGCTATAACGACAGACTGCAGCAACACAGAAACCGACTGGCGAGGATCCTGGCGACAGAATCCCCTACAAGAAGACTGAAAAGGCGAAAGCCGAGGGATTTGATGACGCGATGTCCAAGGACTCGAAGGTCTAGAACTTAAATTGTGATTGTTTATTTTGTATTGTTATTGTTATTAGTTTTATAAGAAAATTAGATATACCTAGCCTAAGAGCTAGCCGGCGCGCCCTTCTGGGCTTAATCAATAGACACTAAGGATATGAAGAGGTAGACTGCTAACCTCGTATGCCTTACGAATAAACAGAAATAAGAAAATAAAAAAAAAAAAAAAAAGCAATTACAATCTTAGTTGTAAACAAGTGCGGCGCTGATACGTGTGCAACGGTAAAAGTTGCAGATAAGCGCGTGTGGAAAAGTTTCGGGCTCTCGGTGTGCTTGCCGAAGCTTTCTGACTTACAAACATTCCCGATAGAGGGCGTGAGCTAGGAAAAGCTCAGTGAAAAATTGTGGCCTACTTCTAGGCGAGACATTAAAAGTAAAGGATACTTTTAGGCGCCTACTAAGAAAGCGTCGCGTCTGACGCAGTGAGCCGTCATGAACGTCATGAGAAGCCGCACAGCCAGCGATGCTGCGGAATCGAGCGACGTCAGTATGACTAGCTCGGTGCCCAACATAGCGCGTCGTCGAGGACGTAAGGCTAGGGAAAGGCCTCGCGCGGTGTCGTCGCCAGAGCTGGCGATATCGGATGACTGCGGCGCGAAGAGGATGGCGGTAGAATTGTCTGCGAAGTGCGAGGCAATTCTGAACGCGGATACCGCTGCTCCCGCCGCGAAGGCTAACGCCGAGCCTGCAGTCGAGGCTTCTGTTGCCCCTGCGCCTACTGCCGCCATCCATGCTGCCACCGTTGCTGCTGTGGAACCAGCCGCCGCTGCACCCACCCAATGCTCGGCCACGAGCATTGTGACTGCAGGCCCTGCTGCCATCCTGGCTGAGCTCTCGGCCGTGAAGGCCAATGTCAGGAACGCCGTCATCCGCGCTGGCCTGAACCCGGAGGCTGCCATTGCCGTCTTGGATGCTGCGTCGAGGTACGACGAGCTCGTGACGGCGCTCACCATAAGGAATGGCGTTCTGGAAGGCAGCAATGGAAGGTCGACTTTCGCCCCGCCCCAAACCGTTGCTCACGCCCCTTCAGCTGCCCCTCTTGCCGTTCCTCCGTTGAAGAAGCCCGTCGAGACCTGGTCGGCTATTGTTACTAGCAGCGACCCCACCGTGTCTGGCAAACAGGTGGCTGATAAGGTCAGAAAAGAGGTGGCTCCCGCACTGGGTGTACGTGTGCACGAAGTGCGAGAGCTGAAGCGAGGCGGCGCGGTCATCCGCACCCCATCGGCGAGAGAGATGAGGAAGGTGGTGAACAACCGGAAGTTCACTGAAGTCGGCCTGGAAGTTAAGCCTAACCGCGGAACCCGGTCGCGAATTACGGTGTTCGACGTGGACGCCGCAATTTCCCCGGAGAACTTCATGACGGAACTCTACGAGAACCATTTTAAGGAAGGATTCTCGCCAGCCGCGTTTAAGAAGATGGTGCACCTGGAGACGAAACCATGGTCGGTCACTGAAGGCGCCAGAGTTAATCTGACGCTGGAATGTGACGAAATGGCGCAAGCGGAACTTGAAAAGACTGGGCGAGTCTATATCAAGTGGTTCTCCTTCCGCTGTAGGTCGCTCGTCCGGACATATGCGTGTCATCGCTGTGTTGGATTCGACCACAAGGTGTCCCAATGCCGCTTGAAAAGCGAGGTGTGCCACCAGTGCGGACAGACGGGCCATACCAAGCAGAAGTGCGAGAACCCGGTGGACTGCCGTAATTGCCGCTTCAAGGGGCTTCCGTCTGGGCATTATATGCTCTCGGCGACGTGCCCTGTGTATGCTACCGTCTTAGCGCGGGTGCAAGCTAGACATTAAAATGTTTAGCTTCATCCAAGCTAATTGTGGTCGAGGTCGAGTCGCAACGATCGAACTGCTTGTTCGTTTGCGAGACTCCCGCCACATGTTCGCGCTGGTGCAGGAACCGTACGTCGACGGATTTCACCGCATTACAGGCATTCCGTCTGGGATGCGTGTGTTCTCCGACCGGCGTTCGAAGGCTGCCATCTTCATAGACGACCCGGATGCCATCTGTATGCCCATCGAATCCCTCATCACTGAGTTTGGCGTATGCGTGAGCGTCACTGGAAGATTTGGCTCAATCTTCCTTTGCTCCGCATACTGCCAATTCAACACTGAGCTGGAACCGTACCTCGCGTATCTAGATGCGGTGCTACTACTGGCTGGTAGCAATCCTGTCATCTTCGGACTGGACGCGAACGCAGTATCCCCCATGTGGTTCAGCAAGGCACTCGAGCGTTCTCGAGGTGACCTGAACCGACAACGGGGTGAGCTGCTGTCTGACTGGATACACGGGAGCCGAGCCGGAGTACTAAACGAGGTCAGCCAGTCATATACGTTTGACAATCGCCGGGCCCAGAGCGATATCGACGTAACAATTGTCAACGAGGCAGCGTCTATGTGGGCCACATACGACTGGAGAGTGGGCGAGTGGGACCTTAGCGACCACAACATTATCTATGTTGAGGTTACGCTAGGTTCCAGAGATGCAGTTGAGAGCTATGCTCCTGTTCCGTCCTGGAACGTCTCCAATGCGCGTTGGCAGTTGTTTAGTGATGAGATGGTGAGGAAGTCAGCCGAATTACCGGAGTCCTACACGGAGTTGTCAATCGACGGCCAAGTGTCTGCATTACGATCTCTCGTACACGACGTGTGCGATCGAGTGCTAGGACGCAGACAGCCGAAAGCCGCTCGGAAAGTGGTCTGGTGGAATGCCGACCTAAGTACGAAACGCCAAGAGGTCAGGAGACTGAGGCGGCGGCTCCAGAATGCTCGTCGTCATGGACATGACGATGAGGCTGCTTCGTTGGCCATTGCTCTACGGATCTCCGTAGGACAATATAAGAAGCAAATTCTGGCGGCAAAGGAGGAGAACTGGCGTCGCTTCGTGGGAGACAACAAGGACGATCCGTGGGGGCATGTCTATCGGATATGCAGAGGACGCAAAAACTCCGAGCTGGGATGCCTTCAGTCGGATGGCGAGCTGGTCGTAACCTGGCGCGACTGTGCGCGTGTGCTCCTCCGCAACTTTTTCCCAGTTGCGGAGTCGACTGCACCGATGGCCATTCCGGACGAAGCCCCGCCAAGACTCGAGGAGTTCGAGGTGAGTGCCTGTGTCGCCAAGTTGCGGAGCAGACGCTCGCCTGGCATGGACGGCATCACTGGAGCGATCTGCAAGGAGGTCTGGCGAGCCATCCCTCAGCGCTTGGCAGCGTTGTATACCCGCTGCTTAGCTGAAGGCTATTTCCCGCACGAGTGGAAACACCCACGGGTGATTCCGTTACTCAAGGGGCCCGATAAGGACAGGAGCAATCCTGGCTCTTATCGCGGTATATGCCTGCTGCCAGTGTTTGGCAAAGTGCTTGAGGGGATCATGGTAAGCCGGATGAAAGACATGCTCCCAGATGGCTGCAGATGGCAGTTTGGATTCCGACCCGGAAGAAGTGTAGAGGATGCATGGAGACACGTGAAGAGTGCTATCGAGGCCAGCCCGGCACGATATGTACTGGGAATCTTCGTGGACTTCAAAGGAGCATTCGACCACATGGAGTGGAACGCCGTACTACGTCGCCTGGTTAGCATGGGATGCAGAGAAGCCAGCTTATGGAGAAGCTTCTTCTCTGACAGAAGCGCAAGTATCGTCAGCAGGTATGCAGAAGCCACTGTACCGGTGACACGAGGTTGCCCACAGGGATCCATCAGTGGTCCATTTATTTGGAACCTGATGATGGATGTGCTTCTGCAGCGTCTGGAAACGCATTGTGTTTTCAGCGCGTATGCAGACGACTTGCTGCTTCTCGTCGAAGGAGGATCACGCCACGATCTGGAGCTAACCGGCGCACAACTGATGTCCATCGTAGCAGCTTGGGGAGCGGAGGTCGGTGTTACCGTCTCCACCAGCAAGACGGCCGTCATGCTGCTGAAAGGCAAACTGTCGCCCAACAGGCGACCTGGGGTACGTCTTGCAGGAGTAAGTCTGCCCTATGTTGACAAATACCGGTATCTGGGCATCACGGTCGGCGAGCGGTTGAGTTTCATCCCGCATATCACGTCTCTACGTGATCGGCTGGCCGGAGTTGTTGGAGTATTGGCACGCGTACTGCGGGTCGACTGGGGTGTCAGTCCCCGCGCCAAGCGGACCATTTACTCCGGACTCATGGTGCCTTGTGCACTATTTGGTGCTTCAGTTTGGTATGCCGTGGCGATGCGACAAAAAGAGGCCAGGAGGCGTCTGCTGTCCTGCCAAAGGCTCATCCTTATTGGATGCCTACCGGTTTGCCGAACAGTGTCCACAGTGGCACTGCAGGTGCTTGCTGGTGCTCCCCCGTTTGATCTGACTGCCAAGAAATTGGCAATCAGTTTCAAACTCAAGCGTGCCTACCCGCTGGAGGAACACGATTGGCTGTACGGTCAAGACCTTTCTAGTCTTGGCTGGAGGCAGAAGATGGCGTTGCTGAACGAATCGATGCTGCAGGAGTGGCAAGGCAGATGGGACAACAGTGATGATCCTGGACGGGTGACTCACTTGTTTTTCCCAGAAGCCCGATTTGTTTTCAGCCGGCGAGACTTCGGTTTCAGCCTGCACGCTGGATTCCTGCTGACTGGCCACGGATCGTTGAACGCGTTTCTGCATTCGAGAGGTCTTAGCGAGACGCCCGCATGCAGATGCGGTGCTGTTAGCGAAGACTGGCTACATGTGCTATGTGTATGCCCCCTCTATGCAGATCTGCGAGACCTCGATGGACTCGGAGTACGGAACCTACACGGAGGCTGGAGCGTGTCTGGAGCGGTACAGACACCAGAGAGGATGCGGCTGCTTTGCGCTTTTGCCGGTGCCGTGTTTACAAGGCGCCGGCATCTGCAGGATTCACTGGCGGACCCGGGGCGGCCAGTCCCGCGCTGAAAAGCGAAAACTGGATCACCCGTGTGGTTGGCGGGTCTTAGAATTCCACCACAGCGAGTCTCTGCTTGTCGTACGAGGCGACTAAGTGCGACACCTGGGTCTGTCAGTCCCGGACTTCGGTCAAAACTGGCAACTCTCCCCTGTGTGGCTGACGGGGCTTAGAATCTCGCCACAGTACTTCCCAGCTTGTCGTACGAGACGACTAAAGGGATATAGGGTATTCCCAAGTACCAAACCTGGTTGGGGTTAAAGGGAGGGCGACCGAGTCCTTAATTCGGTACCACGGGTTGAGATAGTTTCTCCAAGGCTTCTCATTGAGGTCGGCCCCCTAGTGGGAGTTCGTGGTGGCTGTTGGTAGCCCAAAAGCGGGCAGAGCGGTGGAGCTCGACGTGGAGTTGCGTTCATCAACCGGGTGCTGTGACCCACAGAGCAGCAGAGGTGATAGATACACCTCGCCCTTGACCAAAGGGGAGTGTTACGTCCACCAGCGTTCACTCAAATTGGTACCAGCAGCTTTTAGTGAAAGCTAATCGCTCCTGGGGTGTTTGTCTGGCACTCAACCCAGATACACTGTGTCATATGTGTTTACACATATAAGGACACCGTGGTAGTAATCCCAAGTTGGGAACACGCCACGTAAAACAAATTTGGAGAGATCCGAGACTTAT